>CM050454.1:35246827-35251827 GCA_027563935.2 Costus lasius
AAATGTAAATATTATATTTTCTAATGCTTTATCTAAAGCAACTTTTTCTGCCAAAAGTTTTGATTCTTTACCAATAAGATATGAGGATTTGAATGAAAATTTTTTAATAAATCAATGTGGAAATTTTAGGGATGTACAAATTCTTCCAAAATTAGATTACCTAGGACCACTTCATATTTCTTGTTTCATAAACTCCATATATATAATTCATGCTTTACATGATAAAGGGCAAGTATGAGTTTAATGCCATATTATTTATATGAAAAGCTTCATCTTGGAAACTTGTAGCCTACTAATAAAACTTTGTAGATGGCTAAACATTGTATTAGAAATCTAGCTGGTGTTGTAGAAGATGTGCCTGTAATGGTGGGTGAATTCATAATAGCCACATGTTGAAGAAGATATGATAGTTCCTTTAATACTAGGAAGACCCTTTTTCACAACTATGAGAGCAAATATTGATGGTAGATAGTGGGTGATTAAATTGAGATTTTAATAATATCTTTTATCCTAGAATTGTTGAAAAAAATTCTTTAGCAAAAATACCTCATAGGATAGCACCAACATGAAACACAATTTTGATCAAGCTAGTGACCTAAAAAAAATGGTTTTTGGGAGGCTAATGACAATAAATTTTTGTAGTATTTTTCATGTATATTTAAAGTAAATTTGTGTCATATTTGCTGCTATTGCATTTAAAATTACCTTATTTTAGTGTTTGTAGTAGAAAACTCTCTTTTCTCTATTTGTTTTAATTTTCAAAAAAAAACCCAAAAAAAATATGTGAAATTGAAGATATTTCATTACAATAATACTTAATTCATGACAATGGTCCTTTACTAAAAATTTGTGCAAAGTTGAATAAACTTTTAGCTCGTATTTACAATCATGGCTGTGATTCCAGGACACCAAAAATATTTTAAGATTTTTAGAGTTAAATTCTAGTTCTTAAAGAGAGACGAGGTCATATGACAAATTTCATATGATTTGGAGCTCTCTCTCTAGAATCACAATCTAGGCCATGATTACAATCACGACCATAATTCTATGGTCAAATGCAAAAGAAGTAATCATAGGCCGTGGCTATGAAGATTGAGCCCAAGTCTTGCAAACAACCAATAATGCTTTCTTAGCTGATTTAATGTTTTAATCTTTAGGGCAAAGTGAGAGCACTCATAGGGCAATACTTTTACCAATTTTGTGAGAATTTTGCTACCTCCTCGTGCCAAATCGAAGTCGAGAAGCGGAGATCATGACAAGTACTATGAGGTGACTCATGGCTCCAGAACTCTCTAATTAAACCTATAAGTAGACTATGAAAGTTGCTACTATAGTAATTTGATTAGTGATACTTATTACACATGTAATAGTTTAGATCAAATAATTATATGATTTAGAGATTAATGACACTTAATCTTAGAACCCAATAATTAAACCTATAATACTAGACTACGAGAGTAGCTAGGGTTATTTGATAGCTTAATAATTTACATAGAACTTAATGAGTTTAATTAGATTGATAGGCCAACAAGAGTCAGGTATTAATCTAGTTAACATTAGGTTGGGCTACAAAGAGAGGACAATCTGTAACTTAGAAGTAAATTCCCTTTAACTCATCTAGGTAGTTAATTTTAAAGTGCTAGTTTTATTTATCTTTAAAATTCATTGTGGTCAACCCCTATACCCTGAAATCTTCCCTGTATTGATATATATTGCTGTTATGTTTACTACATTCATACTTTGATCACCCAAATTGATTTGCCTAGATTATGAGATCACAATAAAATTGGTATATAATTCTAGATCTCACCGGGATTGATATTTTGATAGTTTGACTAACCATGCATTATGGCGCTGTTGCCAGGGATGTCACCAAGTTTTTGGTGCCATTACTAGGGATTTAGTTAATTAATATCAATAAAAAAATCATGAGATCATGGGACTAGGAACTATTTCCTTCCCTTAGCTTTAGAAATTTTATTTTTGTAACTTTACAATTTCTACTTTTGTTAATTAGACATTTTGAATTTTCGTCACGGGTAATGATTACAGTCACAACTTGAGACTAAAAATTTAAAATCTTTTTTATGTATTTATTTAAAAAAGAAAAAAAAGTTTTTGCTGAATGATTATTATTTCTATCATTTAATTTATTTATAATTTTTAAAATTTATTATTTTATTATCACAACCATGATGAAAAGAAGAGGGGAAGGCAAAAAAGAAAGGAGGGGAAATTTGAGTCACGTGATTTTCACATGACTAGACGGAGAGGAGGGAAAGGGAAGGCGACAAGAGCGGCCAAGCGGCCATGAGCTAGCGAGAGTCAAGGCCAAGTCAAGGCGAGGTCGAGGTAGAGGGTGAGGTAGAGGATGAGGTCGAAGTCGAGGCAAGGTCAAGGTCGAGGTGAGGTTGAGCGTGAGGTGAGGTTGATGTTCAAACCAGGTCAATGTCGCTCAAAATGCAAGTGGAGAGGAGGGAAGGTGAGGTAGGCTGGCGGAAAGGCGGGAGGAGTGGGAAAGGAGAGGGATGGGGCGAGGTCGAGGTTGCTGGAGGAGATGTAGGCGAGGCAAGCGTAGAGGAGACGTGTAGTGATGACAAAGCATTGAGATGTATTTTCGCCCGATTTGGGCGGATTGGAAAACAAAGGGAAATTGTCATAACCTAAGTTTTATTTTTATATAATTAGATTTATTTAAATTTAAAAATTTAAAATTTTCCTATAATTAATGCCCTAACCCTTCCTTAATCCCTATATATTTAACCTAAACCTTCTTTTTTCCTACTCCCTAATTTTAATCCTCTTTCTCTCTTCACGTGTGACGCAAGCCGCTTCCCTGTGTTTTTTTCTTTTCCTCCACGCGAACGCATGCTGCTGCCCGCCTCTGTGTTTGCATCTTCCCTGTAGGAGAACATTTTGTGACCGGCGGTGACTAGAAGGGACGCCAGCGTCGCCTTCATCGTTCCTTGGTGCGGCGCCGTCATCCGACGAGATTTTGAATGCGTGCGGCTGAAGCGGCGATGAGTTCTCTCCGGTGGCGTCATCCAGCTGTCCTCGTACGCATGTGACAAAGTTCTGCCTTGTCTATAGCGAGCTTCTGCATTGGCGTCGTCTTCCACTTCCTTCCAGGGATAGGCGACAGGTCCAGCGTCGGTAGAAGCAGAAGCGAAAGCAGTTTCTTCCTCTTCCGACGGTAGATTCTTCCCCTCCTTCCAGCGCTGAGCGACTGCGACCTCCTTCCTCCTTCCTTTTTCGGTGACTCAATAGCCTTTCCTCTCCCAGTAGTAACCTCCTTTTTTCAGCGACGGCGGCGGTGAGTTTTTGTGTGAACGTCGCCTTCACCTTCTTCCTTTGTCTGCGGCGGCGGTGAATCCATTCAGACGGATCCAACGTAAGCAATGTGCGGCGGTTTCTACTTCCAGCCGGTCCAGTGCCATTAGCCTCGACCTCTTTGGCAGCTAATCATCCCAACGCAAATCATCCCTCGTTGTCGTGGGCTACAAATAGAGTAAGTTTTTATTTTATTTTATTTATTCTCTTATAATTTCTACCTAGGCAGTGAGTTAATAATACCCTAAATTATATATATATATATATATATACACATACATATATATATATATATATATATATATATATATTATATATATATATATATATATATATATACACATACATATGTATGTGTATATGTATGTGTATATATATATATACACATACATATGTATGTGTATATATATATATATACACATACATATACACATACATATGTATGTATGTGTATATATATATATATACACATACATATGTATGTGTATATATATATATATACACATACATATGTATGTGTATATATATATATATACACATACATACATATATATATATATATACACATACATACATACATATATATATATACACATATGATGTGGGGAGGCGACATGACCCACGGAAATACAAATGGAGTTTAAGGTTACCCTAGCTAGGGCACCTAAATTCCCATCTCTTGCATTGCATATTGCATGCATCTTTAAGTTAGATTTTCATTCCTTGCATTGCATACATCCTTTAAGTTATTTCCATCTCTTGCATTGCATGCATCTTTAAGTTAGATTTTCTAGCATAACTTGCATCATATGGTAGGTTAGATCCACCCACCAATTACACCATGTAGTTACATCCCTAGGATCCGCCACTTATGTATAGTAGGTTAGTGCATGAAATTGATGTAATAGTATAGGTCAACTCCATTCTTGGAATGCAAGTCAAAATCAGGTCAAGACAACTCCAAGAGATGCCATGGGCCATCAGCCCAACTCATGAAGAAATCAGCCCACCCCAATGGATCAACACCACAAGCACCCCAAATTCCACCATCCTAGTTGGCTGCCATGTGGAGTTGCCTTCATCTCTAATCAAGTCAAGGAGCAGCCTGCTCAATGTCCCTACTTCAGCTCAACTTACGCCAGCCATCAAAGTCAAGGAGCAGCTTGAAACAATGTCCACTTCAGTCCATCATGCGCCAGCCACCAAAGTCAAGGAGCAGCCTGCACTTTGCAACAACTTCAGTCCCTTCAAGTGCCAGCCGCCCATGCCAATCTGCAGCCTGCACAAAGTCAGCCATCAGCAGCCTTTTCAGTCCATCCTCATCTCAGCTTTTGAACTCACCAACCTGCTGAAGACTCCAAAGTTCAACCTCCAAGCAACCGCCCATGTGGAAGAAGAAACCAGCCCTTGAGTTGTCTACATCATGCTTGACTTGTGTGACTTGTTTTTGAGCTTAGGAAGGGAGATAACCGTTGGAAACTCCCCTATATGATGTAACTTCTTGTAAAGCCACCAGTTTAGAGTTGAATGAATTTCAAATTTCAGAAGTGTGTCTTCTAATGGTGTGTGTCACCTAACCCCTCCCTTTCTTCCAACCTTTGCCGAGAGCCTCCTTTCCATCCCCTCTTGCTCTTCAACCTTCTTCCACCACTTGCGCTTGTCTTGAAGAT
>CM050454.1:35256827-35261827 GCA_027563935.2 Costus lasius
TGAGTACCAATTCATGAATAATTAAATAACAAAAGCTTCAGGAACCAATGAAGCTAAGAAAAAAAAACAATGGTAAGTGGCTAATCTATGCATATAAATTTCTATACCATTCCCTAATTAATATCCCCAAACATGATTTAAGGAAAAAGTTTCAGTTCTAACAAGTTTACACTGGCAAGAGGTTAGTATTAAAATAAAGTAAAATAGTTGTTCGTTTACTGCATATCAGATTTGTTTACAAATTTTATGTCAAAGCAACCCGGTCACACATCAAAACAGTATGTCATTTCCCCAGATCAACACTTAAATGTTGTTAAACATGAAGGAACATGATGAAATAGAGATAAATAAATTAAAGAAATATATCATACGATAGTGTAGCTAAACAGAAGAGATGAAATAACTAATATCTTCGAGTGAGGAAAGAGATCCGTAATCCATAACATGGTACGATTCATAATGACCAGTAAAAATAAGAGCTAAAAGGAGCAAGGTCTGAGGATTGACAAACCTGGATTTCGAAGGAAATCAAATGGCGAAAAAGGAAATTAAAACAATCCTATATATTGAACAGCAAATCTATCTCTATCAAAACGCCCAAAAGAAATCCAAAGAAAATGCGGAGATAGAAGAACGACACAGATCAAAAGAGGAAGAATACATAAGGACTTACTAGTCTCCAAAATTCGTAAATCAATGAAGATCCAAGAATAATTGTTGTGCACCTCTTGAAGCAACCCTAGGGTGGACACGCCGCCGATGAAATATTCCCCACACAAATATCAGAAATCAAATAGAGGAGAAGGGAGGAAATTTCATTGGAAGTAGGAAAGGGTATTATTAACTCACTGCCTAGGTAGAAATTATAAGAGTATAAATAAAATAACATAAAAACTTACTCTATTTGTAGCCCACGACAACGAGGGATGATTTGCGTTGGGATGATTAGCTGCCAAAGAGGTCGAGGCTAATGGCACTGGACCGGCTGGAAGTAGAAACCGCCGCACATTGCTTACGTTGGATCCGTCTGAATGGATTCACCGCCGCCGCAGACAAAGGAAGAAGGTGAAGGCGACGTTCACACAAAAACTCACCGCCGCCGTCGCTGAAAAAAGGAGGTTACTACTGGGAGAGGAAAGGCTATTGAGTCACCGAAAAAGGAAGGAGGAAGGAGGTCGCAGCCGCTCAGCGCTGGAAGGAGGGGAAGAATCTACCGTCGGAAGAGGAAGAAACTGCTTTCGCTTCTGCTTCTGCCGACGCTGGACCTGTCGCCTATCCCTGGAAGGAAGTGGAAGACGACGCCAATGCAGAAGCTCGCTATAGACAAGGCAGAACTTTGTCACATGCGTATGAGGACAGCTGGATGACGCCACCGGAGAGAACTCATCGCCGCTTCAGCCGCACGCATTCAAAATCTCGTCGGATGACGGCGCCGCACCAAGGAACGATGAAGGCGACGCTGGCGTCCCTTCTAGTCACCGCCGGTCACAAAATGTTCTCCTACAGGGAAGATGCAAACATAGAGGCGGGCAGCAGCATGCGTTCGCGTGGAGGAAAAGAAAAAAACACAGGGAAGCGGCTTGCGTCACACGTGAAGAGAGAAAGAGGATTAAAATTAGGGAGTAGGAAAAAAGAAGGTTTAGGGTTAAATATATAGGGATTAAGGAAGGGTTAGGGCATTAATTATAGGAAATTTTTAAATTTTTAAATTTAAATAAATCTAATTATATAAAAATAAAACTTAGGTTATGACAATTTCCCTTTGTTTTCCAATCCGCCCAAATCGGGCGAAAATACATCTCAATGCTTTGTCATCACTACACGTCTCCTCTACACTTGCCTCGCCTGCATCTCCTCCAGCAACCTCGACCTCGCCCCATCCCTCTCCTTTCCCACTCCTCCCGCCTTTCCGCCAGCCTACCTCACCTTCCCTCCTCTCCACTTGCATTTTGAGCGACATTGACCTGGTTTGAACATCAACCTCACCTCACGCTCAACCTCACCTCGACCTTGACCTTGCCTCGACTTCGACCTCATCCTCTACCTCACCCTCTACCTCGACCTCGCCTTGACTTGGCCTTGACTCTCGCTAGCTCATGGCCGCTTGGCCGCTCTTGTCGCCTTCCCTTTCCCTCCTCTCCGTCTAGTCATGTGAAAATCACGTGACTCAAATTTCCCCTCCTTTCTTTTTTGCCTTCCCCTCTTCTTTTCATCATGGTTGTGATAATAAAATAATAAATTTTAAAAATTATAAATAAATTAAATGATAGAAATAATAATCATTCAGCAAAAACTTTTTTTTCTTTTTTAAATAAATACATAAAAAGATTTTAAATTTTTAGTCTCAAGTTGTGACTGTAATCATTACCCGTGACGAAAATTCAAAATGTCTAATTAACAAAAGTAGAAATTGTAAAGTTACAAAAATAAAATTTCTAAAGCTAAGGGAAGGAAATAGTTCCTAGTCCCATGATCTCATGATTTTTTTATTGATATTAATTAACTAAATCCCTAGTAATGGCACCAAAAACTTGATGACATCCCTGGCAACAGCGCCATAATGCATGGTTAGTCAAACTATCAAAATATCAATCCCGGTGAGATCTAGAATTATATACCAATTTTATTGTGATCTCATAATCTAGGCAAATCAATTTGGGTGATCAAAGTATGAATGTAGTAAAACATAACAGCAATATATATCAATACAGGGAAGATTTCAGGGTATAGGGGTTGACCACAATGAATTTTAAAGATAAATAAAACTAACACTTTAAAATTAACTACCTAGATGAGTTAAAGGGAATTTACTTCTAAGTTACAGATTGTCCTCTCTTTGTAGCCCAACCTAATGTTAACTAGATTAATACCTGACTCTTGTTGGCCTATCAATCTAATTAAACTCATTAAGTTCTATGTAAATTATTAAGCTATCAAATAACCCTAGCTACTCTCGTAGTCTAGTATTATAGGTTTAATTATTGGGTTCTAAGATTAAGTGTCATTAATCTCTAAATCATATAATTATTTGATCTAAACTATTACATGTGTAATAAGTATCACTAATCAAATTACTATAGTAGCAACTTTCATAGTCTACTTATAGGTTTAATTAGAGAGTTCTGGAGCCATGAGTCACCTCTTAGTACTTGTCATGATCTCCGCTTCTCGACTTCGATTTGGCACGAGGAGGTAGCAAAATTCTCACAAAATTGGTGAAAGTATTGCCCTATGAGTGCTCTCACTTTGCCCTAAAGATTAAAACATTAAATCAGCTAAGAAAGCATTATTGGTTGTTTGCAAGACTTGGGCTCAATCTTCATACCCACGGCCTATGATTACTTCTTTTGCATTTGACCATAGAATTATGGTCGTGATTGTAATCATGGCCTAGATTGTGATTCTAGAGAGAGAGCTCCAAATCATATGAAATTTGTCATATGACCTCGTCTCTCTTTAAGAACTAGAATTTAACTCTAAAAATCTTAAAATATTTTTGGTGTCCTGGAATCACAGCCATGATTGTAAATACGAGCTAAAAGTTTATTCAACTTTGCACAAATTTTTTAGTAAAGGACCATTGCATGAATTAAGTATTATTGTAACGAAATATCTTCAATTTCACATATTTTTTTTGGGTTTTTTTTTGAAATTAAAAAAAATAGAGAAAAGAGAGTTTTCTACTACAAACACTAAAATAAGGTAATTTTAAATGCAATAGCAGCAAATATGACACAAATTTACTTTAAATATACATGAAAAATACTACAAAAATTTATTATCATTAGCCTCCCAAAAACCATTTTTTTTAGGTCACTAGCTTGATCAAAATTGTGTTTCATGTTGGTGCTATCCTATGAGGTATTTTTGCTAAAGAATTTTTTTCAACAATTCTAGGATAAAAGATATTATTAAAATCTCAATTTAATCACCCACTATCTACCATCAATATTTGCTCTCATAGTTGTGAAAAAGGGTCTTCCTAGTATTATAGGAACTATCATATCTTCTTCAACATGTGGCTATTATGAATTCACCCATCATTACAGGCACATCTTCTACAACACCAGCTAGATTTCTAATACAATGTTTAGCCATCTACAAAGTTTTATTAGTAGGCTACAAGTTTCCAAGATGAAGCTTTTCATATAAATAATATGGCATTAAACTCATACTTGCCCTTTATCATGTAAAGCATGAATTATATATATGGAGTTTATGAAACAAGAAATATGAAGTGGTCCTAGGTAATCTAATTTTGGAAGAATTTGTACATCCCTAAAATTTCCACATTGATTTATTAAAAAATTTTCATTCAAATCCTCATATCTTATTGGTAAAGAATCAAAACTTTTGGCAGAAAAAGTTGCTTTAGATAAAGCATTAGAAAATATAATATTTACATTTAAAGTTTTCAAAATTTTAAGAAATTCATTGTATAATTTATCAATTGTAACCATAGTTAATCTATCATCAAAAGAAACAAAATCAGAAGAGGTGTTATTTAAAATTATCTCTTTATTTTTCATTAGGGTAATCACGGTTGGTCTAAGTTTCATATTTTCAAAGAATTACTCAATTCATCACTCTCCATATTATTTTCAATTGATTCAAAATTCTCACCCTTTGTTTCTCCTAATAAATTTTCTTCTTTGATGGTTAAGACAATGTATTGTTCTCTAGAGTTTAGTTTAGATTTTCCAAGCAATCTATCTAAAGGTCTAGTAGAGGAACAAGCTTGCTAAGCAATTTGGGTTTCTAACATCATTACATAGTTGACTAAGGCATCCACATTAGAAGAGAGTTTCCTAACTGCTTACCATAATTATCTATTGCTTTGTCTAAATTCTTCATTTTGTTTAGTTTGAGTTGTGGGGTCATTTTTGGTCATGTGATTAATATGATTTTACCTTTTCAAATTCACCTTATGAAAATAAGGCTTTTCGTTTAATGGGTTCTAGCTTCTAATGAGCACAAGCACTCATTTTGTTTAGTTTGAG
>CM050454.1:35269327-35493053 GCA_027563935.2 Costus lasius
CCCCTTTATCCTAGCCGCCCACTTGGCATGATCTTAGCCATTGCCTTGCCGCCTCTTGTCCTATTTATAGGACCCCTTACCCGCCCCTTCCATGGTTGGACTTTAAGGAGGCGTGAACACACATAGAAGGGAGAGAGAGTAAAGCAAAGGGCGACAACAAGGTGGTGCAAACTTCTTCCTTGGAGCCGCAAGTTCTTCCTCTTCCTCTCTTCTTGGCGCAAGGATTCTTTGTGCTTGGTGGCATCTTCTTGTCACAAGCCCTCATCGTCCCTTGGCCATAGGCGCACCTTGGAGGTGGCGCAAGCAAAGAAGAAGAGGGAAGTCCTTGGCGGCATCATCTTCCCTATCCCCTCCTTGGTGCAACTTCTCTTGAAGGTGGCGCAAGTGGAAGTGAAGGCTTGATTCTCCTCCCGAGGCTAGCACCGAGTGTGGAAGGGAGCAACGATCAAGGAGTCGACACGTGGATACTTGTAGAGGGCGAACACATGGGCGCCTTCAACATGGCTTCGACATCTAGACAAGCAAAAGAGGTACATCTCTATCACATCCTTGTGTATACTCACTCGCATGGATCCTTGGGAAAGGAATGTGTTTCGGGTGTAATGCTTCTTCCGCTGCGTCCTGGGACTGCAAAATTTTAAATTACACCCGGCATTCCCCAACAATTACATCATACAATAAAGGAATAGATGAACACTATTCCATTAGATAGTTTTCAGGCAGTGGTAAATACAACATTCAGGATAGAGGCTTCTCTAATAGATGTGGCTAATGAAAAACAAATGGAGGAAGTCCAGGAATTAGCAGAGCAAAGAAAAGTCAGTGAGTCAGCTAGATCAGTAGAGACAAGAACCTATGATAATAGAGGAAAAGATCTAGAGCAGTATTTGATAACCATCAGACATTAGTACATTCTTCCCATGTGTCAAACCCTCATTCGGAAGCAACACTACCGGGCTGTTTAGGGCAATTGTTCCGATGTGTGAGCTACAATGAAAACACTCTGAAAATGAGTGCGGCTCTTTATTGAGATCTATTGGCCAAGCTTGATGATTTACATGACATTATCTATATACAATTTTCTTTGTATTATTTGTTTTTGACATATAACTTTGTTCAAGTCATTGTATTATCTTATTATTTGACCACTCACCATTTTTTTTGGTTCCTACTTAGCATTTTTGCTAACTCCCCTTGTTTCTCTTCCAGGTACAGAGTTAGCTTCGGGGAGGGATAGAGTAGATATATACCTGCCCCAAGTTGAGATAGTTTGTCTTTTAGTTTTTATTTCAGTTGATTTGTCTACATCTTTGATAGTATGTTTTTAAATATTGTGTTATAAAATTTTTGATGTTAAGTTTGGATTATTTATTTAATAAATGATATGTGATTGTTGTAGTTCTTTGGTTTCTATCAATATTGTCTACTCCCTGGGGAACCCTCAGCTAGGGATAGCTGGCTTTCCGTAGGGATGTGACAGAAATAGGGTAATTCTCATTCATCTTTTCCATCCGTGATTTCTATCTTTCCTAGTAAACAACCAAAAAGTTTATTTTCCATCCTTTCCACCTATTTTCCCTCATAGTAAATAGGGTGTCAGTGACTTTGTTGCACATAATCTAAATGGCATACACTTGCTAGACCATCCATTAAAGTCAATAATTTTAAAATTTAATCCTCGCTTTTATCTATGATTCAACAACATTCTTTTAGTGGATCTCCCTTAGAAGATCCAAATATGCATTTACATGTTTTTTTTAAATATTGTGATATTATCAAAAGATAATAGTGTTTCTAATGATGCTCTTAAACTTAGATTGTTTCCATTCTCATTAAAAGACACATCAAAGGCTTGGCTGCGCTCACTAACAATAGAATCGCTCACTAACAATAGAATCAATCACTATATGGGAGTAGCTTTCAAAGCCTTCCTTCAAAAGTATTTTCCTCTCAACAAAATTATCTCACTAAGGAACCAAATCACTACCGTCTACCAATAGGATATAAAATCTCTATATGAAGCAATTCACAAGCCTTCCTTCAAATGTATTTCCTTCAAACATACTTAGAAACTAAATCACTAGCTTCTACCAATAGGACGGAGAACCTCTATATGAAGCATATGATTAGTTCAAGCAGAAACAATGAATGTTCCTGCATCATGGTTTAGAAAAATTGGTACTAGTACACATTTTCTATAACAATTTGAATTATAGTATTAGATTAGATTAACCATTGATATAACTATTCAAGAAGCTACCATAAATAAAAGTATTGAAGACACTCTGAATTTGATATAGGCAGCGTTTGGTGCAGCTTCTAAGTTACTTTTTTTGTTAAATTGTCCTGTTTGGTTGCCCCCCCGGCGCTGCCACTGACTCACGCAGAGGCACCGGCGGGAGCAAGACGCTACCCTTCTTCTTCCTGCTGCTGGAAGCGGTCCTCGACTTACAGGACATCTGCTGCTCGACCTTCTTACCAGTTTCGCTACGGTACTTGAGCCAAATCTGATCGTGCCGCTTCTCGAAGGAAGCCTCCGTCATCACGTATGCTGGACCCGCCCCCCCCCCCCCCCCCCCCCCCCGGCGCTGCCACTGACTCACGCAGAGGCACCGGCGGGAGCAACACGCTACCCTTCTTCTTCCTGCTGCTGGAAGCGGTCCTCGACTTACAGGACATCTGCTGCTCGACCTTCTTACCAGTTTCGCTACGGTACTTGAGCCAAATCTGATCGTGCATCTTCTCGAAGGAAGCCTCCGTCATCACGTATGCCTCCAGCACAGGCACGCCGAAGGCGTCCTCGAGATGCTCCAGAATGGCTGGTGCTAGTGAGGTGCTGCAGCTCCGGATAAACCAGAGCATCGGGTACAATGGTTCCGGTCGGGAGGCATGGCGGTTGAGGAGGATCTGGTGGATGGTGGGCATGGCAGTGTACCAGGTGGCATCGGTGGAGCACATGTCAGCCCAAAAGGTGGACGTGGAGAAGCGGCCAACGGCTGGGAGAGCCATGGAGGCATCGGCGGAAAGCGAGGAGAGGAGGGCGGCCACCAGGCCGTGTACGTGGAAGAGGGGGAGAACAATCACAGTGGAGTCCGACTCATTGAGCCGGTACACAGATCGGACATTCTTGATAGACACGGCGATGTTCAGATGGGTGAGAGGACACCCATTGGCCGGCTTGTGGTGCCGGAGGTGTGTAGGAAGTCGTGAGTCTAGCGGCGGCAGTTTCGAGCAGCTGGTGGAGGCATGCATGCGTGAGCTCAAGGCGGCTAGGGAAAGAGATGGCGCGGCGGGATGGGAATTCACTGGCGGCTTTCTTTAGAAGTTCGGTAAGGGTGATGGTTTCCATCGCCGAGATCACTATTTAGATGGCCGCCCAAATTAACAAGGCAAAATTGTCCAAACACTACTCATCGTCGTGATCCGGTAAGGGTGATAGTTTCCAACACAGCTGCTGACCAGTAAAACATTTTATCCAAACACTACTCAGCTTCCAATCAGCTATTTTTTAATCAGTACTTTCTTAAGTACTTTCTTAACCAGCAGAAGCTAAAAGCTTCAGCTATGCCAAACACACCCATAGTTCTCAACTACCATCAATGAACTTCTAAAAGATGTGGGTTGTATAAGCAGTGAGGTAAGCTTAATGATGCCTATCACATTTTGTAACAAAACATTGATCTCTTGGCTAGCAAGTTAGATTCGTTTAATATGCATACTCTTATAGCTAGGGGTGTGCAAAAAAGCCGTCGAACCATGGTTAACCGAACCGAGCCGATTTTCCAGTTAACCGAACCGAACGGTTCTTAACTAGTCGGTTTTTACTCATTGACTGGTTTTCAGTTCGGTTACGGTTCGGGACTTAGTCGAACCACGATTAACCGAACCGAACTATTATATAATATTTATATATATATAAATAACTATTATATATATAAATTAAATCGGTTAACCGCCAAAAGTATTTTTTTTATTTATCTTAAATTATTTTATAATTTTAAATATTTTTCTTTTATATATAAAGAATACGGTTAACCATCAGTTTTCGGTTAACCGTTCGGTTAACCGTACTGAATAATCGATTAACCGAACATCGGTTAACCGGTGCAAACGGTTCGAAAACGGTTATTATTTTCTCTGAACGGATTAGTTTGGTTCGGTTAGGAAAACCGACTCATTGTTCAGTTAACCGAACCGTGAACACCCCTAATTATGGGTAGCTCATCTCTTTTTGATATCTAAGGAATCAATGAATATCATGCCAAGGAGTATCAATTAGGAATAAATTCTAGTGATAACGATCATCAATATGTTAATATAGTCGGTAACAACTATTGGCAAAACGATCCATACTCTAATATGTACAATCTTGGATAGAAAAATCACCCAAATCTATCATGGGGATAACAATCAATATTCTGGTCAGAATTTAGGGTTTAGGAACCAACCTAGGCAATTCGATCAAAACTAAAAATTCCACATGGAGACCATACCAGAAAATTTTATTCATACACAAATAAATGAAATGAAGAATTTAGGCAGAGTAAACAAGAGCTAGAAGAGGCAATTAGACAACTCTCATGTAAGGTAGATGCTTTTAGGTACCCATAGAAAGATATAGAGACCTAACTTGCCCAACAAGCATGTTCTTTATCTAGACATCTAGATAGTTTGCCTGGTAAATCCAAAATAAACGCTACAGAACAATGTAATGCCCTAACTATCAAAAAGAAAATATAATAGAAGATTCTACGAGTGAAAATTTTGAATTACTAGAAATTAACAAAGTGGAAGGTAAAATGAAGAAAAATTTAAAATAATAAAAATTAAGTCCGACCATGATTACAATCATGACCTTGATCTTTTTAAAAAATTTTAAAATAAAATTAAAAATAATTGTTTCTCTTCTAAATCTATTTCTTTTGAAGAAAGATTGGGCATTTGAAAATTGAAAAGAAATTTTATGATTTTATAAAAAATATGAAATATTATGATATAGATGTTACATTTTTTTTATTCTTCTTGCTCTAATAACATCATTAATTCAATGACAAAAAAAACCTAAAATTTCAAAAGAAAGATGTCTAGAAATAAAAAGAAGATCATAGGGAATTGAAAATTCTTCCAAAATTAGATGGCTAGGACCTCTGTATAGTTCTTGCTTTATAAACTCTAAAAATATAAGTCATGCTCTATGTGATATAGAGGCTATAGCATGAGCCTAATATCATATTTAAGGCATATCTTGAGAATTTGCAGCACGCTAATAAAACTTTACAGATAATAGACCAATCTATTAGAAATCCAACTTGTATATTGTAAGACGTGCCAATTGTGAATTCATTATACCTATAGATTTTAGGGTAGGTTTAATCGCTCTAATATTGGAAGACCTTTCTTAGTCACTATAGGAGTAAACATAGATATGAGACAAAGGAGGCTAATCTAGGACTACAACAATAACTTTGATTCTGGAATATTTATAGTTTATTTCCTTGGATGGATAACTGGGAGGAAAGAATAGAAAACACATTGAATTTAGTAGCATTTTTCGTCCAGATTTAATGTCTTGTTCAAGTCATTGTATTATCTTGTTATTTAAACACTCACCATTTTGTTGGTTCCTACTTAGCATTTTTGCTAACTCCCCTTGTTTCTCTTCTAGGTACAGAGTTAGCTTTTGGGAGGGATAGAATAGATATATACCCGCACCAAGTTCAAATAGTTTGTCTTTTAGTTTTTATTTTAGTTGATTTTGTCTACATCTTTGATAGTATGTTTTTAAAGATTGTGTTATAAAATTTTTTAAATTAAGTTTGGATTATTTATTTAATAAATGATATGTAATTGTTGTAATTCTTTAGTTCCTATCAATATTGTCTACTCCCTGGGGAACCCTCAGCTAGGGATAGCTGGCTTTCTGCCGGGACGTAACAGAAATAGGGTAATTCTCCTTCATCTTTTCCATACGTGATTTCTATCTTTCCTAGTAAACGACCGAAAAGTTTGTTTTCCATCCTTTCCACCTATTTTCCCTCATAGTAGATAGGGTGTTAGTGACTTTATTGCACCTAATCTAAATGGCATACACTTGCTAGACCATCCATTGAAGTCAATAATTTTAAAATTTAATCCTCGCTTTTATCTATGATTCAACAACATTCTTTTAGTGGATCTCGCTTAGAAGATCCAAATATGCATTTACATGTTTTTTTAAATATTGTGATATTATCAAAAGATAATAGTGTTTTTAATGATGCTCTTAAACTTAGGTTGTTTCCATTCTCATTAAAAGACACATCAAAGGCTTGGCTCCGCTCACTAACAATAGAATCAATCACTATATGGGAGTAGCTTTCAGAAGCCTTCCTTCAAAAGTATTTTCCTCTCAACAAAACTGTCTCACTAAGGAACCAAATCGCTACCTTCTACCAATAGGATATAGAATCTCTATATGAAGCAATTCACAAGCCTTCATTCAAAAGTATTTCCTTCTAACAAACTAAGGAACCAAATCACTAGCTTCTACCAATAGGACGGAGAATCTCTATATGAAGCATATGATAAGTTCAAGGAGAAACAATGAATGTTCCTGAATCATGGTTTAGAAAAATGGGTACTAGTACACACTTTCTATAACAATTTGAATTATAGTATTAGATTAACCATTGATATAGCTATTAAAGGAGCTACCATGAAAAAAAGTATTGAAGACACTTTGAGTTTGATAGAGTATATAGTTCTCAACTACCATCAATGGACTTCTAAAAGAGGTGGGTTGTATAAGCAGTGAGGTAAGCTTAATGAAGCCTATCACATTTTGTAACAAAACATTAATCTCTTGGCTAGCAAGTTAGATTCGTTTAATATGCATATTGTTATGGCTAGGGGTGTGCAAAAAAACCATCGAACCATGGTTAACCGAACCGAACCGATTTTCCAGTTAACTGAACCGAATGGTTCTTAACTGGTTGGTTTTTACTCATTGACTGGTTATCAGTTCGGTTATGGTTCGGGACTTAGCCGAACCGCGATTAATCAAACCAAACCATTATATAATATTTATTTATATATAAAAATAATTATTTTATATAAAAATAAATCGGTTAACCACCAAAAGTATTTTTATTTATTTATCCTAAATTATTTTATAATTTTAAATATTTTTCTTTTATACATAAAGAATACAGTTAACCGTCAGTTTACGGTTAACTGTACTAAAAAATTGATTAACCGAACATCGGTTAATCGATGCAAACGGTTCGGGAATAGTTATTATTTTCTCTCAACCGATTAGATTGGTTCGGTTAGGAAAACCGACTCATTGTTCGGTTAACCGAACCGTGAACACCCCTAGTTATGGCTAGCTCATCTCCTTTTGATATCTAAGGAATCAATGAACATCATGCCAAGGAGTATCAATTAGGAATAAATTCTAGTGATAACGATCATCAATATGTTAATATAGTCGGTAACAACTATTGGCAAAACGATCCATACTCTAATATCTACAATCTTGGATAGAAAATCACTCAAATCTCTCATGGGGATAACAATTCGATCAAAACTAAAAATTCAACTTGGAGACCATACCAGAAAATTTTATTCATACACAAATAAATGAAATGAAGAAAGAGTCAATTAGACTACTCTCATGTAAGGTAGATGCTTTTAGGTACCCATAGAAAGATGTTAGAGACCTAACTTGCCCAACAAGCATGTTCTTTATCTAGACATCTAGATAGTTTGCCTAGTAAATCCAAAATAAACGCTACAGAACAATGTAATGCCCTAACTATCAAAAAGAAAATATAATAGAAGATTCTACGAGTGAAAATTTTGAATTACTAGAAATTAACAAAGAGGAAGATAAAATGAAGAAAAATTTAAAATAATAAAAATTAAGTCCGACCATGATTACAATCATGACCTTGATCTTTTTAAAAATTTTTAAAATAAAATTATAAATAATTGTTTCTCTTCTAAATCTATTTCTTTTGAAGAAAGATTGGGCATTGTGAAAACTGAAAAGAAATTTTATGATTTTATAAAAAATATGAAAAATTATGATATAGATGTTACATTTTTTTTATTCTTCTTGCTCTAATAACATCATTAATTCAATGACAAAAAAACCTAAAATTTCGAAAGAAAGATGTTTAGAAATAAAAAGAAGATCATAGGGAATTGAAAATTCTTCCAAAATTAGATGGCTAGGACCCTGTATAGTTTTTGTTTTATAAACTCTAAAAAAATAAGTCATGCTTTATGTGATATAGAGGCTAGCATGAGCCTAATATCATATTTAAGGCATATCTTGAGAATTTGCAGCCCGCTAATAAAACTTTACAGATAATAGACCAATCTATTAGAAATCCAACTTGTATATTGTAAGGCGTGCCAATTGTGGTGGGTGAATTCATTATACCTACAGATTTTAGGGTACGTTTAATCGCTCTATGGAAGACCTTTCTTAGCCACTGTAGGAGTAAACATAGATATGAGACAAAGGAGGCTAATCTAGGACTACAACAATAACTTTGATTCTGGATTATTTATGTTGTGTTTCTTTGGATGAAAAATTGGAAGGAAATAATAGAAAACACATTGAATTTAGTAGCATTAATGTCTTTTTTATTCTCTCGTCCTAGTTTTTCGTCCAATAAAATACAGTTGTAACGATGTTACTTATGCAGAGCACCTCATTCCCCTTATAATATGAGCAAAAACAAATTTTGTTCAGGCTACTAACAAAAAAGGAATGCATTTTTTTAAGCAACCCAAATTTCTTTTCATTATTTCATATATTTTTTTAGTTAATTAATTTATATAGTTTAAATAATTCTAACATTTTATTTCTATTTTTAGACAATTTTAAAAAACAAACTTCATATTCCGAATGTAAATAATTTAATCTGTTTTAAAAAAAATTGAATTTCTTTTTTGAGATTGGATCATGGTCGTGCGTGATTCAAATCACGCCTATAATAACAATTTGAAATCGCGGATAAAAGAGTTAGTAGATAGGAAATCACGGGCAGTGATTTCTTCACAGATCGCGCCCATGATTCCTAGTCTCTCTTTCGCCCCTACCAACTGAATCTTCGCCGCGTCAATTTCGACAACGATCAACACCGGTGGCTGCTTCCTCTTCGTATCTAACCTCAAATCTATCACTTCCCAGCTTTGATTTGTTGATTTCGAGCCAGGACTGGTGGCCTTGAACTCTGAATGTTGCCACCTCCTAATCCACGAAACCTTCTTCCGGCGATGAACCGCCGCCACCACTCTTAGATCTGGCCTTTCCAACTTCTGAGCATTCGGTGCTAGCCACAAATTTAAAGCGTCAGGCCTAGACTTCATTGATTCTGAGCTCAGAGAATTAGACATCTCTGCTACCGCGGAACCTTCACCATGCCACCACCAACTGTCCGACAAACTTCAGCATCCGACAAAGCTTCATCTATGGCACACAGGTGCAAGGTCTTAACCTCCAACTGCCCATCCTCTTTGAGCACACCTTAGGTAGATGGAGGGAGACAAGGTTCACTTCCGCAGCCTCGCATAGGACACCTTAGCCGACCGACCCATGGTTAACACAAGATACCCAAATATCTGGAGACTCTGCAAAAGCTGGGTACTAGCAACCCTACTCGTCGAGAGCAAATTCGAAAATTATAGTAGAATCTGCATTAGTATAAATTTTACTTTTTATTTTTTATTTTTTTTCATATTATATAAGATTCGGTTCGCGACAGGTACGAGATAGCTCTCAACGAGTAGATCATTATAGTATATTTTTATTATTTTTTTTAAAAAACTTATTTAGGCACCCAAATCCGCATGTCATTTTCTCCCTGAGCGGGGCGCTCCACCTGCCATAAAATTGCTTTCATGTTTGTGCATGTATAGATCCCGACATGATATCAAAGGTGAATGCGGGTGTGTTTTCTAAGTGAACCGTTCACTTAAAACCATTCGAACGGTTGACAACATGAACGTGACGCGTGTAAAAATTAAAATCGAATGGCAATGCCTCGCCCTACTCCCGTTCTCACCATACTTGCCGGAAAAATGTGCTAGGCACGGCCTGTGCCTAGGTACCTTATGCATGGGAAAATATCCGCCGTTCAGCGAATCTCAAAGTGAATCCGCTACGCGCGCATCCCAAAGCACTCCACTCTCCGTTACAACTGTTGATTCAATTGCTGCCGTCGACTGCCGTTCCATCCCGTCTACTTTTCCGCTCCGTCTCCCATCCCGCTCCATCTCCGTAACGTCCCGCTCCGTCTCCGTAACCATCCCCTAACCCAACCCAACCCAACAACCCATAGTTTATCTCTCTCCTCTTTTCCTGTTAATCATTTCACTTGCTCTCGCAATCTTCTCTCCAAATTCCTGCACCCATCCCGCTCTCGCCGAACCGAATCAGAAACCCTAAACCCACCCGCTCTCGTCCCGCTCTCGCCGAAGCCGAAGCGACGCAGCAACCCTAAACCCACCCGCTCTCGTCCCGGTCGCTCCAGCTTCCAGTGTTCTCGTCCACGATTGTCGTGTCCAGCCGAGAGCCATTGCTGCTTCCCCTGCCAGCATTTTCACCCCCTTCTCAGTCAGTGTCGTGGTAAGAACATTTGATTTATTGTGGAAAGCATTATTATGTTCCTGCTTCCTTTCCCTTCTAACACTATAGCGTTATTATCGTCTTTCTACCGACTTTGTTCTCCGTCGGGCCTCGCCGTCGGTCTTTCTCTTCCCCTTCACGACCAGCATTTTCGCCCTTCTCCGTCCATGCGTTGGTAAGAGCTTTTTATTTAATTTTATAGCATGATTATCTTCGATGTAACACAATATTTGTACGATCAGTGACTGCAATTAGTGATGTTATGTAGCGTATAATTTCCAGTTCATGGTCGAACTTATGATTTTATTGTCGAACGTCATAAATATTTGTACTTGATTTGATTGTCGAACCTCTTACATATTTGCACTTGATTTTATTGCTGAACTGCATAAATATTTGCACATGAATTTTGATGGCCCGAACTTGACCCAAACCTAGGATAACGAATGTACAGTGACTTGCATAAATATTCACTATTGTTATTAATTGATGACATTGTCGAATTCTTTTTTTTTTTTTCGAACTTGACCCAAACCTAGGATAATGAATGGACATTGATAGTACTTAATTTATACGTTTTTTCCAATCTCTAATACCCTGTTAGTGTTAAGTGATGATATTGTCGAACTCCTGTTGATTTTGTCGAACTTGACCTAAACTTGACCCAAACTTGACCCAAACTTGGCCCAAACGTAGGATAATGTATGGACATTGACTTGTATACAATAGTACTTAATTTACACATTTTTTCCAATCACTAATACCCTGTTAGTGTTAAGTGATGATATTGTCAAACTCTTGTTGATTTTGTCGAACTTGACCCAAACTTGGCCCAAACGTAAGATAATGAATGGACATTGACTTGTATACAATAGTACTTAATTTACACGTTTTGCGAATCACTAATACCTTGTTAGTATTAAGTGATGATATTGTCGAACTCCTGTTTATTTTGTCGAACTCGACCAAAAGCTGACCTAAACTTGACCCAAACCTAGGTTAATGAATGTACATTGACTTGTATACAATAGTACTTAATGTATACGTTTTTATCAATCTTTAATACCCTGTTAGTATTAAGTGATTATATTGTCGAACTCCTATTTATTTTGTCGAACTCGAGTCAAACTCGACCCAAACTTGACCCTAACTTTGCCCAAACATAGGATAATGAATGGACATTGACTTATGCACAATAGTACTTAATTGATACCTTTTTTAAAATCTCTAATAGCCTTTTAGTGTGAAGTTATGATATTGTCGAACTCTTGTTTATTTTGTCGAACTTCAACGAAACTTGCCCCAACTTAGGGTAAATTAATGGACATGTTTTCATGTGACTTGTAAACAATAGATGGACATGTTTTCATTTGACTTGTAAACAATAGTAATTAATTTAAACAATTTTGTTAATCTCTAATTCCCTGTTTCTTGTATATTGTACATAGTTTAGACAATTTTTGCAACAATGGAGAATTCTAGTTCAACTGAGAGCCACTATCAGCCTGATATGGATGTGAAAGATGAAACTTCCACTACGAAAGAAAAGCGTATTTCTTATAGCAGATGTTCAATGAGCAGATTACACTCATTCATTGATAAGGTGTCAAGTGGATGTGATCTGAAGCAGCAATTGTCAGTGACTCCATTTGGAAGACTCTTTGAGGGTCCATCCGTAAGGCTGGAAATGATGGGACTAGAGTACCTGATACCTTGTTGGAATTCTGACAAAAAAAGGATTCAATCTTAATGGGACTTTTGTTGGATTTACCGTTGGAGATGTAGCTTTAATTCTTGGTCTGAAATCAGAAGGAGAGCTGGTGGTGTTTGATGGTGAACAGCCAAATACACCATTTTACATGTCAGAATTTGTTGGCGCAAAAATCAACAGAACTCTGCTAGAGAAAAAGATGAGCAAGCTTGGGGCTGAAATTCAGGATGGTGAAAGACTCTTAAGGCTTAGTATTTTATATATATTATGTACCTTTTTATTTACACGAATAAATTACATTCTTCCGCCATATCTAGTAACTTATGTGGAGGATGTCAGTTTGCTAAGTAAGTTTAATTGGGCTGAGGCTGTCCATCGTTATTTAGTAGAAGAATTGGATAATAGTAAGTTGCGGGTAGCGCAAGGTGTGAAGAGCATCGCTGGGTGTGGCATCCTTCTAAATGTATGTTTACCCTTAACATTGTTGTTGTATTATATTGTTTATGTTTGTAATTGTAATACTTTTTTCTTTGTTTGCAGGTATGGTTATATGAACACTGCCACTTATGGATAAAGGATATGGTGGGCCATATGTACCCGCATATATTTCGTTGGACTAAAGTAAAGTCCTCAAGGAGAAATGCATATTTTAAATATGTAAAAACCATGTGTGCCCAATCGGTATGAATGAACTTTTTTTTTGTTTACTGAATTTGTTGGCCTATTCACCTTATTGACTTGGTTACAGATTATTTATGAACTTGAGCTTGAGAAAGAAGAGAGGGAGAGGGATGTTGTACATAGGGAGGATGATCCTCCCCAGAAAGAGGGAGAAGGACGAATGGCAATTGTGCCATTTGATACATGCGGCACTGTGAGTCCACGCTTGCTTCTTTTATGGAAGCCACGTTATGGTATATGTTAATGCTTCTACATATACTTGCAGTTGCAGGATGAAGTCTGTACCCCATACATTGATAGGGGTGTTGGGACAGGAGAGTGTTCCAGAACTGTGGATTTGATGAAATTAGAAGAACTTGAGAGCAAGTTAGAAGGACTTGTAGATGAAAAATTAAAGCTTGTGGAGGAGAGAATAAGGCTACAACATGACCTTGTAGCATTGAAAGAAAAAAATAAGCTGCAGATCGAATAGCTTCAAAAAGAAGTTGAGCAGCTGGGTGTGAATAAAATCCAAGAAAATAAGATGCTAGCAGATATTGAGCAGCTTCAAGAAGAAAATAGGGAGCTGAAGCTGCGGGTGCAAGAAGGAAATAAGAAGCTGCTAGCAGATATTGAGCAACTTCAAGAAGAAAATAGGGAGCTGAAGCAGCGGTTGCAAGAAGGAAATAAGAAGCTGCTAGCAGATATTGTGCAGCTTGAAGTAGAAAATAAGAAGCTTACACAGCGGGTGCAAGAAGGAAATAAGAAGCTGCTAGCAGATATTGAGCAGCTTCAAGAAGAAAATAAGGAGCTGAAGTAGCGGGTGCAAGAAGGAAATAAGAAGCTGCTAGAAGGAAATAAGAAGCTGCTAGCAGATATTGAGCAGCTTCAAGTAGAAAATAAGGAGCTGAAGCAGCAGGTGCAAGAAGGAAATAAGAAGCTGCTAGCAGATATTGAGCAGCTTCAAGTAGAAAATAAGGAGTTGAAGTAGCAGGTGGAAGAAGGAAATAAGAAGCTGCTAGCATATATTGAGCAGCTTCAAGAAGAAAATAAGGAGCTGAAGCAGCGGGTGCAAGAAGGAAATAAGAAGCTGCGAGAAGGAAATAAGAAGCTGCTAGCAGATATTGAGCAGCTTCAAGTAGAAAATAAGGAGGTGAAGCAGCAGGTGCAAGAAGGAAATAAGAAGCTGCTAGCATATATTGTGCAGCTTGAAAAAGAAAATAAGAAGCTACATGCAGAGAATGATTTCCTTATAGAAGAAGGAAAATCTTTGAAAGCAGAAAATGAGGCCCTCATCAGTTAGGGTTGGGAGGATGATAGCCGCTATTATACTGATGACGTGAATAAAATACATGACTTGGAAGATGAAAATAAACGTCTGAAAGAGGAAATTTTAAGCCTGAAAAAGGAGGCTGACGAGGAGGAAGGGAATGGGAAAAGGAGTAAGAAGAGAAAGTTGGATGAGAATCTATTGCAACCACAGGTTCCGGTCGAGGACAAGGTAATAGCTTTCCACAATTCAATTTATTTCCATACTGTTATGCTAAAATATTGACGTGATTTTTGGTCTTTCAGTACCGGCAAAGAAGAGATTACTGCTATCACGATACACTTGAAGATTCGCTGAAGGAGCAAGTGAATATATTTGTTGATCTAGAGATGGGAATACATAATGTAGGGGAAAAGTGGCAGCTAAGTAAGCAACAAATATGTGAAGTACTATTTGGAGAATATATTGATGATTGGGTAAGTATAGTCTACTCTAACTTCTTTATTTCTATATTCAAAATATTGACCCAAACCTTCCACAATATAGGTGATTGATGCATACGCTACTCTACTTCAGCTGCGAGCAAGGAGAAATCCAGATCAATACAGAACATTCACTTATATATCTGGTAGATATTTAATGTCTTATTTGGCGTCGCATTTTGGAGCAGCTGGTCAGCTTCTTGAACACTTCAATAGTGAGGCTATTAACACAACAGAGATCTTATTGTGTCCAATTTTTAATGAGGCACATTGGTTCCTGGCCACAATCAACATGATGACGAAGGAAATTATTATATACAATTCTTTGTCGCCAAAGGCCACGGATAAATCAATGATCCAGAATCTGGTATGACAAATCCTTACCATTCATTTTCATCTTGTTAATTAATTCAATTCATTGTGAGCACTGAATGTTTGCAATGTTATTTGCAGATGGCCCTGATGAAACATCATTTTAAAATGAATTCCACATATACTTTGACAAAGAAAGCAATTAAAGCTATTAAATGGTCTAGAGATTGCCCAAAACAATCGAGTAATTCCATTGATTGTGCAGTGTACGTGATGAAATTTATGGACTGTATAATATCGAAAAAGGCATTTGATTTTTCCCAAGATGACATGGCTAAGCTTCGTGTTGAAATTAGTTTAGAATTTTTCCTGGGTGCATTAAAGAGTGACTGGCCTGTTTAATTATTGTTATATTGTTTACTGAATACATGTAAAAATGTAATTAATTTATTCTACATTGTTTAATTATATTGTTTACTGAATACACATAATTCTGGAGTTCTATGTAAGAATGTTCAACTTCTTGTCCGCCTCTGTTTGAATGTAAGTATGATTTTCATGTTGTGTGAGCAGTTGGGTTTTGCTACTGGTTGATACACACTCGTACGAATAAAAGTATGCAAAGTTGGATGATTCTCCAACAATAGTTTGACAAAATGTGAAGGAGGTTCGACAATATATAATATTTCTACCCTGTTGCACAATTTTTTTACCATGTTTTTCTGACAATGGGTCAACTTGGGGCAAGTTAGGGCCGAGTTGGACTAAAGTTCGACAAAATAGGAAGGAGGTTCGACAATATATAATATTTCTACTATGTTGCACAATTTTTTTACCATGTTTTTCCGACAATGGGTCAACTTTGGCAATATTAGAGCCGAGTTGGTCTAAGTTCGACAAAATGGGAAGGAGGTTCGACCATATAGAATATTTCTACCCTGTTGAAGAATTTTTCTACCATGTAGTTTCGACAATGGCCAATGGGTGAACTTGGGCCAAATTAGGGCCGAGCCGATTTAAGTCCGACAATGGCCAATGGTGGTTCGACAATATAGAATATTTGTACCCTATTGCAGAATTTTTTTACCATGTAGTTCCGACAATGACCAATGGGGCCAAGTAAGGGCCGAACTGGTTTAAGTTCGACAAAATGGGAAGGAGGTTCGACAACATAGAATATTTCTACCCTGTTGCACAATTTTTCTACCATGTAGTTCCGACAATGGCCAATGGGTCAACTTGGGCCAAATTAGGGCCGAGCTTTTTTAAGTTCGACAAAATTGGAAGGAGGTTCGACAACATAGAATATTTCTACCCTGTTGCACAATTTTTCTACCATGTAGTTCCGACAATGGCCAATGGGTCAACTTGGGCCAAATTAGGGCCGAGCTGGTTTAAGTTCGACAAAATTGGAAGGAGGTTCGACAACATAGAATATTTATTCCCTGTTGCATAATTTTTCTACCATGTAGTTCCGACAATGGTCAATGGTTCAACTTGGGCCAAATTAGAGCCGATCTGGTTTAAGTTCGACAAAATGGGACGGAGGTTCGACAACAAAGAATATTTCTACCTTGTTGCAAAATTTTTCTACCATGTAGTTCTGACAATGGCCAATGGGTCAACTTGGGCCAAATTAGGGCCGAGCAGGTAAAAGTTCAACAAAATTGGAAGGAGGTTCGACAACATAGAATATTTCTACCCTGTTGCACAAATTTTCTACCATGTAGTTCGGACAATGGCCAATGGGTCATCTTGGGCCAAATTAGGGCCGAGCTGGTTTAAGTTCGACAAAATGGGAAGCAGGTTCGACAACATAGAATATTTCTACCCTTTGCAGAATTTTTCTACCATGTAGTTCCGACAATGGCCAATGGGTCAACGTGGGCAAAAATAGGGCCGAGCTGGTTTAAGTTCGACAAAATGGGAAGGTGGTTCGACAACATAGAATATTTCTACCCTGTTGCAAAATTTTTCTACCATGTAGTTCCGACAACGGCCAATGGGTCAACTTGGGCAAAATTAGGGCCGAGCTGGTTTAAGTTCGACAAAATGGGAAGGTGGTTCGATAACATAGAAAATTTCTACCCTGTTGCACAATTTTTCTACCATGTAGTTCGGACAATAGCCAATGGGTCAACTTGGGCCAAATTAGGGCGGAGCTGGTTTACGTTCGACAAAATGGGAAGGAGGTTCGACAACAAAGTATATTTCTACCTTGTTGCAGAATTTTTCTACCATGTAGCTCTGACAATGGCCAATGGGTCAACTTGGGCCAAATTAGAGCCGAGCTGGTTAAAGTTCGACAAAATTGGAAGGAGGTTCGACAACATAGAATATTTCTACCCTGTTGCACAAATTTTCTACCATGTAGTTCGGACAATGGCCAATGGGTCATCTTAGGCCAAATTAGGGCCGAGCTGGTTTAAGTTCGACAAAATGGGAAGCAGGTTCGACAACATAGAATATTTCTACCCTTTGCCGAATTTTTCTACCATGTAGTTCCGACAATGGCCAATGGGTCAACTTGTGCCAAATTAGGGCCGAGCTGGTTTAAGTTCGACAAAATGGGAAGGATGTTCGACAACATAGATATTTCTACCCTATTGCACAATTTTTCTACCATGTAGTTCCGACAATGGCCAATGGGTCAACTTGGGCTAAATTAGGGCCGAGCTGGTTTAAGTTAGACAAAATGGGAAGGTGGTTCGACAACATAGAATATTTCTACCCTGTTGCACAATTTTTCTACAATGTAGTTATGACAATGGCCAATGGGTCAACTTGGGCCCAATTAGGGCTGCGCTGGTTTAAGTTCGACAAAATGGGAAGGAGATTCGACAACATATAATATTTCTACCATGTTGCAGAACTTTTCTACTATGTAGCTCCAACAATGGCCAATGGGTCAACTTGGGCCAAATTAGGGGCAAGCTGGTTTAAGTTTGCCAAAAATTGGAAGGTGGTTCGACAACATTGAATATTTCTACCCTGTTGCACAATTTTTCTACCTTGTAGTTCCGACAATGGCCAATGGGTCAACTTGGGCCAAATTAGGGCCGAGCTGGTTTCTGTTCGACAAAATTGGAAGGAGGTTCGACAACATAGAATATTTCTACCCTGTTGCACAATTTTTCTTCCATGTAGTTCCGACAATGGCCAATGGGTCAACTTGGGCCAAATTAGGGCCGAACTGGTTTAAGTTCGACAAAATTGGAATGAGGTTCGACAACATAGAATATTTCTTCCCCGTTGCACAATTTTTCTACCATGTAGTTCCGACAATGGCCAATGTGTCAACTTGGCCCAAATTAGGGCCGAGCTAGTTTAAGTTCGACAAAATTGGAAGGAGGTTCGACAACATAGAATATTTCTACCCTGTTGCACAATTTTTATACAATGTAGTTCCGACAAAGGCCAATGGGTCAACTTGGGCCAAATTAGGGCCGAGCTGGTTTAAGTTCGACAAAATTTGGAGGAGGATCAACAACATAGAATATTTCTACCCAGTTGCACAATTTTCCAACCATGTAGTTCCGACAATGGCCAATTGGTCAACTTGGGCCAAATTAGGGCCGAGCTGGTTTAAGTTCGACAAAATTGGAAGGAGGTTCGACAACATAGAATATTTCTACCCTGTTGCAATATTTTTATACCATGTAGTTCCGACAATGGCCAATGGGTCAACTTCGGCCAAATTAGGGCCGAGCTGGTTTAAGTTCGACAAAATTTGAAGGAGGTTCGACAACATAGAATATTTCTACCCAGTTGCACAATTTTCCTACCATGTAGTTCCGACAATGGCCAATGGGTCAACTTGGGGCAAATTAGGGCCGAGCTGGTTCAAGTTCGACAAAATTGGAAGAAGGTTCGATAGCATAGAATATTTCTACCCTGTTGCACAATTTTTCTACCATGTAGTTCCGACAATCGCCAATGGGTCAACTTGGGCTAAATTAGGGCCGAGCTGGTTAAAGTTCGACAAAATGGGAAGGAGGTTCGACAACATAGAATATTTCTACCCTGTTGCACAATTTTTCTACCATGTAGTTCCGACAATGGCCAATGGTCAACATGGGCCAAATTAGGGCCGAGCTGGTTTAAGTTCGACAAAATGGGAAGGAGGTTCGACAACATAGAATATTTCTACCCTATTGCACAATTTTTCTATCATGTAGTTCCGACAATTGCCAATGGGTCAACTTGGGCCAAATTAGGGTCGAGCTTATCCAAGTTCGACAACATGGGAAGGTGGTTCGACAACATAGTATATTTCTGCCCTGTTGCAGAATTTTTCTACTATGTAGTTCCGACAATAGCCAATGGGTCAACTTGGGCCAAATTAGGGCCGAGCTGGTTTAAGTTCGACAAGATGGGAAGGAGGTTCGACAACATAGAATATTTCTACCCTATTGCACTATTTTTCTACCACGTAGTTCCGACAATGGCCAATGGGTCAACTTGGGCCAAATTAGGGCCGAGCTGGTTTAAGTTCGACAAAATGGGAAGGAGGTTCGACAACATAGAATATTTCTACCATGTTGCAGAAATTTGCTACTATGTAGTTCCGACAATGGCCAATGGGTCAACTTGGGCCAAATTAGGGCCGAGCTACTTTAAGTTCGACAAAATTGGAAGGAGGTTCAACAACATAGAATATTTCTACCCAGTTGCACAATTTTTCAACCATGTAGTTCCGACAATGGCCAACGGGTCAACTTGGGCCAAATTTGGGCCGAGCTGGTTTAAGTTCGACAAAATTG
Source organism: Costus lasius (assembly GCA_027563935.2). Lineage (NCBI taxonomy): Eukaryota > Viridiplantae > Streptophyta > Magnoliopsida > Zingiberales > Costaceae > Costus > Costus lasius. The sequence goes on from CM050454.1 coordinate 35,289,147, forward strand.
GAAGGAGGTTCGACAACATAGAATATTTCTACCCTGTTGCACAATTTTTCTACCATGTAGTTCCGACAATGGCCAAAGGGTCAACTTGGGCCAAAATAGGGCCGAGCTAGTTTAAGTTAGACAAAATTGGATGGAGGTTCGACAACATAGAATATTTCTTCCCTGTTGCACAATTTTTCTACCATGTAGTTCCGACAATGGTCAATGGGTCAACTTGGGCCAAATTAGGGCCGAGCTGGTTTAAGTTTGACAAAATGGGAAGCAGGTTCGACAACATAGAATATTTCTACCCTTTGCAGAATTTTTCTACCATGTAGTTCCGACAATGGCCAATGGGTCTACTTGGGCAAAAATAGGGCCGAGCTGGTTTAAGTTCGACAAAATGGAAAGGTGGTTCGACAACATAGAATATTTCTACCCTGTTGCAGAATTTTTCTACCATGTAGTTCCGACAATGGCCAATGGGTCAACTTGGGCCAAATTAGTGCCGAGCTGGTTTAAGTTCGACAAGATGGGAAGGAGGTTCGACAACATAAAATATTTCTACCCTGTTGCACAATTTTTCTACCATGTAGTTCTGACAATGGCCAATGGGTCAACTTGGGCCAAATTAGGGCCGCGCTGGTTTAAGTTCGACAAGATGGGAAGGAGGTTCGACAACATAAAATATTTCTACCCTGTTGCACAATTTTTCTACCATGTAGTTCTGACAATGGCCAATGGGTCAACTTGGGACAAATTTGGGCCGCGCTGGTTTAAGTTCGACAAAATGGGAAGGAGGTTCGACAACATAGAATTTATCTACCATGTTGCAGAATTTTTCTACTATGTAGCTCAAACAACGGCCAATGGGTCAACTTGGGACAAATTAGGGCCGAGCTGGTTTAAGTTCGACATAATTGGAAGGAGGTTTGACAACGTAGAATATTTCTACCCTGTTGCACAATTTTTATACCATGTAGTTTCGACAATGGCCAATGGGTCAACTTGGGACAAATTAGGGCCGAGCTGGTTTAAGTTCGACATAATTGGAAGGAGGTTTGACAACGTAGAATATTTCTACCCTGTTGCACAATTTTCCTACCATGTAGTTCCGACAATGGCCAATGGGTCAACTTGGGCCAAATTAGGGCCGAGCTGGTTTAAGTTCGACAAAATTGGAAGGAGGTTAGACAACATAGAATATTTCTACCCAGTTGCACAATTTTCCTACCATGTAGTTCCGAGAATGGCCAATGGGTCAACTTGGGCCAAATTAGGGCCGAGCTGGTTTAAGTTCGACATAATTGGAAGGAGGTTCGACGACATAGAATATTTCTACCCTGTTGCACAATTTTTCTACCATGTAGTTCCGACAATGGCCAATGGGTCAACTTGGGCCAAATTAGGGCCGAGCTGGTTTAAGTCCGACAAAATTGGAAGGTGGTTTCACAACATAGAATATTTCTAACCTGTTGCACAATTTTTCTACCATGTAGTTCCGACATTGGCCAATGGGTCAACTTGGGCAAAAATTGGGCCGAGCTGGTTTAAGTTCGACAAAATGGAAAGGAGGTTCGACAACATAGAATATTTCTACCCTGTTGCAGAATTTTTCAACCATGTAGTTCCGATAATGGCCAATGGGTGAACTTAGGCCAAATTAGTGCCGAGCTGGTTTAAGTTCGACAAGATGGGAAGGAGGTTCGACAACATAAAATATTTCTACCCTGTTGCACAATTTTTCTACCATGTAGTTCTGACAATGGCCAATGGGTCAACTTGGGCCAAATTTGGGCCGCGCTGGTTTAAGTTCGACAAAATGGGAAGGAGGTTCGACAACATAGAATATTTCTACCATGTTGCAGAATTTTTCTACTATGTAGCTCAAACAACGGCCAATGGGTCAACTTGGGACAAATTAGGGCCGAGCTGGTTTAAGTTCGACATAATTGGAAGGAGGTTTGACAACGTAGAATATTTCTACCCTGTTGCACAATTTTTATACCATGTAGTTTCGACAATGGCCAATGGGTCAACTTGGGACAAATTAGGGCCGAGCAGGTTTAAGTTCGACATAATTGGAAGGAGGTTTGACAACGTAGAATATTTCTACCCTGTTGCACAATTTTCCTACCATGTAGTTCCGACAATGGCGAATGGGTCAACTTGGGCCAAATTAGGGCCGAGCTGGTTTAAGTTCGACAAAATTGGAAGGAGGTTAGACAACATAGAATATTTCTACCCAGTTGCACAATTTTCCTACCATGTAGTTCCGAGAATGGCCAATGGGTCAACTTGGGCCAAATTAGGGCCGAGCTGGTTTAAGTTCGACATAATTGGAAGGAGGTTCGACGACATAGAATATTTCTACCCTGTTGCACAATTTTTCTACCATGTAGTTCCGACAATGGCCAATGGGTCAACTTGGGCCAAATTAGGGCCGAGCTGGTTTAAGTCCGACAAAATTGGAAGGTGGTTTCATTACATAGAATATTTCTACCCTGTTGCACAATTTTTCTACCATGTAGTTCCGACAATGGCCAATGGGTCAACTTGAGCAAAAATAGGGCCGAGCTGGTTTAATTTCGACAAAATGGAAAGGAGGTTCGACAACATAGAATATTTCTACCCTGTTGCAGAATTTTTCTACCATGTAGTTCCGATAATGGCCAATGGATGAACTTGGGCCAAATTAGTGCCGAGCTGGTTTAAGTTCGACAAGATGGGAAGGAGGTTCGACAACATAAAATATTTCTACCCTGTTGCACAATTTTTCTACCATGTAGTTTTGACAATGGCCAATGGGTCAACTTGGGCCAAATTAGGGCCGCACTGGTTTAAGTTCGACAAAATGGGAAGGAGGTTCGACAACATAGAATATTTCTACCATATTGCAGAATTTTTCTACTATGTAGCTCCAACAATGGCCAATGGGTCAACTTGGGCCAAATTATGGCTAAGCTGGTTTAAGTTTGACAAAATTGGAAGGAGGTTCGACAACATAGAATATTTATACCCTATTGCACAATTTTTCTACCTTGTAATTCCGACAATGGCCAATGGTTCAACTTGGGCCAAATTAGGGCCGAGCTGGTTTAAGTTCGACAAAATTGGAAGGAGGTTCGACAACATAGAATATTTCTACCCTGTTGCACAATTTTTCTACCATGTAGTTCCGACAATGGCCAATGGGTCAACTTGGGCCAAATTAGGGCCGAGCTGGTTTAAGTCCGACAAAATTGGAAGGTGGTTTCACAACATAGAATATTTCTAACCTGTTGCACAATTTTTCTACCATGTAGTTCCGACATTGGCCAATGGGTCAACTTGGGCAAAAATTGGGCCGAGCTGGTTTAAGTTCGACAAAATGGAAAGGAGGTTCGACAACATAGAATATTTCTACCCTGTTGCAGAATTTTTCAACCATGTAGTTCCGATAATGGCCAATGGGTGAACTTAGGCCAAATTAGTGCCGAGCTGGTTTAAGTTCGACAAGATGGGAAGGAGGTTCGACAACATAAAATATTTCTACCCTGTTGCACAATTTTTCTACCATGTAGTTCTGACAATGGCCAATGGGTCAACTTGGGCCAAATTTGGGCCGCGCTGGTTTAAGTTCGACAAAATGGGAAGGAGGTTCGACAACATAGAATATTTCTACCATGTTGCAGAATTTTTCTACTATGTAGCTCAAACAACGGCCAATGGGTCAACTTGGGACAAATTAGGGCCGAGCTGGTTTAAGTTCGACATAATTGGAAGGAGGTTTGACAACGTAGAATATTTCTACCCTGTTGCACAATTTTTATACCATGTAGTTTCGACAATGGCCAATGGGTCAACTTGGGACAAATTAGGGCCGAGCAGGTTTAAGTTCGACATAATTGGAAGGAGGTTTGACAACGTAGAATATTTCTACCCTGTTGCACAATTTTCCTACCATGTAGTTCCGACAATGGCGAATGGGTCAACTTGGGCCAAATTAGGGCCGAGCTGGTTTAAGTTCGACAAAATTGGAAGGAGGTTAGACAACATAGAATATTTCTACCCAGTTGCACAATTTTCCTACCATGTAGTTCCGAGAATGGCCAATGGGTCAACTTGGGCCAAATTAGGGCCGAGCTGGTTTAAGTTCGACATAATTGGAAGGAGGTTCGACGACATAGAATATTTCTACCCTGTTGCACAATTTTTCTACCATGTAGTTCCGACAATGGCCAATGGGTCAACTTGGGCCAAATTAGGGCCGAGCTGGTTTAAGTCCGACAAAATTGGAAGGTGGTTTCATTACATAGAATATTTCTACCCTGTTGCACAATTTTTCTACCATGTAGTTCCGACAATGGCCAATGGGTCAACTTGAGCAAAAATAGGGCCGAGCTGGTTTAATTTCGACAAAATGGAAAGGAGGTTCGACAACATAGAATATTTCTACCCTGTTGCAGAATTTTTCTACCATGTAGTTCCGATAATGGCCAATGGATGAACTTGGGCCAAATTAGTGCCGAGCTGGTTTAAGTTCGACAAGATGGGAAGGAGGTTCGACAACATAAAATATTTCTACCCTGTTGCACAATTTTTCTACCATGTAGTTTTGACAATGGCCAATGGGTCAACTTGGGCCAAATTAGGGCCGCACTGGTTTAAGTTCGACAAAATGGGAAGGAGGTTCGACAACATAGAATATTTCTACCATATTGCAGAATTTTTCTACTATGTAGCTCCAACAATGGCCAATGGGTCAACTTGGGCCAAATTATGGCTAAGCTGGTTTAAGTTTGACAAAATTGGAAGGAGGTTCGACAACATAGAATATTTATACCCTATTGCACAATTTTTCTACCTTGTAATTCCGACAATGGCCAATGGTTCAACTTGGGCCAAATTAGGGCCGAGCTGGTTTAAGTTCGACAAAATTGGAAGGAGGTTCGACAACATAGAATATTTCTACCCTGTTGCACAATTTTTCTACCATGTAGTTCCGACAATGGCCAATGGGTCAACTTGGGCCAAATTAGGGCCGAGCTGGTTTAAGTTCGACAAAATTGGAATGAGGTTCGACAACATAGAATATTTCTTCCCTGTTGCACAATTTTTCTACCATGTAGTTCTGACAATGGCCAATGTGTCAACTTGGGCCAAATCAGGGCCGAGCTGGTTTAAGTTCGACGAAATTGGAAGGAGGTTCGACAACATAGAATATTTCTAACCTGTTGCACAATTTTTATACAATGTAGCTCCGACAATGGCCAATGGGTCAATTGGGCAATATTAGGGCCGAGCTGGTTTAAGTTCGACAAAATTTGAAGGAGGTTCGACAACATAGAATATCTCAACCCAGTTGCACAATTTTCCTACCATGTAGTTCCGACAATGGCCAATGGGTCAACTTGGGCCAAATTAGGGCTGAGCTGGTTTAAGTTTGACAAAATTGGAAGGAGGTTCGACAGCATATAATATTTCAACCCTATTGTAGAATTTTTCTACCATGTAGTTCCGACAATGGCCAATGAGTCAACTTCGGCTAAATTTCGGCCGAGCTGGTTTAAGTTCGACAAAATTGGAAGAAGGTTCGACAACATAGAATATTTCTACCCTGTTGCACAATTTTTTTACCATGTAGTTCCGACAATGGCCAATGGGTCAACTTGGGCCAAATTAGGGCCGAGCTAGTTTATGTTCGACAAAATTGGAAGGAGGTTCGACAACATAGAATATTTCTACCCTGTTGCACAATTTTTCTACCATGTAGTTCTGACAATGGCCAATGGGTCAACATGGGACAAATTAGGGCCGAGCTGGTTTAAGTTCGACAAAATGGGAAGGAGGTTCGACAACATAGAATATTTGTACCCTGTTGCTTAATTTTTCTACCATGTAGTTCCAATAATGGCCAATGGGTCAACATGGGACAAATTAGGGCCGAGCTGGTTTAAGTTCGAAAAAATGGGAAGGAGGTTCGACAACATAGAATATTTCTACCCTGTTGCTTAATTTTTCTATCATGTAGTTCCGATAATGGCCAATGGGTTAACTTGGGCCAAATTAGGGCCGAGCTGGTTTAAGTTCGTCAAAATTGGACGGAGGTTCGACAACATAGAATATTTCTACCCTGTTGCACAGTTTTTCTACCTTGTAGTTCCAACAATAGCCAATGGGTCAACTTGGGCCAAATTAGGGCCTAGCTGGTTTTATTTCGACAAAATTGGAAGGAGGTTCAAAAACATAGAATATTTCTACCCTGTTGCACAATTTTTCTACCATGTAGTTCCGACAATGGCCAATGGGTCAACTTGGGCCAAATTAGGGCCGAGCTGGTTTAAGTTCGACAAAATTGGAATGAGGTTCGACAACATAGAATATTTCTTCCCTGTTGCACAATTTTTTCTACCATGTAGTTCCGACAATGGCCAATGTGTCAACTTGGGCCAAATTAGGGCCGAGCTGGTTTAAGTTCGACAAAATTGGAAGGAGGTTCGACAACATAGAATATTTCTAACCTGTTGCACAATTTTTATACAATGTAGTTCCGACAATGGCCAATGGGTCACCTTGGACCAAATTAGGGCCGAGCTGGTTTAAGTTCGACAACATTTGAAAGAGGTTCGACAACATAGAATATTTCTACCCAGTTGCACAATTTTCCTACCATGTAGTTCCGACAATGGCCAATGGGTCAACTTGGGCCAAATTAGGGCCGAGCTGGTTTAAGTTCGACAAAATTGGAAGGAGGTTCGACAACATAGAATATTTCTACCCTGTTGTAGAATTTTTCTACCATGTAGTTCCGACAATGGCCAACGGGTAAACTTCGGCTAAATTTGGGCCGAGCTGGTTTAAGTTCGACAAAATTGGAAGGAGGTTCGATAACATAGAATATTTCTACACTGTTGCTCAATTTTTTTACCATGTAGTTCCAACAATGGCCAATGGGTCAACTTGGGCCAAATTAGGGTCGAGCTGGTTTAAGTTCGACAAAATTGGAAGGAGGTTCGACAACATAGAATATTTCTACCCTGTTGCACAATTTTTCTACCATGTAGTTCCGACAATGGCCAATGGGATAACATGGGCCAAATTAGTGCCGAGCTGGTTAAGGTTCGACAAAATTGGAAGGAGGCTCGACAACATAGAATATTTCTACCCTGTTGCGCAATTTTTCTACCATGTAGTTCCGACAATGGCCAATGGGTCAAATGGGACAAATTAGGGCCGAGCTGGTTTAAGTTCGACAAAATGGGAAGGAGGTTCGACAACATAGAATATTTCTACCCTGTTGCTTAATTTTTCTACCATGTAGTTCCGATAATGGCCAATGGGTTAACTTGGGCCAAATTAGGGCCGAGCTGGTTTAAGTTCGTCAAAATTGGAAGGAGGTTTGACAACATAGAATATTTCTACTCTGTTGCACAATTTTTCTACCATGTAGTTCCGATAATGGCCATTGGGTTAACTTGGGCCAAATTAGTGCCGAGCTGGTTTAAGTTCGACAAAATTTGAAGGAGGCTCGACAACATAGAATATTTCTACCCTGTTGCGCAATTTTTCTACTATGTAGTTCCGACAATGGCCCATGGGTCAACATGGGACAAATTAGGGCCGAGCTGGTTTAAGTTCGGCAAAATGGGAAGGAGGTTCGACAACATAGAATATTTCTACCCTGTTGCTTAATTTTTCTACCATGTAGTTCCGATAATGGCCAATGGGTTAACTTGGGCCAAATTAGGGCCGAGCTGGTTTAAGTTCGTCAAAATTGGAAGGAGGTTCGACAACATAGAATATTTCTACCCTGTTGCACAATTTTTCTACCATGTAGTTCCGACAATGGCCAATGGGTCAACTTGGGCCAAATTAGGGCCGAGCTGGTTTAAGTTCGACAAAATTTGAAGGAGGCACGACAACATAGAATATTTCTACCTAGCTGCACAATTTTTCTACCATGTAGTTCCTACAATAGCCAATGGGTCAACTTGGGCCAAATTAGGGCCGAGCTGGTATAAGTTCGATAAAATGGGAAGGAGGTTCAACAACATAGAATATTTCTACCCTGTTGCATAATTTTTCTACCATGTTGTTCCGACAATGGCCAATGGGTCAACTTGGGCCAAATTAGGGCCGAGCTGGTTTAAGTTCGACATAATTGGAAGGAGGTTCGACAACATTGAATATTTCTACCTTGTTGCACAATTTTTCTGCCATGTAGTTCCGACAATGGCCAATGGGTCAACTTGGGCCAAATTAGGGCCGAGCTGGTTTAAGTTCGACAAAATTGGAAGGAGGTTCGACAACATAGAATATTTCTACCCAGTTGTAGAATTTTTCTACCATGTAGTTCCGACACTGGCCAATGGGTCAACTTCGGCTAAATTTGGGCCGAGCTGGTTTAAGTTCGACAAAATTGGAAGGAGGTTCTACAACATAGAATATTTCTAACCTGTTGCACAGTTTCTCTACCATGTAGTTCCGACAATGGCGAATGGGTCAACTTGGGCCAAATTAGGGCCGAGATGGTTTAAGTTCGACAAAATTGGAAGGAGGTTCGATAACATAGAATATTTCTACCCTGTTGCACAATTTTTCTACCTTGTAGTTCCGACAATGGCCAATGGGTCAACTTGGGCCAAATTAGGGCCGAGCTGGTCTGAGTTCGACAAAATTGGAAGGAGGTTCGACAACATAGAATATTTCTACCCTGTTGCACAATTTTTCTACCATGTAGTTCCGACAATGGCCAATGGGTCAACTTGGGCCAAATTAGGGCCGAGCTGGTTTAAGTTCGACAAAATTGGAATGAGGTTCGACAACATAAAATATTTCTACCCTGTTGCACAATTTTTCTACCATGTAGTTCTGACAATGGCCAATGGGTCAACTTGGGCCAAATTAGGGCCGCGCTGGTTTAAGTTCGACAAAATGGGAAGGATGTTCGACAACATAGAATATTTCTACCATGTTGTAGAATTTTTCAACCATGTAGTTCCGACAATGGCCTATGGGTCAACTTCGGCTAAATTTGGGCCGAGCTGGTTTAAGTTCGACAAAATTGGAAGGAGGTTCGACAACATAGAATATTTCTACCCTGTTGCACAGTTTCTCTACCATGTAGTTCTGACAATGGCGAATGGGTCAACTTGGGCCAAATTAGGGCCGAGCTGGTTTAAGTTCGACAAAATTGGAAGGAGGTTCGACAACATAGAATATTTCTACCCTGTTGCATAATTTTTCTACCATGTAGTTCCGACAATGGCCAATGGGTCAACTTGGGCCAAATTAGGGCCGAGCTGGTTTAAGTTCGACATAATTGGAAGGAGGTTCGACAACATTGAATATTTCTACCTTGTTGCACAATTTTTCTACCATGTAGTTCCGACAATGGCCAATGGGTCAAGTTGGGCCAAATTAGGGTCGAGCTGGTTTAAGTTCGACAAGATTGGAAGGAGGTTCGACAACATAGAATATTTCTACCCTGTTGCACAATTTTTCTACAATGTAGTTCCGACAATGGCCAATGGGTCAACTTGGGCCAAATTAGGGCCGAGCTGGTTTAAGTTCGACAAAATTTGAAGGAGGTTCGACAACATAGAATATTTCTACCCTGTTGCACAATTTTTCTACCATGTAGTTCTGACAATGGCCAATGGGTCAACTTGGGACAAATTAGGGCCGAGCTGGTTTAAGTTCGACAAAATTGGAATGAGGTTCGACAACATAGAATACTTCTTCCCTTTTGCACAATTTTTCTGCCATGTAGTTCCGACAATGGCCAATTTGTCAACTTGGGCCAAATTAGGGCCGAGCTGGTTTAAGTTCGACAAAATTGGAAGGAGGTTCGACAACATAGAATATTTCTACCCTGTTGCACTTTTTTTATACCATGTACTTCCGACAATGGCCAATGGGTCAACATGGGCCAAATTAAGGCTGAGCTGGTTTAAGTTCGACAAAATTTGAAGGAGGTTCGACAACATAGAATATTTCTACCCAGTTGCACAATTTTCCTACCATGTAGTTCCGACAATGGCCAATGGGTCAACTTGGGCCAAATTTGGGCCGAGCTGGTTTAAGTTCGACAAAATTGGAAGGAGGTTCGACAACATAGAATATTTCTACCCAGTTGTAGAATTTTTCAACCATGTTGTTCCGACAATGGCCAATGGGTCAACTTCGGCTAAATTTTGGCCGAGCTGGTTTAAGTTTGACAAAATTGGAAGGAGGTTCGACAACATAGAATATTTCTACCCTGTTGCACAGTTTCTCTACCATGTAGTTCCGACAATGGCGAATGGGTCAACTTGGGCCAAATTAGGGCCGAGCTGGTTTAAGTTCGACAAAATTGGAAGGAGGTTCGATAACATAGAATATTTCTACCCTGTTGCACAATTTTTCTACCTTGTAGTTCCGACAATGGCCAATGGGTCAACTTGGGCCAAATTAGGGCCGAGCTGGTCTGAGTTCGACAAAATTGGAAGGAGGTTCGACAACATAGAATATTTCTACCCTGTTGCACAATTTTTCTACCATGTAGTTCCGACAATGGCCAATGGGTCAACTTGGGCCAAATTAGGGCCGAGCAGGTTTAAGTTCGACAAAATTGGAATGAGGTTCGACAACATAAAATATTTCTACAATGTTGCACAATTTTCCTACCATGTAGTTCTGACAATGGCCAATGGGTCAACTTCGGCCAAATTAGGGCCGCGCTGGTGTAAGTTCGACAAAATGGGAAGGAGGTTCGACAACATAGAATATTTCTACCATGTTGCAGAATTTTTCTACTATGTAGCTCCAACAATGGCCAATGGGTCAACTTGGGCCAAATTAGGGCTAAGCTGGTTTAAGTTTGACAAAATTAGAAGGAGGTTCGACAACATAGAATATTTCTACCCTATTGCACAGTTTTTCAACTTGTAGTTCCGACAATGGGCAATGGTTCAACTTGGGCCAAATTAGGGCCGAGCTGGTTTAAGTTCGACAAAATTGGAAGGAGGTTCGACAACATAGAGTATTTCTACCCTGTTGCACAATTTTTCTGCCATGTAGTTCCGACAATGGCCAATGGGTCAACTTGGTCCAAATTAGGGCCGAGCTGGTTTAAGTTTGACAAAATGGGAAGGATGTTCGACAACATAGAATATTTCTACCCTGTTGCTTAATTTTTCTACCCTGTAGTTCCAATCATGGCCAATGGGTTAACTTGGGCCAAATAGGGCCGAGCTGGTTTAAGTTTGTCAAAATTGGAAGGAGGTTCGACAACATAGAATATTTCTACCCTGTTGCACAGTTTTTCTACCTTGTAGTTCCAACAATAGCCAATGGGTCAACTTGGGCCAAATTAGGGCCGAGCTGGTTTAAGTTCGACAAAATTGGAAGGAGGTTCGACAGCATAGAATATTTCTACCCTGTTGTAGAATTTTTCTTCCATGTAGTTCCGACAATGGCCAACGGGTCAACTTCGGCTAAATTTGGGCCGAGCTGGTTTAAGTTCGACAAAATTGGAAGGAGGTTCGATAACATAGAATATTTCTACCCTGTTGCTAAATTTTTTTACCATGTATTCCAACAATGGCCAATGGGTCAACTTGGGCCAAATTAGGGTCGAGCTGGTTTAAGTTCGACAAAATTGGAAGGAGGTTCGACAACATAGAATATTTCTACCCTGTTGCACAATTTTTCTACCACGTAGTTCTGACAATGGCCAATGGGTTAACTTGGGCCAAATTGGTGCCGAGCTGGTTTAAGTTCGTCAAAATTGGAAGGAGGCTCGACAACATTGAATATTTCTACCCTGTTGCGCAATTTTTCTACCATGTAGTTCCGACAATGGCCAATGGGTCAAATGGGACAAATTAGGGCCGAGCTGGTTTAAGTTCGACAAAATGGGAAGGAGGTTCGACAACATAGAATATTTCTACCCTGTTGCTTAATTTTTCTACCATGTAGTTCCGATAATGGCCAATGGGTTAACTTGGGCCAAATTAGGGCCGAGCTGGTTTAAGTTCGTCAAAATTGGAAGGAGGTTTGACAACATAGAATATTTCTACTCTGTTGCACAATTTTTCTACAATGTAGTTCCGATAATGGCCAATGGGTTAACTTGGGCCAAATTAGTGTCGAGCTGGTTTAAGTTCGACAAAATTTGAAGGAGGCTCGACAACATAGAATATTTCTACCCTGTTGCGCAATTTTTCTACCATGTAGTTCCGACAATGGCCCATGGGTCAACATGGGACAAATTAGGGCCGAGCTGGTTTAAGTTCGACAAAATGGGAAGGAGGTTCGACAACATAGAATATTTCTACCCTGTTGCTTAATTTTTCTACCATGTAGTTCCGATAATGGCCAATGGGTTAACTTGGGCCAAATTAGGGCCGAGCTTGTTTAAGTTCGTCAAAATTGGAAGGAGGTTCGACAACATAGAATATTTCTACCCTGTTGCCCAATTTTTCTACCATGTAGTTCCGACAGTGGCCAATGGGTCAACTTGGGCCAAATTAGGGCCGAGCTGGTTTATGTTCGACAAAATTTGAAGGAGGCTCGACAACATAGAATATTTCTACCTAGCTGCACAATTTTTCTACCATGTAGTTCCTACAATGGCCAATGGGTCAACTTGGGCCAAATTAGGGCCGAGCTGGTATAAGTTCGATAAAATGGGAAGGAGGTTCGACAACATAGAATATTTCTACCCTGTTGCATAATTTTTCTACCATGTAGTTCCGACAATGGCCAATGGGTCAACTTGGGCCAAATTAGGGCCGAGCTGGTTTAAGTTCGACATAATTGGAAGGAGGTTCGACAACATTGAATATTTCTACCTTGTTGCACAATTTTTCAACCATGTAGTTCCGACAATGGCCAATGGGTCAACTTGGGCCAAATTAGGGCCGAGCTGGTTTAAGTTCGACAAAATTGGAAGGAGGTTCGACAACATAGAATATTTCTACCCAGTTGTAGAATTTTTCTACCATGTAGTTCCGACAATGGCCAATGGGTCAACTTCGGCTAAATTTGGGCCGAGCTGGTTTAAGTTCGACAAAATTGGAAGGAGGTTCGACAACATAGAATATTTCTACCCTGTTGCACAGTTTCTCTACCATGTAGTTCCGACAATGGCGAATGGGTCAACTTGGGCCAAATTAGGGCCGAGATGGTTTAAGTTCGACAAAATTGGAAGGAGGTTCGATAACATAGAATATTTCTACCCTGTTGCACAATTTTTCTACCTTGTAGTTCCGACAATGGCCAATGGGTCAACTTGGGCCAAATTAGGGCCGAGCTGGTCTGAGTTCGACAAAATTGGAAGGAGGTTCGACAACATAGAATATTTCTACCCTGTTGCACAATTTTTCTACCATGTAGTTCCGACAATGGCCAATGGGTCAACTTGGGCCAAATTAGGGCCGAGCTGGTTTAAGTTCGACAAAATTGGAATGAGGTTCGACAACATAAAATATTTCTACCCTGTTGCACAATTTTTCTACCATGTAGTTCTGACAATGGCCAATGGGTCAACTTGGGCCAAATTAGGGCCGCGCTGGTTTAAGTTCGACAAAATGGGAAGGAGGTTCGACAACATAGAATATTTCTACCATGTTGTAGAATTTTTCAACCATGTAGTTCCGACAATGGCCAATGGGTCAACTTCGGCTAAATTTGGGCCGAGCTGGTTTAAGTTCGACAAAATTGGAAGGAGGTTCGACAACATAGAATATTTCTACCCTGTTGCACAGTTTCTCTACCATGTAGTTCCGACAATGGCGAATGGGTCAACTTGGGCCAAATTAGGGCCGAGCTGGTTTAAGTTCGAAAAAATTGGAAGGAGGTTCGACAACATAGAATATTTCTACCCTGTTGCACAATTTTTCTACCATGTAGTTCCGACAATGGCCAATGGGTCAACTTGGTCCAAATTAGGGCCGAGCTGGTTTAAGTTTGACAAAATGGGAAGGAGGTTCGACAACATAGAATATTTCTACCCTGTTGCTTAATTTTTCTACCATGTAGTTCCAATAATGGCCAATGGGTTAACTTGGGCCAAATTATGGCCGAGCTGGTTTAAGTTCGTCAAAATTGGAAGGAGGTTCGACAACATAGAATATTTCTACCCTGTTGCATAATTTTTCTACCATGTAGTTCCGATAATGGCCAATGGGTTAACTTGGGCCAAATTAGGGCCGAGCTGGTTTAAGTTCGACGAAATTGGAAGGAGGTTCGACAACATAGAATATTTCTACCCTGTTGCACAATTTTTATACCATGTAGTTCCGACAAAGGTCAATAGATCAACTTGGGCCAAATTAGGGCCAAGCTGGTTTAAGTTCGACATAATTGGAAGGAGGTTCGACAACATAGAATATTTCTACCTTGTTGCACAATTTTCCTATCATATAGTTCCGACAATGGCCAATGGGTCAACTTGGGCCAAATTAGGGCCGAGCTGGTTTAAGTTCGACAAAATTGGAAGGAGGTTCGACAGCATAGAATATTTCTACCCTGTTGTAGAATTTTTCTACCATGTAGTTCCGACAATGGCCAATGGGTCAACTTCGGCTAAATTTGGGCCGAGCTGGTTTAAGTTCGACAAAATTTGAAGGAGGTTCGACAACATAGAATATCTCTACCCAGTTGCACAATTTTCCTACCATGTAGTTCCGACAATGGCCAATGGGTCAACTTGGGCCAAATTAGGGCCGAGCTGGTTTAAGTTTGACAAAATTGGAAGGAGGTTCGACAGCATAGAATATTTCTACCCTGTTGTAGAATTTTTCTACCATGTAGTTCCGACAATGGCCAATGAGTCAACTTCGGCTAAATTTGGGCCGAGCTGGTTTAAGTTCGACAAAATTGGAAGGTGGTTCGACAACATAGAATATTTCTAACCTGTTGCACAATTTTTTTACCATGTAGTTCTGACAATGGCCAATCGGTCAACTTGGGCCAAATTAGGGCCGAGCTAGTTTAAGTTCGACAAAATTGGAAGGAGGTTCGACAAAATTGGAAGGAGGTTCGACAACATAGAATATTTCTACCCTGTTGCGCAATTTTTCTACCATGTAGTTCCGACAATGGCCAATGGGTCAACATGGGACAAATTAGGTCCGAGCTGGTTTAAGTTCGACAAAATGGGAAGGAGGTTCGACAACATAGAATATTTCTACCCTGTTGCTTAATTTTTCTACCATGTAGTTCCAATAATGGCCAATGGATTAACTTGGGCCAAATTAGGGCCGAGCTGGTTTAAGTTCGTGAAAATTGGAAGGAGGTTCGACAACATAGAATATTTCTACCCTGTTGCACAGTTTTTCTACCTTGTAGTTCCAACAATAGCCAAGGATCAACTTGGGCCAAATTAGGGCCGAGCTGGTTTTATTTCGACAAAATTGGAAGGAGGTTCGAAAACATAGAATATTTCTACCCTGTTGCACAATTTTTCTACCATGTAGTTCCGACAATGGCCAATGGGTCAACTTGGGCCAAATTAGGGCCGAGCTGGTTTAAGTTCGACAAAATTTGAAGGAGGCTAGACAACATAGAATATTTCTACTTAGCTGCACAATTTTTCTACCATGTAGTTCCTACAATGGCCAATGGGTCAACTTCGGCCAAATTAGGGCCGAGCTGGTATAAGTTCGATAAAATGGGAAGGAGGTTCGACAACATAGAATATTTCTACCCTGTTGCATAATTTTTCTACCATGTAGTTCCGACAATGGCCAATGGGTCAACTTGGGCCAAATTAGGGCCGAGCTGGTTTAAGTTCGACATAATTGGAGGGAGGTTCGACAACATTGAATATTTCTACCTTGTTGCACAATTTTTCTACCATGTAGTTCCGACAATGGCCAATGGGTCAACTTGTGCCAAATTTGGGCCGAGCTGGTTTAAGTTCGACAAAATTGGAAGGAGGTTCGACAACATAGAATATTCCTACCCAGTTGTAGAATTTTTCTACCATGTAGTTCCGACAATGGCCAATGGGTCAACTTCGGCTAAATTTGGGCCGAGCTGGTTTAAGTTCGACAAAATTGGAAGGAGGTTCGACAACATAGAATATTTCTACCCTGTTGCACAGTTTCTCTACCATGTAGTTCCGACAATGGCGAATGGGTCAACTTGGGCCAAATTAGGGCCGAGCTGGTTTAAGTTCGACAAAATTGGAAGGAGGTTCGATAACATAGAATATTTCTACCCTGTTGCACAATTTTTCTACCTTGTAGTTCCGACAATGGCCAATCGGTGAACTTGGGCCAAATTAGGGCCGAGCTGGTCTGAGTTCGACAAAATTGGAAGGAGGTTCGACAACATAGAATATTTCTACCCTGTTGCACAATTTTTCTACCATGTATTTCAGACAATGGCCAATGGGTCAACTTGGGCCAAATTAGGGCCGAGCTGGTTTAAGTTCGACAAAATTGGAATGAGGTTCGACAACATAAAATATTTCTACCCTGTTGCACAATTTTTCTACCATGTAGTTCTGACAATGGCCAATGGGTCAACTTGGGCCAAATTAGGGCCCCGCTGGTTTAAGTTCGACAAAATGGGAAGGAGGTTCGACAACATAGAATATTTCTACCATGTTGCAGAATTTTCCTACTATGTGGCTCCAACAATGGCCAATGGGTCAACTTGGGCCAAATTAGGGCTAAGCTGGTTTAAGTTTGATAAAATTAGAAGGAGGTTCGACAACATAGAATATTTCTACCCTATTGCACAATTTTTCTACCTTGTAGTTCCGACAATGGCCAATGGTTCAACTTGGGCCAAATTAGGGCCGAGCTGGTTTAAGTTCGACAAAATTGGAAGGAGGTTCGACAACATAGAATATTTCTACCCTGTTGCACAATTTTTCTACCATGTAGTTCTGACAATGGCCAATGGGTCAACTTGGTCCAAATTAGGGCCGAGCTGGTTTAAGTTTGACAAAATGGGAAGGAGGTTCGACAACATAGAATATTTCTACCCTGTTGCTTAATTTTTCTACCATGTAGTTCCAATAATGGCCAATGGGTTAACTTGGGCCAAATTAGGGCCGAGCTGGTTTAAGTTCGTCAAAATTGGAAGGAGGTTCGACAACATAGAATATTTCTACCCTGTTGCATAATTTTTCTACCATGTAGTTCCGACAAAGGTCAATAGGTCAACTTGGCCCAAATTAGGGCCGAGAAAGTTTAAGTTCGATGAAATTGGAAGGAGGTTCGACAACATAGAATATTTCTACCCTGTTGCACAATTTTTATACCATGTAGTTCCGACAAAGGTCAATAGGTCAACTTGGGCCAAATTAGGGCCGAGCTGGTTTAAGTTCGACATAATTGGAAGGAGGTTCGACAACATAGAATATTTCTACCTTGTTGCACAATTTTCCTATCATATAGTTCCGACAATGGCCAATGTGTCAACTTGGGCCAAATTAGGGCCGAGCTGGTTTAAGTTCGACAAAATTAGAAGTAGGTTCGACAGCATAGAATATTTCTACCCTGTTGTAGAATTTTTCTACCATGTAGTTCCGACAATGGCCAATGGGTGAACTTCGGCTAAATTTGGGCCGAGCTGGTTTAAGTTCGACAAAATTTGAAGGAGGTTCGACAACATAGAATATCTCTACCCAGTTGCACAATTTTCCTACCATGTAGTTCCGACAATGGCCAATGGGTCAACTTGGGCCAAATTAGGGCCGAGCTGGTTTAAGTTTGACAAAATTGGAAGGAGGTTCGACAGCATAGAATATTTCTACCCTGTTGTAGAAATTTTCTACCATGTAGTTCCGACAATGGCCAATGAGTCAACTTCGGCTAAATTTGGGCCGAGCTGGTTTAAGTTCGACAAAATTGGAAGGAGGTTCGACAACATAGAATATTTCTACCCTGTTGCACAATTTTTTTACCATGTAGTTCCGACAATGGCCAATCGGTCAACTTGGGCCAAATTAGGGCCGAGCTAGTTTAAGTTCGACAAAATTGGAAGGAGGTTCGACAACATAGAATATTTCTACCCTGTTGCGCAATTTTTCTACCATGTAGTTCCGACAATGGCCAATGGGTCAACATGGGACAAATTAGGTCCGAGCTGGTTTAAGTTCGACAAAATGGGAAGGAGGTTCGACAACATAGAATATTTCTACCCTGTTGCTTAATTTTTCTACCATGTAGTTCCAATAATGGCCAATGGGTTAACTTGGGCCAAATTAGGGCCGAGCTGGTTTAAGTTCGTGAAAATTGGAAGGAGGTTCGACAACATAGAATATTTCTACCCTGTTGCACAGTTTTTCTACCTTGTAGTTCCAACAATAGCCAATGGGTCAACTTGGGCCAAATTAGGGCCGAGCTGGTTTTATTTCGACAAAATTGGAAGGAGGTTCGAAAACATAGAATATTTCTACCTTGTTGCACAATTTTTCTACCATGTAGTTCCGACAATGGCCAATGGGTCAACTTGGGCCAAATTAGGGCCGAGCTGGTTTAAGTTCGACAAAATTGGAATGAGGTTCGACAATATAGAATATTTCTTCCCTGTTGCACAATTTTTCCACCATGTAGTTCCGACAATGGCCAATGTGTCAACTTGGGCCAAATTAGGGCCGAGCTGGTTTAAGTTCGACAAAATTGGAAGGAGGTTCGACAACATAGAATATTTCTAACCTGTTGCACAATTTTTATACAATGTAGTTCCGACAATGGCCAATGGGTCACCTTTGGCACAATTAGGGCCGAGCTGGTTTAAGTTCGACAAAATTTGAAAGAGGTTCGACAACATAGAATATTTCTACCCAGTTGCACAATTTTCATACCATGTAGTTCCGACAATGGCCAATGGGTCAACTTGGGCCAAATTAGGGCCGAGCTGGTTTAAGTTCGACAAAATTGGAAGGAGGTTCGACAGCATAGAATATTTCTACCCTGTTGTGGAATTTTTCTACCATGTAGTTCCGACAATGGCCAACGGGTCAACTTCGGCTAAATTTGGGCCGAGCTGTTTTAAGTTCGACAAAATTGGAAGGAGGTTCGATAACATAGAATATTTCTACCCTGTTGCTCAATTTTTTTACCATGTAGTTCCAACAATGGCCAATGGGTCAACTTGGGCCAAATTAGGGTCGAGCTGGTTTAAGTTCAACAAAATTGGAATGAGGTTCGACAACGTAGAATATTTCTACCCTGTTGCACAATTTTTCTACCATGTAGTTCCGACAATGGCCAATGGGTTAACTTGGGCCAAATTAGTGCCGAGCTGGTTTAAGTTCGACAAAATTGGAAGGAGGCTCGACAACATAGAATATTTCTACCCTGTTGCGCAATTTTTCTACCATGTAGTTCCGACAATGGCCAATGGGTCAAATGGGACACATTAGGGCCGAGCTGGTTTAAGTTCGACAAAATGGGAAGGAGGTTCGACAACATAGAATATTTCTACCCTGTTGCTTAATTTTTCTACCATGTAGTTCCGATAATGGCCAATGGGTTAACTTGGGCCAAATTAGGGCCGAGCTGGTTTAAGTTCGTCAAAATTGGAATGAGGTTTGACAACATAGAATATTTGTACTCTGTTGCACAATTTTTCTACCATGTCGTTCCGATAATGGCCAATGGGTTAACTTGGGCCAAATTAGGGCCGAGCTGGTTTAAGTTCGTCAAAATTGGAAGGAGGTTCGACAACATAGAATATTTCTACCCTGTTGCACAATTTTTCTACCATGTAGTTCCGACAATGGCCAATGGGTCAACTTGGGCCAAATTAGGGCCGAGCTGGTTTAAGTTCGACAAAATTTGAAGGAGGCTCGACAACATAGAATATTTCTACCTAGCTGCACAATTTTTCTACCATGTAGTTCCTACAATGGCCAATGGGTCAACTTGGGCCAAATTAGGGCCGAGCTGGTATAAGTTCAATAAAATGGGAAGGAGGTTCGACAACATAGAATATTTCTACCCTGTTGCATAATTTTTCTACCATGTAGTTCCGACAATGGCCAATGGGTCAACTTGGGCCAAATTAGGGCCGAGCTGGTTTTATTTCGACAAAATTGGAAGGAGGTTCGAAAACATAGAATATTTCTACCCTGTTGCACAATTTTTCTACCATGTAGTTCCGACAATGGCCAATGGGTCAACATGGGCCAAATTAGGGCCGAGCTGGTTTAAGCTCGACAAAATTGGAATGAGGTTCGACAACATAGAATATTTCTTCCCTGTTGCACAATTTTTCTACCATGTAGTTCCGACAATGGCCAATGTGTCAACTTGGGCCAAATTAGGGCCGAGCTGGTTTAAGTTCGACAAAATTTGAAGGTGGCTCGACAACAAAGAATATTTCAACCCTGTTGCGCAATTTTTCTACCATGTAGTTCCGACAATGGCCCATGGGTGAACATGGGACAAATTAGGGCCGAGCTGGTTTAAGTTCGACAAAATGGGAAGGAGGTTCGACAACATAGAATATTTCTACCCTGTTGCTTAATTTTTCTACCATGTAGTTCCGATAATGGCCAATGGGTTAACTTGGGCCAAATTAGGGCCGAGCTGGTTTAAGTTCGTCAAAATTGGAAGGAGGTTCGACAACATAGAATATTTCTACCCTGTTGCACAATTTTCCTACCATGTAGTTCCGACAATGGCCAATGGGTCAACATGGGACAAATTAGGTCCGAGCTGGTTTAAGTTCGACAAAATGGGAAGGAGGTTCGACAACATAGAATATTTCTACCCTGTTGCTTAATTTTTCTACCATGTAGTTCCAATAACGGCCAATGGGTTAACTTGGGCCAAATTAGGGCCGAGCTGGTTTAAGTTCGTCAAAATTGGAAGGAGGTTCGACAACATAGAATATTTCTACCCTGTTGCACAATTTTTCTACCATGTAGTTCCGACAATGGCCAATGGGTCAACTTGGGCCAAATTAGGGCCGAGCTGGTTTAAGTTCGACAAAATTAGAAGGAGACTCGACAACATAGAATATTTCTACCTAGCTGCACAATTTTTCTACCATGTAGTTCCTACAATGGCCAATGGGTTAACTTGGGCCAAATTAGGGCCGAGCTGGTATAAGTTCAATAAAATGGGAAGGAGGTTCGACAACATAGAATATTTCTACCCTGTTGCATAATTTTTCTACCATGTAGTTCCGACAATGGCCAATGGGTCAACTTGGGCCAAATTAGGGCCGAGCTGGTTTTATTTCGACAAAATTGGAAGGAGGTTCGAAAACATAGAATATTTCTACCCTGTTGCACAATTTTTCTACCATGTAGTTCCGACAATGGCCAATGGGTCAACTTGGGCCAAATTAGGGCCGAGCTGGTTTAAGTTCGACAAAATTGGAATGAGGTTCGACAACATAGAATATTTCTTCCCTGTTGCACAATTTTTCTACCATGTAGTTCCGACAATGGCCAATGTGTCAACTTGGGCCAAATTAGGGCCGAGCTGGTTTAAGTTCGACAAAATTTGAAGGAGGCTCGACAACATAGAATATTTCAACCCTGTTGCGCAATTTTTCTACCATGTAGTTCCGACAATGGCCCATGGGTCAACATGGGACAAATTAGGGCCGAGCTGGTTTAAGTTCGACAAAATGGGAAGGAGGTTCGACAACATAGAATATTTCTACCCTGTTGCTTAATTTTTCTACCATGTAGTTCCGATAATGGCCAATGGGTTAACTTGGGCCAAATTAGGGCCGAGCTGGTTTAAGTTCGTCAAAATTGGAAGGAGGTTCGACAACATAGAATATTTCTACCCTGTTGCACAATTTTTCTACCATGAAGTTCCGACAATGGCCAATGGGTCAACTTGGGCCAAATTAGGGCCGAGCTGGTTTAAGTTCGACAAAATTTGAAGGAGGCTCGACAACATAGAATATTTCTACCTAGCTGCACAATTTTTCTACCATGTAGTTCCTACAATGGCCAATGGGTCAACTTGGGCCAAATTAGGGCCGAGCTGGTATAAGTTCGATAAAATGGGAAGGAGGTTCGACAACATAGAATATTTCTACCCTGTTGCATAATTTTTCTACCATGTAGTTCCGACAATGGCCAATGGGTCAACTTGAGCCAAATTAGGGCCGAGCTGGTTTAAGTTCGACATAATTGGAAGGAGGTTCGACAACATTGAATATTTCTACCTTGTTGCATAATTTTTCTACCATGTAGTTCCGACAATGGCCAATGGGTCAACTTGGGCCAAATTAGGGCTGAGCTGGTTTAAGTTCGACAAGATTGGAAGGAGGTTCGACAACATAGAATATTTCTACCCTGTTGCACAATTTTTCTAGAATGTAGTTCCGACAATGGCCAACGGGTCAACTTGGGCCAAATTAGGGCCGAGCTGGTTTAAGTTCGATAAAATTTGAAGGAGGTTCGACAACATAGAATATTTCTACCCTGTTGCACAATTTTTCTACCATGTAGTTTTGACAATGGCCAATGGGTCAACTTGGGACAAATTAGGGCCGAGCTGGTTTAAGTTCGACAAAATTGGAATGAGGTTCGACAACATAGAATACTTCTTCCCTGTTGCACAATTTTTCTGCCATGTAGTTCCGACAATGGCCAATTTGTCAACTTGGGCCAAATTAGGGCCGAGCTGGTTTAAGTTCGACAAAATTGGAAGGAGGTTCGACAACATAGAATATTTCTACCCTGTTGCACTATTTTTATACCATGTACTTCCGACAATGGCCAATGGGTCAACTTGGGCCAAATTAGGGCCGAGCTGGTTTAAGTTCGACAAAATTGGAAGTAGGTTCGACAGCATAGAATATTACTACCCTGTTGTAGAATTTTTCTACCATGTAGTTCCGACAATGGCCAACGGGTCAACTTCAGCTAAATTTGGGCCGAGCTGGTTTAAGTTCGACAAAATTGGAAGGAGATTCGATAACATAGAATATTTCTACCCTGTTGCTCAATTTTTTTACCATGTAGTTCCAACAATGGCCAATGGGTCAACTTGGGCCAAATTAGGGCCGAGCTGGTTTAAGTTCGACAAAATTGGAAGGAGGTTCGACAACATAGAATATTTCTACTCTGTTGCACAATTTTTCTACCATGTAGTTCCGACAATGGCCAATGGGTTAACTTGGGCCAAATTAGTGCCGAGCTGGTTTAAGTTCGACAAAATTGGAAGGAGGGTCGACAACATAGAATATTTCTACCCTGTTGCGCATTTTTTCTACCATGTAGTTCCGACAATGGCCAATGGGTCAAATGGGACAAATTAGGGCCGAGCTGGTTTAAGTTCGACAAAATGGGAAGGAGGTTCGACAACATAGAATATTTCTACCCTGTTGCTTAATTTTTCTACCATGTAGTTCCGATAATGGCCAATGGGTTAACTTGGGCCAAATTAGGGCCGAACTGGTTTAAGTTCGTCAAAATTGGAAGGAGGTTTGACAACATAGAATATTTCTACTCTGTTGCACAATTTTTCTACCATGTAGTTCTGACAATGGCCAATGGGTTAACTTGGGCCAAATTCGTGCCGAGCTGGTTTAAGTTCGACAAAATTGGAAGGAGGCTCGACAACATAGAATATTTCAACCCTGTTGCGCAATTTTTCTACCATGTAGTTCCGACAATGGCCCATGGGTCAACATGGGCCAAATTAGGGCCGAGCTGGTTTAAGTTCGACAAAATGGGAAGGAGGTTCGACAACATAGAATATTTCGACCCTGTTGCTTAATTTTTCTACCATGTAGTTCCGATAATGGCTAATCGGTTAACTTGGGCCAAATTAAGGCCGAGCTGGTTTAAGTTCGTCAAAATTGGAAGGAGGTTCGACAACATAGAATATTTCTACCCTGTTGCACAATTTTTCTACCATGTAGTTCCGACAATGGCCAATGGGTCAACTTGGGCCAAATTAGGGCCGAGCTGGTTTAAGTTCGACAAAATTTGAAGGAGGCTCGACAACATAGAATATTTCTACCTAGCTGCACAATTTTTCTACCATGTAGTTCCTACAATGGCCAATGGGTCAACTTGGGCCAAATTAGGGTCGAGCTGGTTTAAGTTCGACAAGATTGGAAGGAGGTTCGACAACATAGAATATTTCTACCCTGTTGCACAATTTTTCTACAATGTAGTTCCGACAATGGCCAATGGGTCAACTTGGGCCAAATTAGGGCCGTGCTGGTTTAAGTTCGACAAAATTTGAAGGAGGTTCGACAACATAGAATATTTCTACCCTGTTGCACAATTTTTCTACCATGTAGTTCTGACAATGGCCAATGGGTCAACTTGGGACAAATTAGGGCCGAGCTGGTTTAAGTTCGACAAAATTGGAATGAGGTTCGACAACATAGAATACTTCTTCCCTGTTGCACAATTTTTCTGCCATGTAGTTCCGACAATGGCCAATTTGTCAACTTGGGCCAAATTAGGGCCGAGCTAGTTTAAGTTCGACAAAATTGGAAGGAGGTTTGACAACATGGAATATTTCTACCCTGTTGCACTATTTTTATACCATGTACTTCCGACAATGGCCAATGGGTCAACTTGGGCAAAATTAAGGCCGAGCTGGTTTAAGTTCGACAAAATTTGAAGGAGGTTCAACAACATAGAATATTTCTACCCAGTTGCACAATTTTCCTACCATGTAGTTCCGACAATGGCCAATGGGTCAACTTGGGCCAAATTAGGGCCGAGCTGGTTTAAGTTCGACAAAATTGGAAGGAGGTTCGACAACATAGAATATTTCTACACAGTTGTAGAATTTTTCTACCATGTAGTTCCGACAATGGCCAATGGGTCAACTTCGGCTAAATTTGGGCCGAGCTGGTTTAAGTTCGACAAAATTGGAAGGAGGTTCGACAACATAGAATATTTCTACCCTGTTGCACAGTTTCTCTACCATGTAGTTCCGACAATGGCGAATGGGTCAACTTGGGCCAAATTAGGGCCGAGCTGGTTTAAGTTCGACAAAATTGGAAGGAGGTTCAATAACATAGAATATTTCTACCCTGTTGCACAATTTTTCAACCTTGTAGTACCGACAATGTCCAATGGGTCAACTTGGGCCAAATTAGGGCCGAGCTGGTCTGAGTTCGACAAAATTGGAAGGAGGTTCGACAACATAGAATATTTCTACCCTGTTGCACAATTTTTCTACCATGTAGTTCCGACAATGGCCAATGGGTCAACTTGGGCCAAATTAGGGCCGAGCTGGTTTAAGTTCGACAAAATTGGAATGAGGTTCGACAACATAGAATATTTCTTCCCTGTTGCACAATTTTTCTACCATGTAGTTCCGACAATGGCAAATGTGTCAACTTGGGCCAAATTAGGGCCGAGCTGGTTTAAGTTCGACAAAATTGGAAGGAGGTTCGACAACATAGAATATTTCTACCCTGTTGTACAATTTTTATACAATGTAGTTCCGACAATGGCCAATGGGTCACCTTAGGGCAAATTAGGGCCGAGCTGGTTTAAGTTCGACAAAATTTGAAGGAGGTTCGACAACATAGAATATTTCTACCCAGTTGCACAATTTTCCTTCCATGTAGTTCGGACAATGGCCAATGGGTCAACTTGGGCCAAATTAGGGCCGAGCTGGTTTAAGTTCGACAAAATTGGAAGGAGGTTCGACAGCATAGAATATTTGTACCCTGTTGTAGAATTTTTCTACCATGTAGTTCCGACAATGGCCAATGGGTCAACTTCGGCTAAATTTGGGCCGAGCTGGTTTAAGTTCGACAAAATTGGAAGGAGGTTCGATAACATAGAATATTTCTACCCTGTTGCACAATTTTTTTACCATGTAGTTCCGACAATGGCCAATGGGTCAACTTGGGCCAAATTAGGGCCGAGCTGGTTTAAGTTCGACAAAATGGGAAGGAGGTTCGACAACATAGAATATTTCTACCCTGTTGCACAATTTTTCTACCATGTAGTTCCGACAATGGCCAATGGGTTAACATGGGCCAAATTAGTGCCGAGCTAGTTTAAGTTCGACAAAATTTGAAGGAGGCTCGACAACATAGAATATTTCTATCCTGTTGCGCAATTTTTCTACCATGTAGTTCCGACAATGGCCAATGGGTCAACATGGGACAAATTAGGGCCGAGCTGGTTTAAGTTCGACAAAATGGAAAGGAGGATCAACAACATAGAATATTTCTACCCTGTTGCTTAATTTTTCTACCATGTAGTTCCGATAATGGCCAATGGGTTAACTTGGGCCAAATTAGGGCCGAGCTAGTTTAAGTTCGTCAAAATTGGAAGGAGGTTCGACAACATAGAATATTTCTACCCTGTTGCACAATTTTTCTACCATGTAGTTCCGACAATGGGCAATGGGTCAACTTGGGACAAATTAGGGCCGAGCTGGTTTAAGTTCGATAAAATTTGAAGGAGGTTCGACAACATAGAATATTTCTACCTAGTTGCACAATTTTTCTACCATGTAGTTCCTACAATGGCCAATGGGTCAAGTTGGGCCAAATTAGGGCCGAGCTGGTTTAAGTTCGACATAATTGGAACGAGGTTCGACAACATAGAATATTTCTACCCTGTTGCACAATTTTTCTACCATGTAGTTCCGACAATGGCCAATGGGTCAACTTGGGCCAAATTAGGGTCGAGCTGGTTTAAGTTCGACAAAATTGGAAGGAGGTTCGACAACATAGAATATTTCTAACCTGTTGCACAATTTTTATACAATGTAGTTCCGACAATGGCCGATGGGTCAAATTGGCCCAAATTAGGGTCGAGCTGGTTTAAGTTCGACAAAATTTGAAGGAGGTTCGACAATAAAGAATATTTCTACCCTGTTGCACAATTTTTCTACCATGTAGTTCTGACAATGGCCAATGGGTCAACTTGGGACAAATTAGGGCCGAGCTGGTTTAAGTTCGACAAAATTGGAATGAGGTTCGACAACATAGAATACTTCTTCCCTGTTGCACAATTTTTCTGCCATGTAGTTCCGACAATGGCCAATTTGTCAACTTGGGCCAAATTAGGGCCGAGCTAGTTTAAGTTCTACAAAATTGGAAGGAGGTTCGACAACATAGAATATTTCTACCCTGTTGCTATATTTTTATACCATGTACTTCCGACAATGGCCAATGGGTCAACTTGGGCCAAATTAAGGCCGAGCTGGTTTAAGTTCGACAAAATTTGAAGGAGGTTCGACAACATAGAATATTTCTACCCAGTTGCACAATTTTCCTACCATGTAGTTCCGACAATGGCCAATGGGTGAACTTGGGCCAAATTAGGGCCGATCTGGTTTAAGTTCGACAAAATTGGAAGGAGGTTCGACAACATAGAATATTTCTACCCAATTGTAGAATTTTTCTACCATGTAGTTCCGACAATGGCCAATGGGTCAACTTCGGCTAAATTTGGGCCGAGCTGGTTTAAGTTCGACAAAATTGGAAGGAGGTTCGACAACATAGAATATTTCTACCATGTTGCCCAATTTCTCTACCATGTAGTTCCGACAATGGCCAATGGGTCAACTTGGGCCAAATTAGGGCCGAGCTGGTTTAAGTTCGACAAAATTGGAAGGAGGTTCGATAACATAGAATATTTCTACCCTGTTGCACAATTTTTCTACCTTGTAGTTCCGACAATGGCCAATGGGTCAACTTGGGCCAAATTAGGGTCGAGCTGGTTTAAGTTCGACAAAATTGGAAGGAGGTTTGACAACATAGAATATTTCTGCCCTGTTGCACAATTTTTCTGCAATGTAGTTCCGACAATGGCCAATGGGTCAACTTGGGCCAAATTAGGGCGGAGCTGGTTTAAGTTCGACAAAATTTGAAGGAGGTTCGACAACATAGAATATTTCTACCCTGTTGCACAATTTGTCTTCCATGTAGTTCTGACAATGGCCAATGGGTCAACTTGGGACAAATTAGGGCCGAGCTGGTTTAAGTTCGACAAAAATGGAATGAGGTTCGACAACATAGAATACTTCTTCCCTGTTGCACAATTTTTTGCCATGTAGTTCCGACAATGGCCAATGGGTCAACTTCGGCTAAATTTGGGCCGAGCTGGTTTAAGTTCGACAAAATTGGAAGGAGGTTCGATAACATAGAATATTTCTACCCTGTTGCACAATTTTTTTACCATGTAGTTCCGACAATGGCCAATGGGTCAACTTGGGCCAAATTAGGGCCGAGCTGGTTTAAGTTCGACAAAATTGGAAGGAGGTTAGACAACATAGAATATTTCTACCCAGTTGCACAATTTTCCTACCATGTAGTTCCGACAATGGCCAATGGGTCAACTTGGGCCAAATTAGGGCCGAGCTGGACTAAGTTCGACAAAATTGGAAGGAGGTTCGACAACATAGAATATTTCTTCCCTGTTGCACAATTTTTCTACCATGTAGTTCCGACAATGGCCAATGGGTCAACTTGGGCCAAATTAGGGCCGAGCTGGTTTAAGTTCGACAAAATTGGAATGAGGTTCGACAACATAGAATATTTCTTCCCTTTTGCACAATTTTTCTACCATGTAGTTCCGACAATGGCCAATGTGTCAACTTGGGCCAAATTAGGGCAGAGCAGGTTTAAGTTCGACAAAATTGTAAGTAGGTTCGACAACATAGAATATTTCTAACCTGTTGCACAATTTTTATACAATGTAGTTCCGACAATGGCCAATGGGTCACCTTGGGCCAAAAAAGGGCTGAGCTGGTTTAAGTTCGATAAAATTTGCAGTAGGTTCGACAACATAGAATATTTCTACCCAGTTGCACAATTTTCCTGCCATGTAGTTCCGACAATGGCCAATGGGTCAACTTGGGCTAAATTAGGGCCGAGCAGGTTTAAGTTCGACAAAATTGGAAGGAGGTTCGACAGCATAGAATATTTCTACCCTGTTGTAGAATTTTTCTACCATGTAGTTCCGACAATGGCCAATGGGTCAACTTCGGCTAAATTTGGGCCGAGCTGGTTTAAGTTCGACAAAATTGGAAGGAGGTTTGATAACATAGAATATTTCTACCCTGTTGCACAATTTTTTTACCATGTAGTTCCGACAATGGACAATGGGTCAACTTGGGCCAAATTAGGGCCGAGCTGGTTTAAGTTCGACAAAATTGGAAGGAGGTTCGACAACATAGAATATTTCTACCCTATTGCACAATTTTTCTACCATGTAGTTCCGACAATGGCCAATAGGTTAACTTGGGCCAAATTAGTGCCGAGCTGGTTTAAGTTCGACAAAATTGGAAGGAGGCTCGACAACATAGAATATTTCTACCCTGTTGCGCAATTTTTCTACCATGCAGTTCCGACAATAGCTAATGGGTCAACATGGGACAAATTAGGGCCGAGCTGGTTTAAGTTCGACAAAATGTGAAGGAGGTTCGACAACATAGAATATTTCTACCCTGTTGCTTAATTTTTCTACCATGTAGTTCCGATAATGGCCAATGGGTTAACTTGGGCCAAATTAGGGCCGAGCTGGTTTAAGTTCGTCAAAATTGGAAGGAGGTTCGACAACATAGAATATTTCTACCCTGTTGCACAATTTTTCTACAATGTAGTTCCGACAATGGCCAATGGGTCAACTTGGGCAAAATTAGGGCCGAGCTGGTTTAAGTTCGACATAATTTGAAGGAGGTTCGACAAGATAGAATATTTCTACCTAGTTGCACAATTTTTCTACCATGTAGTTCCTACAATGGCCAATGGGTCAAGTTGGGCAAAATTAGGGCCGAGCTGGTTTAAGTTCGACATAATTGGAAGGAGGTTCGACAACATAGAATATTTCTTCCCTGTTGCACAATTTTTCTACCATGTAGTTCCGACAATGGCCAATGCGTCAACTTGGGCCAAATTAGGGTCGAGCTGGTTTAAGTTGGACAAAATTGGAAGGAGGTTTGACAACATAGAATATATCTACCCTGTTGCACAATTTTTCTACAATGTTATTTCGACAATGGCCAATGGGTCAACTTGGGCCAAATTAGGGCCGAGCTGGTTTAAGTTCGACAAAATTTGAAGGAGGTTCGACAACATAGAATATTTCTACCCTGTTGCTCAATTTTTCTACCATGTAGTTCTGACAATGGCCAATGGGTCAACTTGGGCCAAATTAGAGCCGAGCTAGTTTAAGTTCGACAAAATTGGAATGAGGTTCGACAACATAGAATACTTCTTCCCTGTTGCACAATTTCTTGCCATGTAGTTCCGACAATGGCCAATTTGTCAACTTGGGCCAAATTAGGGCCGAGCTGGTTTAAGTTCGACAAAATTGGAATGAGGTTCGACAACATAGAATATTTCTTCCCTGTTGCACAATTTTTCTACCATGTAGTTCTGACAATGGCCAATGTGTCAACTTGGGCCAAATTAGGGCCGAGCTGGTTTAAGTTCGACAAAATTGGAAGGAGGTTCGACAACATAGAATATTTCTAACCTGTTGCACAATTTTTATACAATGTAGTTCCGACAATGGCCAATGGGTCACCTTGGGCCAAAATTGGGCCGAGCTGGTTTAAGTTCGACAAAATTTGAAGGAGGGTCGACAACATAGAATATTTCTACCCAGTTGCACAATTTTCCTACCATGTAGTTCCGACAATGGCCAATGGGTCAACTTGGGCCAAATTAGGGCCGAGCTGGTTTAAGTTCGACAAAATTGGAAGGAGGTTCGACAGCATAGAATATTTCTACCCAGTTATAGAATTTTTCTACCATGTAGTTCCGACAATGGCCAATGGGTCAACTTCGGCTAAATTTGTGCCGAGCTGGTTTAAGTTCGACAAAATTGGAAGGAGGTTCGACAACATAGAATATTTCTACCCTGTTGCACAATTTTTCTACCATGTAGTTCCGACAATGGCCAATGGGTCAACTTGGGCCAAATTAGGGCCGAGCTGGTTTAAGTTCGACAAAATTGGAAGGAGGTTCGACAGCATAGAATATTTCTACCCAGTTATAGAATTTTTCTACCATGTAGTTCCGACAATGGCCAATGGGTCAACTTCGGCAAAATTTGGTCCGAGCTGGTTTAAGTTCGACAAAATTGGAAGGAGGTTCGGTAACATAGAATATTTCTACACTGTTGCACAATTTTTTTACCATGTAGTTCCGACAATGGCCAATGGGTCAACTTGGGCCAAATTAGGGCCGAGCTGGTTTAAGTTCGACAAAATTGGAAGGAGGTTCGACAACATAGAATATTTCTACCCTGTTGCACAATTTTTCTACCATGTAGTTCCGACAATGGCCAATGGGTTAACTTGGGCCAAATTAGTGCCGACCTGGTTTAAGTTCGACAAAATTGAAAGGAGGTTCGATAACATAGAATATTTCTACCCTGTTGCACAATTTTTCTACCATGTAGTTCCGACAATGGCCAATGGGTCAACTTGGGCCAAATTAGGGCCGAGCTGGTTTAAGTTCAACAAAATTGGAATGAGGTTCGACAACATAGAATATTTCTTCCCTGTTGCACAATTTTTCTACCATGTAGTTTCGACAATGGCCAATGTGTTAACTTGGGCCAAATTAGGGCCGAGCTGGTTTAAGGTCGACAAAATTGGAAGGAGGTTCGACAACATAGAATATTTCTAACCTGTTGCACAATTTTTATACAATGTAGTTCCGACAATGGCCAATGGGTCACCTTGGGCCAAATTAGGACCGAGCTGGTTTAAGTTCGATAAAATTTGAAGGAGGTTCGACAATATAGAATATTTCTACCCAGTTGCACAATTTTCCTGCCATGTAGTTCCGACAATGGCCAATGGGTCAACTTGGGCCAAATTAGGGCCGAGCTGGTTTAAGTTCGACAAAATTGGAAGGAGGTTCGACAACATAGAATATTTCTTACCTGTTGCACAATTTTTATACAATGTAGTTCCGACAATGGCCAATGGGTCACCTTGTGCCAAATTAGGGCCGAGATGGTTTAAGTTCGACAAAATTTGAAGGAGGGTCGACAACATAGAATATTTCTACCCTGTTGTAGAATTTTTCTACCATGTAGTTCTGACAATGGCCAATGGGTCAACTTCGGCTAAATTTGGGCCATGCTGGTTTAAGTTCGACAAAATTGGAAGGAGGTTCAATAACATAGAATATTTCTACCCTGTTGCACAATTTTTTTACCATGTTGTTCCGACAATGGCCAATGGGTCAACTTGGGCCAAATTAGGGCCGAGCTGGTTTAAGTTCGACAAAATTGGAAGGAGGTTCGACAACATAGAATATTTCTGCCCTGTTGCACAGTTTTTCTACCATGTAGTTCCGACAATGCCAATGGGTTAACTTGGGCCAAATTAGAGCCGAGCTGGTTTAAGTTCTACAAAATTGGAAGGAGGCTCGACAACATAGAATATTTCTACCCTGTTGCGCAATTTTTTTACCATGTAGTTCCGACAATGGCCAATGGGTCAACATGGGAGAAATTAGGGCCGAGCTGGTTTAAGTTCGACAAAATGGGAAGGAGGTTCGACAACATAGAATATTTCTACCCTGTTGCTTAATTTTTCTACCATGTAGTTCCGATAATGGCCAATTGGTTAACTTGGGCCAAATTAGGGCCGAGCTGGTTTAAGTTCGTCAAAATTGGAAGGAGGTTCGACAACATAGAATATTTCTACCCTGTTGCACAATTTTTCTACCATGTAGTTCCGACAATGGCCAATGGGTCAACTTGGGCCAAATTAGGGCCGAGCTGGTTTAAGTTCGACATAATTTGAAGGAGGTTCGACAACATAGAATATTTCTACCTAGTTGCACAATTTTTCTACCATGTAGTTCCTACAATGGCCAATGGGTCAAGTTGGGCAAAATTAGGGCCGAGCTGGTTTAAGTTCGACATAATTGGAAGGAGGTTCGACAACATAGAATATTTCTACCCTGTTGCACAATTTTTCTACCATGTAGTTCCGACAATGGCCAATGGGTCAACTTGGGCCAAATTAGGGTCGAGCTGGTTTAACTTCGACAAAATTGGAAGGAGGTTTGACAACATAGAATATTTCTACCCTGTTGCACAATTTTTCTACAATGTAGTTCCGATAATGGCCAATGGGTCAACTTGGGCCAAATTAGGGCCGAGCTGGTTTAAGTTCGACAAAATTTGAAGGGGGTTCGACAACATAGAATATTTCTACCCTGTTGCACAATTTTTCTACCATGTAGTTCTGACAATGGCCAATGGGTCAACTTGGGGCAAATTAGGGCCGAGCTGGTTTAAGTTTGACAAAATTGGAATGAGGTTCGACAACATAGAATACTTCTTCCCTGTTGCACAATTTTTTGCCATGTAGTTCCGACAATGGCCAATTTGTCAACTTGGGCCAAATTAGGGCCGAGCTAGTTTATGTTCGACAAAATTGGAATGAGGTTCGACAACATAGAATATTTCTTCCCTGTTGCACAATTTTTCTACCATGTAGTTCTGACAATGGCCAATGTGTCAACTTGGGCCAAATTAGGGCCGAGCTGGTTTAAGTTCGACAAAATTGGAAGGAGGTTCGACAACATAGAATATTTCTAACCTGTTGCACAATTTTTATACAATGTAATTCCGACAATGGCCAATGGGTCACCTTGGGCCAAATTAGGGCCGAGCTGGTTTAAGTTCGACAAAATTTGAAGGAGGGTCGACAACATAGAATATTTCTACCCAGTTATAGAATTTTTCTACCACGTAGTTCCGACAATGGCCAATGGGTCAACTTCGGCTAAATTTGGGCCGAGCTGGTTTAAGTTCGACAAAATTGGAAGGAGGTTCGATAACATAGAATATTTCTACCCTGTTGCACAATTTTTCTACCATGTAGTTCCGACAGTGGCCAATTGGTCAACTTGATCCAAATTAGGGCCGAGCTGGTTTAAGTTCGACAAAATTGGAAGGAGGTTCGACAACATAGAATATTTCTTACCTGTTGCACAATTTTTATACAATGTAGTTCCGACAATGGCCAATGGGTCACCTTGTGCCAAATTAGGGCCGAGCTGGTTTAAGTTCGACAAAATTTGAAGGAGGGTCGACAACATAGAATATTTCTACCCAGTTGCACAATTTTCCTACCATGTAGTTCCGACAATGGCCAATGGGTCAACTTGGTCCAAATTAGGGCCGAGCTGGTTTAAGTTCGACAAAATTGGAAGGAGGTTCGTCAGCATAGAATATTTCTACCCAGTTATTGAATTTTTCTACCATGTAGTTCCGACAATGGCCAATGGGTCAACTTCGGCTAAATTTGGGCCGAG
Source organism: Costus lasius (assembly GCA_027563935.2). Classification (NCBI taxonomy): domain Eukaryota; kingdom Viridiplantae; phylum Streptophyta; class Magnoliopsida; order Zingiberales; family Costaceae; genus Costus; species Costus lasius. The sequence goes on from CM050454.1 coordinate 35,323,317, forward strand.
CTGGTTTAAGTTCGACAAAATTAGAAGGAGGTTCGATAACATAGAATATTTCTACACTGTTGCACAATTTTTTTACCATGTAGTTTCGACAATGGCCAATGGGTCAACTTGGGCCAAATTAGGGCCGAGCTGGTTTAAGTTCGACAAAATTGGAAGGAGGTTCGATAACATAGAATATTTCTACACTGTTGCACAATTTTTTTACCATGTACTTCCGACAATGGCCAATGGGTCAACTTGGGCCAAATTAGGGCCGAGCTGGTTTAAGTTCGACAAAATTGGAAGGAGGTTCGACAACATAGAATATTTCTACCCTGTTGCACAATTTTTCTACAATGTAGTTCCGACAATGGCCAATGGGTCAACTTGGGCCAAATTAGGGCCGAGCTGGTTTAAGTTCGACAAAATTTGAAGGGGGTTCGACAACATAGAATATTTCTACCCTGTTGCACAATTTTTCTACCATGTAGTTTTGACAATGGCCAATGGGTCAACTTGGGGCAAATTAGGGCCGAGCTGGTTTAAGTTCGACAAAATTGGAATGAGGTTCGACAACATAGAATACTTCTTCCCTGTTGCACAATTTTTGCCATGTAGTTCCGACAATGGCCAATTTGTCAACTTGGGCCAAATTAGGGCCGAGCTGGTTTATGTTCGACAAAATTGGAATGAGGTTCGACAACATAGAATATTTCTACCCTGTTGCACAATTTTTCTACCATGTAGTTCTGACAATGGCCAATGTGTCAACTTGGGCCAAATTAGGGCCGAGCTGGTTTAAGTTCGACAAAATTGGAAGGAGGTTCGACAACATAGAATATTTCTAACCTGTTGCACAATTTTTATACAATGTAATTCCGACAATGGCCAATGGGCCACCTTGGGCCAAATTAGGGCCGAGCTGGTTTAAGTTCGACAAAATTTGAAGGAGGGTCGACAACATAGAATATTTCTACCCAGTTGCACAATTTTCCTACCATGTAGTTCCGACAATGGCCAATGGGTCAACTTGGGCCAAATTATGGCCGAGCTGGTTTAAGTTCGAGAAAATTGGAAGGAGGTTCGTCAGCATAGAATATTTCTACCCAGTTATAGAATTTTTCTACCATGTAGTTCCGACAATGGCCAATGGGTCAACTTCGGCTAAATTTGGGCCGAGCTAGTTTAAGTTCGACAAAATTGGAAGGAGGTTCGATAACATAGAATATTTCTACACTGTTGCACAATTTTTTTACCATGTAGTTTCGACAATGGCCAATGGGTCAACTTGGGCCAAATTAGGGCCGAGTTGGTTTAAGTTCGACAAAATTGGAAGGAGGTTCGATAACATAGAATATTTCTACACTGTTGCACAATTTTTTTACCATGTAGTTTCGACAATGGCCAATGGGTCAACTTGGGCCAAATTAGGGCCGAGCTGGTTTAAGTTCGACAAAATCGGAAGGAGGTTCGACAACATAAAATATTTCTACCCTGTTGCACAATTTTTCTACCATGTAGTTCCGACAATGGCCAATGGGTTAACTTGGGGCAAATTAGGGCCGAGCTGGTTTAAGTTTGACAAAATTGGAATGAGGTTCGACAACATAGAATACTTCTTCCCTGTTGCACAATTTTTTGCCATGTAGTTCCGACAATGGCCAATTTGTCAACTTGGGCCAAATTAGGGCCGAGCTAGTTTATGTTCGACAAAAATTGGAAGGAGGTTTGACAACATAGAATATTTCTACCCTGTTGCACAATTTCTCTACCATGTTGTTCCGACAATGGCCAATGGGTGAACATGGGCCAAATTAGGGCCGAGCTGGTTTAAGTTCGACAAAATTGGAAGGAGGTTCGACAACATAGAATACTTCTTCCCTGTTGCACAATTTTTTGCCATGTAGTTCCGACAATGGCCAATTTGTCAACTTGGGCCAAATTAGGGCCGAGCTGGTCTATGTTCGACAAAATTGGAAGGAGGTTCGACAACATAGAATATTTCTACCCTGTTGCACAATTTTTCTACCATGTAGTTCCGACAATGGCCAATGGGTCAACTTGGGCCAAATTAGGGTCGAGCTGGTTTAAGTTCGACAAAATTGGAATGAGGTTCGACAACATAGAATATTTCTAACCTCTTGCACAATTTTTATACAATGTAGTTCCGACAATGGCCAATGGGTCACCTTGGGCCAAATTAGGGCCGAGCTGGTTTAAGTTCGATAAAATTTGAAGGAGGTTCGACAACATAAAATATTTCTACCCAGTTGCACAATTTTCCTACCATGTAGTTCCGACAATGACCAATGGGTCAACTTGGGCCAAATTAGGGCCGAGCTGGTTTAAGTTCGACATAATTGGAAGGAGGTTCGACAACATAGAATATTTCTACCCTGTTGCACAACATAGAATATTTCGACAACAAAGTTTGAACGAGGTTCGACAACATAGAATATTTCTACCCTGTTGCACAATTTTTCTTCCATGTAGTTCTGACAATGGCCAATGGGTCAACTTGGGACAAATTAGGGCCGAGCTGGTTTAAGTTCGACAAAATTGGAATGAGGTTCGACAACATAGAATACTTCTTCCCTGTTGCACAATTTTTCTGCCATGTAGTTCCGACAATGGCCAATTTGTCAACTTGGGCCAAATTAGGGCCGAGCTGGTTTAAGTTCGACAAAATTGGAAGGAGGTTCGACAACATAGAATATTTCTACCCTGTTGCAATATTTTTATACCATGTACTTCCGACAATGGCCAATGGGTCAACTTGGGCCAAATTAAGGCCGAGCTGGTTTAAGTTCGACAAAATTTGAAGGAGGTTCGACAACATAGAATATTTCTGCCCAGTTGCACAATTTTCCTATCATGTAGTTCCGACAATGGCCAATGGGTCAACTAGGGTCAAATTAGGGCCGAGCTGGTTTAAGTTCCACAAAATTGGAAGGAGGTTCGACAACATAGAATATTTCTACCCAGTTGTAGAATTTTTCTACCATGTAGTTCCGACAATGGCCAATGGGTCAACTTCGGCTATATTTGGGCCGAGCTGGTTTAAGTTCGACAAAATTGGAAGGAGGTTCGACAACATAGAATATTTCTACCATGTTGCACAATTTCTCTACCATGTAGTTCCGACAATTGCCAATGGGTCAACTTGGGCCAAATTAGGGCCGAGCTGGTCTATGTTCGACAAAATTGGAAGGAGGTTCGACAACATAGAATATTTCTACCCTGTTGCACAATTTTTCTACCATGTAGTTCCGACAATGGCCAATGGGTCAACTTGGGCCAAATTAGGGTCGAGCTGGTTTAAGTTCGACAAAATTGGAATGAGGTTCGACAACATAGAATATTTCTTCGCTGTTGCACAATTTTTCTACCATGTAGTTCCGACAATGGCCAATGTGTCAACTTGGGCTAAATTAGGGCCGAGCTGGTTTAAGTTCGACAAAATTGGAAGGAGGTTCGACAACATAGAATATTTCTGCCCTGTTGCACAATTTTTCTACAATGTAGTTCCGACAATGGCCAATGGGTCAACTTGGGACAAATTAGGGCCGAGGTGGTTTAATTTCGACAAAATTTGAAGGAGGTTCGACAACATAGAATATTTCTACCCTGTTGCACAATTTTTCTACCATGTAGTTCTGACAATGGCCAAAGGGTCAACTTGGGACAAATTAGGGCCGAGCTGGTTTAAGTTCGACAAAATTGGAATGAGGTTTGACAACATAGAATACTTCTTCCCTGTTGCACAATTTTTCTGCCATGTAGTTCCGACAATGGCCAATTTGTCAACTTGGGCCAAATTAGGGCCGAGCTGGTTTAAGTTCGACAAAATTGGAAGGAGGTTCGACAACATAGAATATTTCTACCCTATTGCAATATTTTTGTACCATGTACTTCCGACAATGGCCAATGGGTCAACTTGGGCCAAATTAAGGCCGAGCTGGTTTAAGTTCGACAAAATTTGAAGGAGTTTCGACAACATAGAATATTTCTACCCAGTTGCACAATTTTACTATCATGTAGTTCCGACAATGGCCAATGGGTCAACTTGGGCCAAATTAGGGCCGAGCTGGTTTAAGTTCGACAAAATTGGAAGGAGGTTCGACAACATAGAATATTTCTACCCAGTTGTAGAATTTCTCTACCATGTAGTTCCGACAATGGCCAATGGGTCAACTTGGGCCAAATTAGGGCCAAGCTGGTTTAAGTTCGACAAAATTGGAAGGAGGTTCGACAACATAGAATATTTCTACCCTGTTGCACAATTTTTCTACCATGTAGTTTCGACAATGGCCAATGGGTTAACTTGGGCCAAATTAGTGCCGAGCTGGTTTAAGTTCGACAAAATTGGAAGGAGGCTCGACAACATAGAATATTTCTACCCTGTTGCGCAATTTTTCTACCATGTAGTTCCGACAATGGCCAATGGGTCAACATGGGACAAATTAGGGCCGAGCTTGTTTAAGTTCGACAAAATGGGAAGGAGGTTCGACAACATAGAATATTTCTACCCTGTTGCTTAATTTTTCTACCATGTAGTTCCGATAATGGCCAATGGGTTAACTTGGGCCAAATTAGGGGCGAGCTGGTTTAAGTTCGTCAAAATTGGAAGGAGGTTCGACAACATAGAATATTTCTACCCTGTTGCACAATTTTTCTACCATGTAGTTCCGACAATGGCCAATGGGTCAACTTGGGCCAAATTAGGGCCGACCTGGTTTAAGTTCGACAAAATTGGAATGAGGTTCGACAACATAGAATATTTCTTCCCTGTTGCACAATTTTTCTACCATGTAGTTCCGACAATGGCCAATGTGTCAACTTGGGCCAAATTAGGGCCGAGCTGGTTTAAGTTCGACAAAATTGGAAGGAGGTTCGACAACATAGAATATTTCTACCCTGTTGCACAATTTTTCTACCATGTAGTTTCGACAATGGCCAATGGGTTAACTTGGGCCAAATTAGGGCCGAGCTGGTTTAAGTCCGACAAAATTGGAAGGAGGCTCGACAACATAGAATATTTCTACCCTGTTGCGCAATTTTTCTACCATGTAGTTCCGACAATGGCCAATGGGTCAACATGGGACAAATTAGTGCCGAGCTGGTTTAAGTTCGACAAAATGGGAAGGAGGTTCGACAACATAGAATATTTCTACCCTGTTGCTTAATTTTTCAACCATGTAGTTCCGATAATGTCCAATGGGTTAACTTGGGCCAAATTAGGGCCGACCTGGTTTAAGTTCGTCAAAATTGGAAGGAGGTTCGACAACATAGAATATTTCTACCCTATTGCTCAATTTTTCTACCATGTAGTTCCGACAATGGCCAATGGGTCAACTTGGGCCAAATTAGGGCCGAGCTAGTTTAAGTTCGACAAAATTTGAAGGAGGTTCGACAACATAGAATATTTCTACCTAGTTGCACAATTTTTCTACCATGTAGTTCCTACAATGGCCAATAGGTCAAGTTGGGCCAAATTAGGGCCGAGCTGGTTTAAGTTCGACATAATTGGAAGGATGTTCGACAACATAGAATATTTCTTCCCTATTGCACAATTTTTCTACCATGTAGTTCCGACAATGGCCAATATGTCAACTTGGGCGAAATTAGGGCCGAGCTGGTTTAAGTTCGACCAAATTGGAACGAGGTTCGACAACATAGAATATTTCTACCATGTTGCATAATTTTTCTACCATGTAATTCCGATAATGGCCAATGGGTTAACTTGGGCCAAATTAGGGCCGAGCTGGTTTAAGTTCGACAAAATTTGAAGGAGGTTCGACAACATAGAATATTTCTACCTAGTTGCACAATTTTTCTACCTTGTAGTTCCTACAATGGCCAATGGGTCAAGTTGGGCCAAATTAGGGCCGAGCTGGTTTAAGTTCGACATAATTGGAAGGAGGTTCGACAACATAGAATATTTCTACCCTGTTGCACAATTTTTCTACCATTTAGTTCCGACAATGGCCAATGGGTCAACTTGGGCCAAATTAGGGCCGAGCTGGTCTAAGTTCGACAAAATTGGAAGGAGGTTTGACAACATAGAATATTTCTAACCTGTTGCACAATTTTTATACAATGTAGTTTCGACAATGGCCAATGGGTCACCTTGGGCCAAATTAGGGCCGAGCTGGTTTAAGTTTGACAAAATTTGAAAGAGGTTCGACAACATAGAATATTTCTACCCAGTTGCACAATTTTCCTACCATGTAGTTCCGACAATGGCCAATGGGTCAACTTGGGCCAAATTAGGGCCGAGCTGGTCTAAGTTCGACAAAATTGGAAGGAGGTTCGACAACATAGAATATTTCTACCCTGTTGCACAATTTTTCTACCATGTAGTTCCGACAATGGCCAATGGGTCAACTTGGGCCAAATTAGGGCCGAGCTGGTTTAAGTTCGACAAAATTGGAATGAGGTTCGACAACATAGAATATTTCTTCCCTGTTGCACAATTTTTCTACCATGTAGTTCCGACAATGGCCAATATGTCAACTTGGGCGAAATTAGGGCCGAGATGGTTTAAGTTCGACAAAATTGGTAGGAGGTTCGACAACATAGAATATTTCTAACCTGTTGCACAATTTTTATACAATGTAGTTCCGACAATGGCCAATGGGTCACCTTGCGCCAAATTAGGGCCGAGCTGGTTTAAGTTCGATAAAATTTGAAGGAGGTTCGACAACATAGAATATTTCTACCTAGTTGCACAATTTTCCTACCATGTAGTTCCGACAATAGCCAATGGGTCAACTTGGGCCAAATTAGGGCCGAGCTGGTTTAAGTTCGACAATATTGGAAGGAGGTTCGACAGCATAGAATATTTCTTCCCTGTTGTAGAATTTTTCTACCATGTAGTTCCGACAATGGCCAATGGGTGAACTTTGGCAAAATTTGGGCCGAGCTGGTTTAAGTTCGACAAAATTGGAAGGAGGTTCGATAACATAGAATATTTCTACCTTGTTGCACAATTTTTTTACCATGTAGTTCCGACAATGGCCAATGCGTCAACTTGGGCTAAATTAGGGCCGAGCTGGTTTAAGTTCGACAAAATTGGAAGGAGGTTCGACAACATAGAATATTTCTACCCTGTTGCATAATTTTTCTACCATGTAGTTCCGACAATGGCCAATGGGTTAACTTGGGCCAAATTAGGGCCGAGCTGGTTTAAGTTCGACAAAATTGGAAGGAGGCTCGACAACATAGAATATTTCTACCTTGTTGCGCAATTTTTCTACCATGTAGTTCCGACAATGTCCAATGGGTCAACATGGGACAAATTAGGGCCGAGCTGGTTTAAGTTCGACAAAATGGGAAGGAGGTTCGACAACATAGAATATTTCTACCCTGTTGCTTAATTTTTCTACCATGTAGTTCCGATAATGGCCAATGGGTTAACTTGGGCCAAATTAGGGCCGAGCTGGTTTAAGTTCGTCAAAATTGGAAGGAGGTTCGACAACATAGAATATTTCTACCCTATTGCTCAATTTTTCTACCATGTAGTTCCGACAATGGCCAATGGGTCAACTTGGGCCAAATTAGGGCCGAGCTGGTTTAAGTTCGACAAAATTTGAAGGAGGTTCGACAACATAGAATATTTCTACCTAGTTGCACAATTTTTCTACCATGTAGTTCCTACAATGGCCAATGGGTCAAGTTGGGCCAAATTAGGGCTGAGCTGGTTTAAGTTCGACGTAATTGGAAGGAGGTTCGACAAAATAGAATATTTCTACCCTGTTGCACAATTTTTCTACCATGTAGTTCCGACAATGGCCAATGGGTCAACTTGGGCCAAATTAGGGTCGAGCTGGTTTAAGTTCGACAAAATTGGAAGGAGGTTTGACAACATAGAATATTTCTAACCTGTTGCACAATTTTTATCCAATGTAGTTCCGACAATGGCCAATGGGTCACCTTGGGCCAAATTAGGGCCGAGCTGGTTTAAGTTCGACAAAATTTGAAAGAGGTTCGACAACATAGAATATTTCTACCCAGTTGCACAATTTTCCTACCATGTAGTTCCGACAATGGCCAATGGGTCAACTAGGGCCAAATTAGGGCCGAGCTGGTTTAAGTTCGATAAAATTGGAAGGAGGTTCGACAACATAGAATATTTCTACCCAGTTGTAGAATTTTTCTACCATGTAGTTCCGGCAATGGCCAATGGGTCAACTTCGGCTAAATTTGGGCCGAGCTGGTATAAGTTCGAAAAAATTGGAAGGAGGTTTGACAACATAGAATATTTCTACCCTGTTGCACAATTTCTCTACCATGTAGTTCCGACAATGGCCAATAGGTCAACTTGGGCCAAATTACGGCCGAGCTGGTTTAAGTTCGACATAATTGGAAGGAGGTTCGACAACATAGAATATTTCTACCCTGTTGCACAATTTTTCTACCATGTAGTTCCGACAATGGCCAATGGGTCAACTTGGGCCAAATTAGGGTCGAGCTGGTTTAAGTTCGACAAAATTGGAAGGAGGTTTGACAACATAGAATATTTCTAACCTGTTGCACAATTTTTATCCAATGTAGTTCCGACAATGGCCAATGGGTCACCTTGGGCCAAATTAGGGCCGAGCTGGTTTAAGTTCGACAAAATTTGAAAGAGGTTCGACAACATAGAATATTTCTACCCAGTTGCACAATTTTCCTACCATGTAGTTTCGACAATGGCCAATGGGTCAACTTGGGCCAAATTAGGGCCGAGCTGGTTTAAGTTCGACAAAATTGGAAGGAGGTTCGACAACATAGAATATTTCTACCCAGTTGTAGAATTTTTCTACCATGTAGTTCCGGCAATGGCCAATGGGTCAACTTCGGCTAAATTTGGGCCGAGCTGGGATAAGTTCGACAAAATTGGAAGGAGGTTTGACATCATAGAATATTTCTACCCTGTTGCACAATTTCTCTACCATGTAGTTCCGACAATGGCCAATAGGTCAACTTGGGCCAAATTACGGCCGAGCTGGTTTAAGTTCGACAAAATTGGAAGGAGGTTTGATAACATAGAATATTTCTACCATGTTGCACAATTGTTCTACCTTGTAGTTCCGACAATGGCCAATGGGTCAACTTGGGCCAAATTAGGGCCGAGCTGGTCTAAGTTCGACAAAATTGGAAGGAGGTTTGACAACATAGAATATTTCTAACCTGTTGCACAATTTTTATACAATGTAGTTTCGACAATGGCCAATGGGTCACCTTGGGCCAAATTAGGGCCGAGCTGGTTTAAGTTTGACAAAATTTGAAAGAGGTTCGACAACATAGAATATTTCTACCCAGTTGCACAATTTTCCTACCATGTAGTTCCGACAATGGCCAATGGGTCAACTTGGGCCAAATTAGGGCCGAGCTGGTTTAAGTTCGACAAAATTGGAAGGAGGTTCGATAACATAGAATATTTCTACCCTGTTGCACAATTGTTCTACATTGTAGTTCCGACAATGGCCAATGGGTCAACTTGGGCCAAATTAGGGCCGAGCTAGTCTAAGTTCGACAAAATTGGAAGGAGGTTCGACAACATAGAATATTTCTACCCTGTTGCACAATTTTTCTACCATGTAGTTCCGACAATGGCCACTGGGTCAACTTGGGCCAAATTAGGGCCGAGCTGGTTTAAGTTCGACAAAATTGGAATGAGGTTCGACAACATAGAATATTTCTTTCCTGTTGCACAATTTTTCTACCATGTAGTTCCGACAATGGCCAATATGTCAACTTGGGCGAAATTTGGGCCGAGATGGTTTAAGTTCGACAAAATTGGTAGGAGGTTCGACAACATAGAATATTTCTAACCTGTTGCACAATTTTTATACAATGTAGTTCCGACAATGGCCAATGGGTCACCTTGCGCCAAATTAGGGCCGAGCTGGTTTAAGTTCGATAAAATTTGAAGGAGGTTCGACAACATAGAATATTTCTACCTAGTTGCACAATTTTCCTACCATGTAGTTCCGACAATAGCCAATGGGTCAACTTGGGCCAAATTAGGGCCGAGCTGGTTTAAGTTCGACAATATTGGAAGGAGGTTCGACAACATAGAATATTTCTACCCAGTTGTAGAATTTTTCTACCATGTAGTTCCGGCAATGGCCAATGGGTCAACTTCGGCTAAATTTGGGCCGAGCTAGTATAAGTTCGACAAAATTGGAAGGAGGTTTGACATCATAGAATATTTCTACCCTGTTGCACAATTTCTCTACCATGTAGTTCCGACAATGGCCAATAGGTCAACTTGGGCCAAATTACGGCCGAGCTGGTTTATGTTCGACAAAATTGGAAGGAGGTTTGATAACATAGAATATTTCTACCCTGTTGCACAATTGTTCTACCTTGTAGTTCCGACAATGGCCAATGGGTCAACTTGGGCCAAATTAGGGCCGAGCTGGTCTAAGTTCGACAAAATTGGAAGGAGGTTTGACAACATAGAATATTTCTAACCTGTTGCACAATTTTTATACAATGTAGTTTCGACAATGGCCAATGGGTCACCTTGGGCCAAATTAGGGCCGAGCTGGTTTAAGTTTGACAAAATTTGAAAGAGGTTCGACAACATAGAATATTTCTACCCAGTTGCACAATTTTCCTACCATGTAGTTCCGACAATGGCCAATGGGTCAACTTGGGCCAAATTAGGGCCGAGCTGGTTTAAGTTCGACAAAATTGGAAGGAGGTTCGATAACATAGAATATTTCTACCCTGTTGCACAATTGTTCTACATTGTAGTTCCGACAATGGCCAATGGGTCAACTTGGGCCAAATTAGGGCCGAGCTGGTCTAAGTTCGACAAAATTGGAAGGAGGTTCGACAACATAGAATATTTCTACCCTGTTGCACAATTTTTCTACCATGTAGTTCCGACAATGGCCAATGGGTCAACTTGGGCCAAATTAGGGCCGAGCTGGTTTAAGTTCGACAAAATTGGAATAAGGTTCGACAACATAGAATATTTCTTCCCTGTTGCACAATTTTTCTACCATGTAGTTCCGACAATGGCCAATATGTCAACTTGGGCGAAATTAGGGCCGAGATGGTTTAAGTTCGACAAAATTGGTAGGAGGTTCGATAACATAGAATATTTCTAACCTGTTGCACAATTTTTATACAATGTAGTTCCGACAATGGCCAATGGGTCACCTTGCGCCAAATTAGGGCCGAGCTGGTTTAAGTTCGATAAAATTTGAAGGAGGTTCGACAACATAGAATATTTCTACCTAGTTGCACAATTTGCCTACCATGTAGTTCCGACAATAGCCAATGGGTCAACTTGGGCCAAATTAGGGCCGAGCTGGTTTAAGTTCGACAATATTGGAAGGAGGTTCGACAACATAGAATATTTCTACCCAGTTGTAGAATTTTTCTACCATGTAGTTCCGGCAATGGCCAATGGGTCAACTTCGGCTAAATTTGGGCCGAGCTGGTATAAGTTCGACAAAATTGGAAGGAGGTTTGACATCATAGAATATTTCTACCCTGTTGCACAATTTCTCTACCATGTAGTTCCGACAATGGCCAATAGGTCAACTTGGGCCAAATTACGGCCGAGCTGGTTTAAGTTCGACAAAATTGGAAGGAGGTTTGATAACATAGAATATTTCTACACTGTTGCACAATTGTTCTACCTTGTAGTTCCGACAATGGCCAATGGGTCAACTTGGGCCAAATTAGGGCCGAGCTGGTCTAAGTTCGACAAAATTGGAAGGAGGTTTGACAACATAGAATATTTCTAACCTGTTGCACAATTTTTATACAATGTAGTTTCGACAATGGCCAATGGGTCACCTTGGGCCAAATTAGGGCCGAGCTGGTTTAAGTTTGACAAAATTTGAAAGAGGTTCGACAACATAGAATATTTCTACCCAGTTGCACAATTTTCCTACCATGTAGTTCCGACAATGGCCAATGGGTCAACTTGGGCCAAATTAGGGCCGAGCTGGTTTAAGTTCGACAAAATTGGAAGGAGGTTCGATAACATAGAATATTTCTACCCTGTTGCACAATTGTTCTACATTGTAGTTCCGACAATGGCCAATGGGTCAACTTGGGCCAAATTAGGGCCGAGCTGGTCTAAGTTCGACAAAATTGGAAGGAGGTTCGACAACATAGAATATTTCTACCCTGTTGCACAATTTTTCTACCATGTAGTTCCGACAATGGCCAATGGGTCAACTTGGGCCAAATTAGGGCCGAGCTGGTTTAAGTTCGACAAAATTGGAATAAGGTTCGACAACATAGAATATTTCTTCCCTGTTGCACAATTTTTCTACCATGTAGTTCCGACAATGGCCAATATGTCAACTTGGGCGAAATTAGGGCCGAGATGGTTTAAGTTCGACAAAATTGGTAGGAGGTTCGACAACATAGAATATTTCTAACCTGTTGCACAATTTTTATACAATGTAGTTCCGACAATGGCCAATGGGTCACCTTGCGCCAAATTAGGGCCGAGCTGGTTTAAGTTCGATAAAATTTGAAGGAGGTTCGACAACATAGAATATTTCTACCTAGTTGCACAATTTTCCTACCATGTAGTTCCGACAATAGCCAATGGGTCAACTTGGGCCAAATTAGGGCCGAGCTGGTTTAAGTTCGACAATATTGGAAGGAGGTTCGACAACATAGAATATTTCTACCCAGTTGTAGAATTTTTCTACCATGTAGTTCCGGCAATGGCCAATGGGTCAACTTCGGCTAAATTTGGGCCGAGCTGGTATAAGTTCGACAAAATTGGAAGGAGGTTTGACATCATAGAATATTTCTACCCTGTTGCACAATTTCTCTACCATGTAGTTCCGACAATGGCCAATAGGTCAACTTGGGCCAAATTACGGCCGAGCTGGTTTAAGTTCGACAAAATTGGAAGGAGGTTTGATAACATAGAATATTTCTACACTGTTGCACAATTGTTCTACCTTGTAGTTCTGACAATGGCCAATGGGTGAACTTGGGCCAAATTAGGGCCGAGCTGGTCTAAGTTCGACAAAATTGGAAGGAGGTTTGACAACATAGAATATTTCTAACCTGTTGCACAATTTTTATACAATGTAGTTTCGACAATGGCCAATGGGTCACCTTGGGCCAAATTAGGGCCGAGCTGGTTTAAGTTTGACAAAATTTGAAAGAGGTTCGACAACATAGAATATTTCTACCCAGTTGCACAATTTTCCTACCATGTAGTTCCGACAATGGCCAATGGGTCAACTTGGGCCAAATTAGGGCCGAGCTGGTTTAAGTTCGACAAAATTGGAAGGAGGTTCGATAACATAGAATATTTCTACCCTGTTGCACAATTGTTCTACATTGTAGTTCCGACAATGGCCAATGGGTCAACTTGGGCCAAATTAGGGCCGAGCTGGTCTAAGTTCGACAAAATTGGAAGGAGGTTCGACAACATAGAATATTTCTACCCTGTTGCACAATTTTTCTACCATGTAGTTCCGACAATGGCCAATGGGTCAACTTGGGCCAAATTAGGGCCGAGCTGGTTTAAGTTCGACAAAATTGGAATAAGGTTCGACAACATAGAATATTTCTTCCCTGTTGCACAATTTTTCTACCATGTAGTTCCGACAATGGCCAATATGTCAACTTGGGCGAAATTAGGGCCGAGATGGTTTAAGTTCGACAAAATTGGTAGGAGGTTCGACAACATAGAATATTTCTAACCTGTTGCACAATTTTTGTACAATGTAGTTCCGACAATGGCCAATGGGTCACCTTGCACCAAATTAGGGCCGAGCTGGTTTAAGTTCGATAAAATTTGAAGGAGGTTCGACAACATAGAATATTTCTACCTAGTTGCACAATTTTCCTACCATGTAGTTCCGACAATAGCCAATGGGTCAACTTGGGCCAAATTAGGGCCGAGCTGGTTTAAGTTCGACAATATTGGAAGGAGGTTCGACAACATAGAATATTTCTACCCAGTTGTAGAATTTTTCTACCATGTAGTTCCGGCAATGGCCAATGGGTCAACTTCGGCTAAATTTGGGCCGAGCTGGTATAAGTTCGACAAAATTGGAAGGAGGTTTGACATCATAGAATATTTCTACCCTGTTGCACAATTTCTCTACCATGTAGTTCCGACAATGGCCAATAGGTCAACTTGGGCCAAATTACGGCCGAGCTGGTTTAAGTTCGACAAAATTGGAAGGAGGTTTGATAACATAGAATATTTCTACACTGTTGCACAATTGTTCTACCTTGTAGTTCCGACAATGGCCAATGGGTCAACTTGGGCCAAATTAAGGCCGAGCTGGTCTAAGTTCGACAAAATTGGAAGGAGGTTTGACAACATAGAATATTTCTAACCTGTTGCGCAATTTTTATACAATGTAGTTTCGACAATGGCCAATGGGTCACCTTGGGCCAAATTAGGGCCGAGCTAGTTTAAGTTTGACAAAATTTGAAAGAGGTTCGACAACATAGAATATTTCTACCCAGTTGCACAATTTTCCTACCATGTAGTTCCGACAATGGCCAATGGGTCAACTTGGGCCAAATTAGGGCCGAGCTGGTTTAAGTTCGACAAAATTGGAAGGAGGTTCGATAACATAGAATATTTCTACCCTGTTGCACAATTGTTCTACATTGTAGTTCCGACAATGGCCAATGGGTCAACTTGGGCCAAATTAGGGCCGAGCTGGTCTAAGTTCGACAAAATTGGAAGGAGGTTCGACAACATAGAATATTTCTACCCTGTTGCACAATTTTTCTACCATGTAGTTCCGACAATGGCCAATGGGTCAACTTGGGCCAAATTAGGGCCGAGCTGGTTTAAGTTCGACAAAATTGGAATGAGGTTCGACAACATAGAATATTTCTTCCCTGTTGCACAATTTTTCTACCATGTAGTTCCGACAATGGCCAATATGTCAACTTGGGCGAAATTAGGGCCGAGATGGTTTAAGTTCGACAAAATTGGTAGGAGGTTCGACAACATAGAATATTTCTAACCTGTTGCACAATTTTTATACAATGTAGTTCTGACAATGGCCAATGGGTCACCTTGCGCCAAATTAGGGCCGAGCTGGTTTAAGTTCGATAAAATTTGAAGGAGGTTCGACAACATAGAATATTTCTACCTAGTTGCACAATTTTCCTACCATGTAGTTCCGACAATAGCCAATGGGTCAACTTGGGCCAAATTAGGGCCGAGCTAGTTTAAGTTCGACAATATTGGAAGGAGGTTCGACAGCATAGAATATTTCTTCCCTGTTGTAGAATTTTTCTACCATGTAGTTCCGACAATGGCCAATGGGTGAACTTCGGCAAAATTTGGGCCGAGCTGGTTTAAGTTCGACAAAATTGGAAGGAGGTTCGATAACATAGAATATTTCTACCTTGTTGCACAATTTTTTTACCATGTAGTTCCGACAATGGCCAATGGGTCAACTTGGGCTAAATTAGGGCCGAGCTGGTTTAAGTTCGACAAAATTGGAAGGAGGTTCGACAACATAGAATATTTCTACCCTGTTGCATAATTTTTCTACCATGTAGTTCCGACAATGGCCAATGGGTTAACTTGGGCCAAATTAGGGCCGAGCTGGTTTAAGTTCGACAAAATTGGAAGGATGCTCGACAACATAGAATATTTCTACCTTGTTGCACAATTTTTCTACCATGTAGTTCCGACAATGTCCAATGGGTCAACATGGGACAAATTAGGGCCGAGCTGGTTTAAGTTCGACAAAATGGGAAGGAGGTTCGACAACATAGAATATTTCTACCCTGTTGCTTAATTTTTCTACCATGTAGTTCCGATAATGGCCAATGGGTTAACTTGGGCCAAATTAGGGCCGAGCTGGTTTAAGTTCGTCACAATTGGAAGGAGGTTCGACAACATAGAATATTTCTACCCTGTTACATAATTTTTCTACCATGTAGTTCCGACAATGGCCAATGGGTCAACTTGGGCCAAATTCGGGCCGAGCTGGTTTAAGTTCGACAAAATTTGAAGGAGGTTCGACAACATAGAATATTTCTACCTAGTTGCACAATTTTTCTACCATGTAGTTCCTACAATGGCCAATGGGTCAAGTTGGGCCAAATTAGGGCTGAGCTGGTTTAAGTTCGACATAATTGGAAGGAGGTTCGACAACATAGAATATTTCTACCCTGTTGCACAATTTTTCTACCATGTAGTTCCGACAATGGCCAATGGGTCAACTTGGGCCAAATTAGGGTCGAGCTGGTTTAAGTTCGACAAAATTGGAAGGAGGTTTGACAACATAGAATATTTCTAACCTGTTGCACAATTTTTATCCAATGTAGTTCCGACAATGGCCAATGGGTCACCATGGGCCAAATTAGGGCCGAGCTGGTTTAAGTTCGACAAAATTTGAAAGAGGTTCGACAACATAGAATATTTCTACCCAGTTGCACAATTTTCCTACCATGTAGTTCCGACAATGGCCAATGGGTCAACTAGGGCCAAATTAGGGCCGAGCTGGTTTAAGTTCGATAAAATTGGAAGGAGGTTCGACAACATAGAATATTTCTACCCAGTTGTAGAATTTTTCTACCATGTAGTTCCGGCAATGGCCAATGGGTCAACTTCGGCTAAATTTGGGCCGAGGTGGTATAAGTTCGAAAAAATTGGAAGGAGGTTTGACAACATAGAATATTTCTACCCTGTTGCACAATTTCTCTACCATGTAGTTCCGACAATGGCCAATAGGTCAACTTGGGCCAAATTACGGCCGAGCTGGTTTAAGTTCGACAAAATTGGAAGGAGGTTCGACAACATAGAATATTTCTACCCTATTGCATAATTTTTCTACCATGTAGTTCCGACAATGGCCAATGGGTTAACTTGGGCCAAATTAGGGCCGAGCTGGTTTAAGTTCGACAAAATTGGAAGGAGGCTCGACAACATAGAATATTTCTACCTTGTTGCGCAATTTTTCTACCATGTAGTTCCGACAATGTCCAATGGGTCAACATGGGACAAATTAGGGCCGAGCTGGTTTAAGTTCGACAAAATGGGAAGGAGGTTCGACAACATAGAATATTTCTACCCTGTTGCTTAATTTTTCTACCATGTAGTTCCGATAATGGCCAATGGGTTAACTTGGGCCAAATTAGGGCCGAGCTGGTTTAAGTTCGTCAAAATTGGAAGGAGGTTCGACAACATAGAATATTTCTACCCTATTGCTCAATTTTTCTACCTTGTAGTTCCGACAATGGCCAATGGGTCAACTTGGGCCAAATTAGGGCCGAGCTGGTCTAAGTTCGACAAAATTGGAAGGAGGTTCGACAACATAGAATATTCCTACCCTGTTGCACAATTTTTCTACCATGTAGTTCCGACAATGGCCAATGGGTGAACTTGGGCCAAATTAGGGCCGAGCTGGTTTAAATTCGACAAAATTGGAATGAGGTTCGACAACATAGAATGTTTCTTCCTTGTTGCACAATTTTTCTACCATGTAGTTCCGACAATGGCCAATGTGTCAACTTGGGCCAAATTAGGGCCGAGATGGTTTAAGTTCGACAAAATTGGAAGGAGGTTCGACAACATAGAATATTTCTAACCTCTTGCACAATTTTTATACAAAGTAGTTCTGATAATGGCCAATGGGTCACCTTGGGCCAAATTAGGGCCGAGCTGGTTTAAGTTCGATAAAATTTGAAGGAGGTTCGACAACATAGAATATTTCTACCTAGTTGCGCAATTTTCCTACCATGTAGTTCCGACAATAGCCAATGGGTCAACTTGGGCCAAATTAGGGCCGAGCTGGTTTAAGTTCGACAAAATTGGAAGGAGGTTCGACAGCATAGAATATTTCTTCCCTGTTGTAGAATTTTTCTACCATGTAGTTCAGACAATGGCCAATGGGTGAACATCGGCTAAATTTGGGCCGAGCTGGTTGAAGTTCGACAAAATTGGAAGAGGTTCGATAACATAGAATAATTCTACCCTGTTGCACAATTTTTTTACCATGTAGTTCCGACAATGGCCAATGGGTCAACTTGGGCTAAATTAGGGCCGAGCTGGTTTAAGTTCGACAAAATTGGAAGGAGGTTCGACGACATAGAATATTTCTACCCTGTTGCACAATTTTTCTGCCATGTAGTTCCGACAATGGCCAATGGGTTAACTTGGGCCAAATTAGGGCCGAGCTGGTTTAAGTTCGACAAAATTGGAAGGAGGTTCGGTAACATAGAATATTTCTACCCTGTTGCACAATTATTTTACCATGTAGTTCCGACAATGGCCAATGGGTCAACTTGGGCTAAATTAGGGCCTAGCTGGTTTAAGTTCGACAAAATTGGAAGGAGGTTCGACAACATGGAATATTTCTACCCTGTTGCACAATTTTTCTACCATGTAGTTCCGACAATGGCCAATGGGTTAACTTGGGCCAAATTAGGGCCGAGCTGGTTTAAGTTCGACAAAATTGGAAGGAGCTTCGATAACATAGAATATTTCTACCCTGTTGCACAATTTTTTTACGATGTAGTTCCGACAATGGCCAATGGGTCAACTTGGGCTAAATTAGGGCCGAGCTGGTTTAAGTTCGACAAAATTGGAAGGAGGCTCGACAACATAGAATATTTCTACCCTGTTGCGCAATTTTTCTACCATGTAGTTCCGACAATGGCCAATGGGTCAACATGGGACAAATTAGGGCCGAGCTGGTTTAAGTTCGACAAAATTGGAAGGAGGTTCGACAACATAGAATATTTCTACCCTGTTGCTTAATTTTTCTACCATGTAGTTCCGATAATGGCCAATGGGTTAACTTGGGCCAAATTAGGGCTGAGCTGGTTTAAGTTCGTCAAAATTGGAAGGAGGTTCGACAACATAGAATATTTCTACCCTATTGCACAATTTTTCTACCATGTAGTTCCGACAATGGCCAATGGGTCAACTTGGGCCAAATTAGGGCCGAGCTGATTTAAGTTCAACAAAATTTGAAGGAGGTTCGACAACATAGAATATTTCTACCTAGTTGCACAATTTTTCTACCATGTAGTTCCTACAATGGCCAATGGGTCAAGTTGGGCCAAATTAGGGTCGAGCTGGTTTAAGTTCGATATAATTGGAAGGAGGTTCGACAACATAGATTATTTCTACCCTGTTGCACAATTTTTCTACCATGTAGTTCCGATAATGGACAATGGGTCAACTTGGGCCAAATTAAGGTCGAGCTGGTTTAAGTTCGACAAAATTGGAAGGAGGTTTGACAACATAGAATATTTCTAACCTGTTGCACAATTTTTATACAACGTTGTTCCGACAATGGCCACTGGGTCACCTTGGGCCAAATTAGGGCCAAGCTGGTTTAAGTTTGACAAAATTTGAAAGAGGTTCGACAACATAGAATATTTCTACCCAGTTGCACAATTTTCCTACCATGTAGTTCCGACAATGGCCAATGGGTCAACTTGGGCCAAATTAGGGCCGAGCTGGTTTAAGTTCGACAAAATTGGAAGGAGGTTCGACAACATAGAATATTTCTACCCAGTTGTAGAATTTTTCTACCATGTAGTTCCGACAATGGCCAATGGGTCAACTTTGGCTAAATTTGGGCTGAGCTGGTTTAAGTGTTCGACAAAATTGGAAGGAGGTTCGACAACATAGAATATTTCTACCCTGTTGCACAATTTCTCTACCATGTAGTTCCGACAAAGGCCAATGGGTCAACTTGGGCCAAATTAGGGCCGAGCTGGTTTAAGTTCGACAAAATTGGAAGGAGGTTCGATAACATAGAATATTTCTACCCTGTTGCAGAATTTTTCTACCTTGTAGTTCCGACAATGGCCAATGGGTCAACTTCGGCAAAATTAGGGCCGAGCTTGTCTAAGTTCGACAAAATTGGAAGGAGGTTCGACAACATAGAATATTTCTACCCTGTTGCACAATTTTTCTACCATGTAGTTCCGACAATGGCCAATGGGTCAACTTGGACCAAATTAGGGCCGAGCTGGTTTAAGTTCGACAAAATTGGAAGGAGGTTCGACAACATAAAATATTTCTTCCCTGTTGCACAATTTTTCTACCATGTAGTTCTGACAATGGCCAATGGGTCAACTTGGGCCAAATTAGGGCCGAGCTGGTTTAAGTTCGACAAAATTGGAATGAGGTTCGATAACATAGAATATTTCTTCCCTGTTGCACAATTTTTCTACCATGTAGTTCCAACAATGGCCAATGTGTCAACTAGGGCCAAATTAGGGCCGAGCTGGTTTAAGTTCGATAAAATTGGAAGGAGGTTCGACAACATAGAATATTTCTACCCAGTTGTAGAATTTTTCTACCATGTAGTTCCGGCAATGGCCAATGGGTCAACTTCGGCTAAATTTGGGCCGAGGTGGTATAAGTTCGAAAAAATTGGAAGGAGGTTTGACAACATAGAATATTTCTACCTTGTTGCACAATTTCTCTACCATGTAGTTCCGACAATGGCCAATAGGTCAACTTGGGCCAAATTACGGCCGAGCTGGTTTAAGTTCGACAAAATTGGAAGGAGGTTCGACAACATAGAATATTTCTACCCTGTTGCATAATTTTTCTACCATGTAGTTCCGACAATGGCCAATGGGTTAACTGAAAGTACCCCTTAACCTAAGGGGGGTCCCCTTCTAGGGGGAGCAAAAACCCTAGACATATGGCGCATAAAACTTTTTGCAGCGGAATTAAGGGTTTGAAAGAATCTATTGCATGATATATGATCAACTTAAGTAAACTTGAATTCATACCATAGCCATATGCGTTGGATGAAAACTTGGAAGGAAAGGCGCAAGCGAGCCTTCTCCTAAGGTGACGCACACAATTGGTGTCGCCTACTTTCCTTGGTGCTCCTTGTGCTAGCAAGGTTCCAAGAAGCCTTTGTCGAATGGAAGGGAGAAGAGATCGCCTTGCTTGAGTGAGTTTTTCTCTCTTGTCGTCCTCCTCTTCTCTAGCCGAGATGTTGTCTTGTCTAAGCCAAGCGTTGGCGACGAACAAAGAGAAGGGGGGGGCGTGAAGTGTGGCAATCGTGAGTCATGGCCACGATTAGTAGAAGTGCTATCCAAAAATAGCATCCACTTCTCAACGTGCGCCCTTGGGTTTACCCAATCGCAAATGCCACATCACTTGAACCAAGCGCTCAACCAATGAGCCAGTTCACATCGGTTTGGTCCAAGACCAATTAACCCAAGCAATATGGTCTAGATCTCACTTAAACCCTAAGGCTTCAGATCTAACCGTCAATCTCTTCGATGCTCTTGATCTGACCGATCTGGCATCTATTCTCCCGATCGAAGCTTACCGATCTCAAGCCCTAATCAATCAAACATGATCAGACCAGATCTCACTCACAATCAGAGATTAAATCCCTTTAAACTGAACCTGAACAATTCAGTCCACACGATCTGACTTAAGTAAGCCATATCATCAAATTGTGCGACCCTGAGGGTTTCCTTTAAATGTCGGTAACGATAATTCACATTATCACGATCAGTGAGGGGTATCTAGCAACACATCACTGTCTCCCGATATAAAGGAAAGAGTCTTCCAAGACTTCACCCAAACCACAGCACAAGTGTGAATCATTTCACAAAGCATACATATTTCCTTTGCCACTGGATGTTCTTATTGGACAAGCCTGTCAAGCTCGTAACTCCAATATGATGAGCATGATCAGAACAGATGAACATAGTCACCTGGGTATGGCCATACACTTTTCTCAATCATCTCATCCAGGGGGCCCCTTTAGAACATCAGACTCCTTCAACAAGGAGACGGCAATCCTATGTCTATCACTAGTGCTCTAACCTGACTCAAGCTCACCATCCAAGATAGTCTATAATCATTATGTTTCAAATGATATTGAACCATCTCAAAACAATGACAATCATCATTTAGAAAACACAAGTGATCTCAAGTCAGAGGAAATGTGCCACTTGTCTTAATCAAGGAACATTCACATTGTGACAAACAATTGAACATCCTAGTAGGGTCTGTCCAGTACATCCAATATACCCATGAGTCTATATCTTATTCCATGCTCGAAGCATCCTATAAGATTAGAACACATATTAGTCTTAACAATATCAAGGCTGTCTCATGTTCACCAAGATATATCGACTAAGGACATAATAGCATGTCAGCCGAGCTGAACAGCTTTGAGACATTATTCAGAAGAACATATATTGCAGCAGATAATGAAGCTAACTGAATAACAACCATGCCTTTATAAACATAACAGTTTATTACATGATACAAATACATTCCCATAGGCCTCAAACATTAGCCTTAAGGGCATACCCCAACATTAACTTGGGCCAAATTAGGGCCGAGCTGGTTTAAGTTCGACAAAATTGAAAGGAGGCTCGACAACATAGAATATTTCTACCTTGTTGCGCAATTTTTCTACCATGTAGTTCCGACAATGTCCAATGGGTCAACATGGGACAAATTAGGGCCGAGCAGGTTTAAGTTCGACAAAATGGGAAGGAAGTTCGACAACATAGAATATTTCTACCCTGTTGCTTAATTTTTCTACCATGTAGTTCCGATAATGGCCAATGGGTTAACTTGGGCCAAATTAGGGCCGAGCAGGTTTAAGTTCGTCAAAATTGGAAGGAGGTTCGACAACATAGAATATTTCTACCCTATTGCTCAATTTTTCTACCTTGTAGTTCCGACAATGGCCAATGGGTCAACTTGGGCCAAATTAGGGCCGAGCTGGTCTAAGTTCGACAAAATTGGAAGGAGGTTCGACAACATAGAATATTCCTACCCTGTTGCACAATTTTTCTACCATGTAGTTCCGACAATGGCCAATGGGTGAACTTGGGCCAAATTAGGGCCGAGCTGGTTTAAATTCGACAAAATTGGAATGAGGTTCGACAACATAGAATGTTTCTTCCTTGTTGCACAATTTTTCTACCATGTAGTTCCGACAATGGCCAATGTGTCAACTTGGGCCAAATTAGGGCCGAGATGGTTTAAGTTCGACAAAATTGGAAGGAGGTTCGACAACATAGAATATTTCTAACCTCTTGCACAATTTTTATACAAAGTAGTTCTGATAATGGCTAATGGGTCACCTTGGGCCAAATTAGGGCCGAGCTGGTTTAAGTTCGATAAAATTTGAAGGAGGTTCGACAACATAGAATATTTCTACCTAGTTGCGCAATTTTCCTACCATGTAGTTCCGACAATAGCCAATGGGTCAACTTGGGCCAAATTAGGGCCGATCTGGTTTAAGTTCGACAAAATTGGAAGGAGGTTCGACAGCATAGAATATTTCTTCCCTGTTGTAGAATTTTTCTACCATGTAGTTCAGACAATGGCCAATGGGTGAACATCGGCTAAATTTGGGCCGAGCTGGTTGAAGTTCGACAAAATTGGAAGAGGTTCGATAACATAGAATAATTCTACCCTGTTGCACAATTTTTTTACCATGTAGTTCCGACAATGGCCAATGGGTCAACTTGGGCTAAATTAGGGCCGATCTGGTTTAAGTTCGACAAAATTGGAAGGAGGTTCGACAGCATAGAATATTTCTTCCCTGTTGTAGAATTTTTCTACCATGTAGTTCAGACAATGGCCAATGGGTGAACATCGGCTAAATTTGGGCCGAGCTGGTTGAAGTTCGACAAAATTGGAAGAGGTTCGATAACATAGAATAATTCTACCCTGTTGCACAATTTTTTTACCATGTAGTTCCGACAATGGCCAATGGGTCAACTTGGGCTAAATTTGGGCCGAGCTGGTTTAAGTTCGACAAAATTGGAAGGAGGCTCGACAACATAGAATATTTCTACCCTGTTGCGCAATTTTTCTACCATGTAGTTCCGACAATGGCCAATGGGTCAACATGGGACAAATTAGGGCCGAGCTGGTTTAAGTTCGACAAAATTGGAAGGAGGTTCGACAACATAGAATATTTCTACCCTGTTGCTTAATTTTTCTACCATGTAGTTCCGATAATGGCCAATGGGTTAACTTGGGCCAAATTAGGGCTGAGCTGGTTTAAGTTCGTCAAAATTGGAAGGAGGTTCGACAACATAGAATATTTCTACCCTATTGCACAATTTTTCTACCATGTAGTTCCGACAATGGCCAATGGGTCAACTTGGGCCAAATTAGGGCCGAGCTGATTTAAGTTCGACAAAATTTGAAGGAGGTTCGACAACATAGAATATTTCTACCTAGTTGCACAATTTTTCTACCATGTAGTTCCTACAATGGCCAATGGGTCAAGTTGGGCCAAATTAGGGTCGAGCTGGTTTAAGTTCGATATAATTGGAAGGAGGTTCGACAACATAGATTATTTCTACCCTGTTGCACAATTTTTCTACCATGTAGTTCCGATAATGGACAATGGGTCAACTTGGGCCAAATTAAGGTCGAGCTGTTTTAAGTTCGACAAAATTGGAAGGAGGTTTGACAACATAGAATATTTCTAACCTGTTGCACAATTTTTATACAACGTTGTTCCGACAATGGCCACTGGGTCACCTTGGGCCAAATTAGGGCCAAGCTGGTTTAAGTTTGACAAAATTTGAAAGAGGTTCGACAACATAGAATATTTCTACCCAGTTGCACAATTTTCCTACCATGTAGTTCCGACAATGGCCAATGGGTCAACTTGGGCCAAATTAGGGTCGAGCTGGTTTAAGTTCGACAAAATTGGAAGGAGGTTCGACAACATAGAATATTTCTACCCAGTTGTTGAATTTCTCTACCATGTAGTTCCGACAATGGCCAATGGGTCAACTTTGGCTAAATTTGGGCTGAGCTGGTTTAAGTGTTCGACAAAATTGGAAGGAGGTTCGACAACATAGAATATTTCTACCCTGTTGCACAATTTCTCTACCATGTAGTTCCGACAAAGGCCAATGGGTCAACTTGGGCCAAATTAGGGCCGAGCTGGTTTAAGTTCGACAAAATTGGAAGGAGGTTCGATAACATAGAATATTTCTACCCTGTTGCAGAATTTTTCTACCTTGTAGTTCCGACAATGGCCAATGGGTCAACTTGGGCAAAATTAGGGCCGAGCTTGTCTAAGTTCGACAAAATTGGAAGGAGGTTCGACAACATAGAATATTTCTACCCTGTTGCACAATTTTTCTACCATGTAGTTCCGACAATGGCCAATGGGTCAACTTGGACCAAATTAGGGCCGAGCTGGTTTAAGTTCGACAAAATTGGAAGGAGGTTCGACAACATAGAATATTTCTTCCCTGTTGCACAATTTTTCTACCATGTAGTTCTGACAATGGCCAATGGGTCAACTCGGGCCAAATTAGGGCCGAGCTGGTTTAAGTTCGACAAAATTGGAATGAGGTTCGATAACATAGAATATTTCTTCCCTGTTGCACAATTTTTCTACCATGTAGTTCCAACAATGGCCAATGTGTCAACTTGGGCCAAATTAGGGCCGAGATGGTTTAAGTTCGACAAAATTGGAAGGAGGTTCGACAACATAGAATATTTCTAACCTGTTGCACAATTTCTCTACCATGTAGTTCCGACAATGGCCAATGGGTCAACTTGGGCCAAATTAGGGCCGAGCTGGTTTAAGTTCGACAAAATTGGAAGGAGGTTCGATAACATAGAATATTTCTACCCTGTTGCACAATTTTTCTACCATGTAGTTCCGACAATGGCCAATGGGTCAACTTGGGCCAAATTAGGGCCGAGCTGGTCTAAGTTCGACAAAATTGGAAGGAGGTTCGACAACATAGAATATTTCTACCCTGTTGCACAATTTTTCTACCATGTAGTTCCGACAATGGCCAATGGGTCAACATGGGACAAATTAGGGCCGAGCTGGTTTAAGTTCGACAAAATTGGAAGGCGGTTCGACAACATAGAATATTTCTACCCTGTTGCTTAATTTTTCAACCATGTAGTTCCGATAATGGCCAATGGGTTAACTTGGGCCAAATTAGGGCCGAGCTGGTTTAAGTTCGTCAAAATTGGAAGGAGGTTCGACAACATAGAATATTTCTACCCTATTGCACAATTTTTCTACCATGTAGTTCCGACAATGGCCAATGGGTCAACTTGGGCCAAATTAGGGCCGAGCTGATTTAAGTTCTACAAAATTTGAAGGAGGTTCGACAACATAGAATATTTCTACCTAGTTGCACAATTTTCCTACCATGTAGTTCCGACAATGGCCAATGGGTCAACTTGGGCCAAATTAGGGCCGAGCTGGTTTAAGTTCGACAAAATTGGAAGGAGGTTCGACAGCATAGAATTTTTCTACCCTGTTGTAGAATTTTTCTACCATGTAGTTCCGACAATGGCCAATGGGTCAACTTCGGCTAAATTTGGGCCGAGCTGGTTTAAGTTCGACAAAATTGGAAGGAGGTTCGATAACATAGAATATTTCCACCCTATTGCACAATTTTTTTACCATGTAGTTCCGACAATGGCCAATGGGTGAACTTGGGCTAAATTAGGGCCGAGCTAGTTTAAGTTCGACAAAATTGGAAGGAGGTTCGACAACATAGAATATTTCTACCCTGTTGCACAATTTTTCTACCATGTAGTTCCGACAATGGCCAATGGGTTAACTTGGGCCAAATTAGGGCCGAGCTGGTTTAAGTTCGACAAAATTGGAAGGAGGCTGGACACCATAGAATATTTCTACCCTGTTGCGCAATTTTTCTACCATGTAGTTTCGACAATGGCCAATGGGTCAACATGGGACAAATTAGGGCCGAGCTGGTTTAAGTTCGACAAAATGGGAAGGAGGTTCGACAACATAGAATATTTCTACCCTGTTGCTTAATTTTTCTACCATGTAGTTCCGATAATGGCCAATGGGTTAACCTGGGCCAAATTTGGGCCGAGCTGGTTTAAGTTCGTCAAAATTGGAAGGAGGTTCGACAACATAGAATATTTCTACCCTGTTGCACAATTTTTCTACCATGTAGTTCCGACAATGGCCAATGGGTCAACTTGGGCCAAATTAGGGCCGAGCTGGTTTAAGTTCGACAAAATTTGAAGGAGGTTCGACAATATAGAATATTTCCACCTAGTTGCACAATTTTTCTACCATGTAGTTCCTACAATGGCCATGAAGAGTCCCCTTCAAGGGGGAGCGCAGGCAGATAAAACCCCTTTCTAGAGGGGGGGCGAACCCTAGAGCATGCGGAAAATGTACTCTTCTAGGGTTTCAAAAAAATCGTTTGCATGAACACATATATATGATCAACTTTATATGTATTGCAAAGATCAAGTTTGAGATCTTTTACCATAGCCATGATAAAGGGTGTCGGCTTGGAAGCAAGAGGGCAAGTAAGCACTCCTCCAAAGAAAACACACACTAGATGAGAGATGGCTACCCTTTAGGATCTTCCTTGTGCTAGCAAGAGATCTCCCCAAAGTTCCTTGTCGTGTGTTGATGATGAGATGTGCTTGGCCGAGAGCTACCTTGTCCAAGTCCCTCTCTTCGTCGAATGAAGGAGACAAGAGAGTAATTGGCAAATTGCGTTGAGGTTTCTTTTTCATTCAAGTGATGGCGTTACACTTCCAAATATGGAAGGTTATCAAGCCATGCGACCACTTGAAGAAAAACCGCCCAAGATGCCATTAAACCTTGAACCATACGTTCACCCATGTGAACCGGTTCAAGCCAATTAGGTTCAATTCAATTCGGTTCAAAAACCCAAATTAAACCAGCCCAAGCCATGGTCTAGATCTCTATGAACCAAACGGTTCACGATCTAACCGTTCATCTCTTGATGCTCTTGATCTCTTCGATCTAGCATCCATACTCTCGATCGAAGCTTACCGATCTGAAGCCCTAATCAATCAAACATGATCAGACCAGATCTCACTTACAATCAGAGTCTAATCTCCTTTTAACTGAACTAAAACAATTCAGTCCACACGATCTGACTTAAGTAAGCCATATCATCAAATTGTGCGACCCTAAGGGTTTCCTTTAAATGTCGGTAACGATAACTCACGTTATCACAATCAGTGAGGGGTATCTAGCAACACATCACTGTCTCCCGATATAAAGGAAAGAGTCTTCCAAGACTACACCCAAACCACAGCACAAGTGTGAATCATTTCACAAGGCATACATGTTTCCTTTGCCACTGGATGTTCTTATTGGACAAGTGTGTCAAACTTGTAGCTCCAATATGATGAGCATGATTAGATCAGATGAACATAGTCATCTGGGTATGGCCATACACTTTCTCAATCATCTCATATAAGGGGGGCCCCTTTAGAACACCACACTCCTTCCACAAGGAGACGGCAATCCTTTATCTATCACTAGTATCCGAACCTGACTCATGATCATTATCCAAGATAGTCTATAACCATTATCTTTCAAATGATATTGAACTACCTCAAAATAATGACATTCATCATTTAGAAACACAAGTGATCTCAAGTCAAAGGACATGTGCCACTTGATGCAAACAAGGATTATTCACATTGTGACAAGCAATGGAATATCCCAGTAGGGTCTGTCCAGTACATCCAATGTACCCATGAGTCTACATCTTATTCCATGCTCGAAGCATCCTATAAGATTAGAACACATATTAGTCTCAATCATATCAAGGCTGTCTCATGTTCACCAAGATATCTCGACTAAGGACATATAGCCTGTCAGCCTAGCTGAACAGCTTTGAGACATTATTCAGAAGTACACTTATTACAGCAGACAAGGTAACAACCTGAATAATAACCATGCCTTTATAAACACAAAAGTTTATTACATGATACTGTTACAATCCCAAAGGCCTCAAACATTAGCCTTAAGGGCATACCCCAACAGGCCAATGGGTCCAGTTGCGCCAAATTAGGGCCGAGCTGGTTTAAGTTCGACATAATTGGAAGGAGGTTCGACAACAAAGAATATTTCTACCCTGTTGCACAATTTTTCTACCATGTAGTTCCGACAATGGCCAATGGGTCAACTTGGGCCAAATTAGGGCCGAGCTGGTTTAAGTTCGACAAAATTGGAATGAGGTTCGATAACATAGAATATTTCTTCCCTGTTGCTCAATTTTTCTACCATGTAGTTCCAACAATGGCCAATGTGCCAACTTGGGCCAAATTAGGGCCGAGATGGTTTAAGTTCGACAAAATTGGAAGGAGGTTCGACAACATAGAATATTTCTAACCTGTTGCACAATTTCTCTACCATGTAGTTCCGACAATGGCCAATGGGTCAACTTGGGCCAAATTAGGGCCGAGCTGGTTTAAGTTCGACAAAATTGGAAGGAGGTTCGATAACATAGAATATTTCTACGCTGTTGCACAATTTTTCTACCATGTAGTTCCGACAATGGCCAATGGGTCAACTTGGGCCAAATTAGGGCCGAGCTGGTCTAAGTTCGACAAAATTGGAAGGAGGTTCGACAACATAGAATATTTCTACCCTGTTGCAGAATTTTTCTACCATGTAGTTCCGACAATGGCCAATGGGTCAACTTGGGCCAAATTAGGGCCGAGCTGGTTTAAATTCGACAAAATTGGAAGGAGGTTCGACAACATAGAAAATTTCTAACCTGTTGCAAAATTTTTATACAATGTAGTTCCGACAATGGCCAATGGGTCACCTTGGGCCAAATTAGGGCCAAGCTGGTTTAAGTTCGATAAAATTTGAAGGAGGTTCGACAACATAGAATATTTCAACCTAGTTGAACAATTTTCCTACCATGTAGTTCCGACAATGGCCAATGGGTCAACTTGGGCCAAATTAGGGCCGAGCTGGTTTAAGTTCGACAAAATTGGAAGGAGGTTCGACAGCATAGAATATTTCTACCCTGTTGTAGAATTTTTCTACCATGTAGTTCCGACAATGGCCAATGGGTCAACTTCGGCTAAATTTGGGCCGAGCTGGTTTAAGTTCGACAAAATTGGAAGGAGGTTCGATAACATAGAATATTTCTACCCTGTTGCACAATTTTTCTACCATGTAGTTCCGACAATGGCCAATGGGTCAACTTGGACCAAATTAGGGCCGAGCTGGTTTAAGTTCGACAAAATTGGAAGGAGGTTCGACAACATAGAATATTTCTTCCCTGTTGCACAATTTTTCTACCATGTAGTTCCGACAGTGGCCAATGGGTCAACTTGGGCCAAATTAGGGCCGAGCTAGTTTAAGTTCGACAAAATTGGAAGGAGGTTCGACAGCATAGAATATTTCTACCCTGTTGTAGAATCTTTCTACCATGTAGTTCCGACAATGGCCAATGGGTCAACTTGGACCAAATTAGGGCCGAGCTGGTTTAAGTTCGACAAAATTGGAAGGAGGTTCGACAACATAGAATATTTCTTCCCTGTTGCACAATTTTTCTACCATGTAGTTCCGACAATGGCCAATGGGTCAACTTGGGCCAAATTAGGGCCGAGCTGGTTTAAGTTCGACAAAATTGGAATGAGGTTCGATAACATAGAATATTTCTTCCCTGTTGCACAATTTTTCTACCATGTAGTTCCAACAATGGCCAATGTGTCAACTTGGGCCAAATTAGGGCCGAGATGGTTTAAGTTCGACAAAATTGGAAGGAGGTTCGACAACATAGAATATTTCTAACCTGTTGCACAATTTCTCTACCATGTAGTTCCGACAATGGCCAATGGGTCAACTTGGGCCAAATTAGGGCCGAGCTGGTTTAAGTTCGACAAAATTGGAAGGAGGTTCGACAACATAGAATATTTCTACCCTGTTTCTTAATTTTTCTACCATGTAGTTCCGATAATGGCCAATGGGTTAACTTGGGCCAAATTAGGGCTGAGCTGGTTTAAGTTCGTCAAAATTGGAAGGAGGTTCGACAACATAGAATATTTCTACCCTATTGCACAATTTTTCTACCATGTAGTTCCGACAATGGCCAATGGGTCAACTTGGGCCAAATTAGGGCCGAGCTGATTTAAGTTCGACAAAATTTGAAGGAGGTTCGACAACATAGAATATTTCTACCTAGTTGCACAATTTTTCTACCATGTAGTTCCTACAATGGCCAATGGGTCAAGTTGGGGCAAATTAGGGTCGAGCTGGTTTAAGTTCGATATAATTGGAAGGAGGTTCGACAACATAGAATATTTCTACCCCTGTTGCACAATTTTTCTACCATGTAGTTCCGATAATGGCCAATGGGTCAACTTGGGCCAAATTAGGGTCGAGCTGGTTTAAGTTCGACAAAATTGGAAGGAGGTTTGACAACATAGAATATTTCTAACCTGTTGCACAATTTTTATACAACGTTGTTCCGACAATGGCCACTGGGTCACCTTGGCCCAAATTAGGGCCAAGCTGGTTTAAGTTTGACAAAATTTGAAAGAGGTTCGACAACATAGAATATTTCTACCCAGTTGCACAATTTTCCTACCATGTAGTTCCGACAATGGCCAATGGGTCAACTTGGGCCAAATTAGGGCCGAGCTGGTTTAAGTTCGACAAAATTGGAAGGAGGTTCGACAACATAGAATATTTCTACCCAGTTGTAGAATTTTTCTACCATGTAGTTCCGACAATGGCCAATGGGTCAACTTCGGCTAAATTTGGGCTGAGCTGGTTTAAGTGTTCGACAAAATTGGAAGGAGGTTCGACAACATAGAATATTTCTACCCTGTTTCACAATTTCTCTACCATGTAGTTCCGACAATGGCCAATGGGTCAACTTGGGCCAAATTAGGGGCCGAGCTGGTTTAAGTTCGACAAAATTGGAAGGAGGTTCGATAACATAGAATATTTCTACCCTGTTGCACAATTTTTCTACCTTGTAGTTCCAACAATGGCCAATGGGTCAACTTGGGCAAAATTAGGGCCGAGCTTGTCTAAGTTCGACAAAATTGGGAAGGAGGTTCGACAACATAGAATATTTCTACCCTGTTGCACAATTTTTCTACCATGTAGTTCCGACAATGGCCAATGGGTCAACTTGGACCAAATTAGGGCCGAGCTGGTTTAAGTTCGACAAAATTGGAAGGAGGTTCGACAACATAGAATATTTCTTCCCTGTTGCACAATTTTTCTACCATGTAGTTCCGACAATGGCCAATGGGTCAACTTGGGCCAAATTAGGGCCGAGCTGGTTTAAGTTCGACAAAATTGGAATGAGGTTCGATAACATAGAATATTTCTTCCCTGTTGCACAATTTTTCTACCATGTAGTTCCAACAATGGCCAATGTGTCAACTTGGGCCAAATTAGGGCCGAGATGGTTTAAGTTCGACAAAATTGGAAGGAGGTTCGACAACATAGAATATTTCTAACCTGTTGCACAATTTCTCTACCAT
Organism: Costus lasius; assembly: GCA_027563935.2. Taxonomy (NCBI): domain Eukaryota; kingdom Viridiplantae; phylum Streptophyta; class Magnoliopsida; order Zingiberales; family Costaceae; genus Costus; species Costus lasius. The sequence goes on from CM050454.1 coordinate 35,355,544, forward strand.
GTAGTTCCGACAATGGCCAATGGGTCAACTTGGGCCAAATTACGGCCGAGCTGGTTTAAGTTCGACAAAATTGGAAGGAGGTTCGATAACATAGAATATTTCTACCCTGTTGCACAATTTTTCTACCATGTAGTTCCGACAATGGCCAATGGGTCAACTTGGGCCAAATTAGGGCCGAGCTGGTCTAAGTTCGACAAAATTGGAAGGAGGTTCGACAACATAGAATATTTCTACCCTGTTGCACAATTTTTCTACCATGTAGTTCCGACAATGGCCAATGGGTCAACATGGGACAAATTAGGGCCGAGCTGGTTTAAGTTCGACAAAATTGGAAGGAGGTTCGACAACATAGAATATTTCTACCCTGTTGCTTAATTTTTTCTACCATGTAGTTCCGATAATGGCCAATGGGTTAACTTGGGCCAAATTAGGGCCGAGCTGGTTTAAGTTCGTCAAAATTGGAAGGAGGTTCGACAACATAGAATATTTCTACCCTATTGCACAATTTTTCTACCACGTAGTTCCGACAATGGCCAATGGGTCAAATTGGGCCAAATTAGGGCCGAGCTGATTTAAGTTCGACAAAATTTGAAGGAGGTTCGACAACATAGAATATTTCTACCTAGTTGCACAATTTTCCTACCATGTAGTTCCGACAATGGCCAATGGGTCAACTTGGGCCAAATTAGGGCCGAGCTGGTTTAAGTTCGACAAAATTGGAAGGAGGTTCGACAGCATAGAATATTTCTACCCTGTTGTAGAATTTTTCTACCATGTAGTTCCGACAATGGCCAATGGGTCAACTTCGGCTAAATTTGTGCCGAGCTGGTTTAAGTTCGACAAAATTGGAAGGAGGTTCGATAACATAGAATATTTCCACCCTATTGCACAATTTTTTTACCATGTAGTTCCGACAATGGCCAATGGGTGAACTTGGGCTAAATTAGGGCCGAGCTAGTTTAAGTTCGACAAAATTGGAAGGAGGTTCGACAACATGGAATATTTCTACCCTGTTGCACAATTTTTCTACCATGTAGTTCCGACAATGGCCAATGGGTTAACTTGGGCCAAATTAGGGCCGAGCTGGTTTAAGTTCGACAAAATTGGAAGGAGGCTGGACACCATGGAATATTTCTACCCTGTTGCGCAATTTTTCTACCATGTAGTTTCGACAATGGCCAATGGGTCAACATGGGACAAATTAGGGCCGAGCTGGTTTAAGTTCGACAAAATGGGAAGGAGGTTCGACAACATAGAATATTTCTACCCTGTTGCTTAATTTTTCTACCATGTAGTTCCGATAATGGCCAATGGGTTAACCTGGGCCAAATTAGGGCCGAGCTGGTTTAAGTTCGTCAAAATTGGAAGGAGGTTCGACAACATAGAATATTTCCACCCTGTTGCACAGTTTTTCTACCATGTAGTTCCGACAATGGCCAATGGGTCAACTTGGGCCAAATTAGGGCCGAGCTGGTTTAAGTTCGACAAAATTTGAAGGAGGTTCGACAATATAGAATATTTCCACCTAGTTGCACAATTTTTCTACCATGTAGTTCCTACAATGGCCAATGGGTCCAGTTGCGCCAAATTAGGGCCGAGCTGGTTTAAGTTCGACATAATTGGAAGGAGGTTCGACAACATAGAATATTTCTACCTTGTTGCACAATTTTTCTACCATGTAGTTCCGTCAATGGCCAATAGGTCAACTTGGGCCAAATTAGGGCCGAGCTGGTTTAAGTTCGACAAAATTGGAATGAGGTTCGATAACATAGAATATTTCTTCCCTGTTGCACAATTTTTCTACCATGTAGTTCCAACAATGGCCAATGTGCCAACTTGGGCCAAATTAGGGCCGAGATGGTTTAAGTTCGACAAAATTGGAAGGAGGTTCGACAACATAGAATATTTCTAACCTGTTGCACAATTTCTCTACCATGTAGTTCCGACAATGGCCAATGGGTCAACTTGGGCCAAATTAGGGCCGAGCTGGTTTAAGTTCGACAAAATTGGAAGGAGGTTCGATAACATAGAATATTTCTACCCTGTTGCACAATTTTTCTACCATGTAGTTCCGACAATGGGCAATGGGACAACTTGGGCCAAATTAGGGCCGAGCTGGTCTAAGTTCGACAAAATTGGAAGGAGGTTCGACAACATAGAATATTTCTACCCTGTTGCAGAATTTTACTACCATGTAGTTCCGACAATGGCCAATGGGTCAACTTGGGACAAATTAGGGCCGAGCTGGTTTAAATTCGACAAAATTGGAAGGAGGTTCGACAACATAGAAAATTTCTAACCTGTTGCACAATTTTTATACAATGTAGTTCCGACAATGGCCAATGGGTCACCTTGGGCCAAATTAGGGCCAAGCTGGTTTAAGTTCGATAAAATTTGAAGGAGGTTCGACAACATAGAATATTTCAACCTAGTTGAACAATTTTCCTACCATGTAGTTCCGACAATGGCCAATGGGTCAACTTGGGCCAAATTAGGGCCGAGCTGGTTTAAGTTCGACAAAATTGGAAGGAGGTTCGACAGCATAGAATATTTCTACCCTGTTGTAGAATTTTTCTACCATGTAGTTCCGACAATGGCCAATGGGTCAACTTAGGCTAAATTTGGGCCGAGCTGGTTTAAGTTCGACAAAATTGGAAGGAGGTTCGATAACATAGAATATTTCTACCCTGTTGCACAATTTTTCTACCATGTAGTTCCGACAATGGCCAATGGGTCAACTTGGACGAAATTAGGGCCGAGCTGGTTTAAGTTCGACAAAATTGGAAGGAGGTTCGACAACATAGAATATTTCTTCCCTGTTGCACAATTTTTCTACCATGTAGTTCCGACAATGGCCAATGGGTCAACTTGGGCCAAATTAGGGCCGAGCTGGTTTAAGTTCGACAAAATTGGAAGGAGGTTCGACAGCATAGAATATTTCTACCCTGTTGTAGAATTTTTCTACCATGTAGTTCCGACAATGGCCAATGGGTCAACTTGGACCAAATTAGGGCCGAGCTGGTTTAAGTTCGACAAAATTGGAAGGAGGTTCGACAACATAGAATATTTCTTCCCTGTTGCACAATTTTTCTACCATGTAGTTCCGACAATGGCCAATGGGTCAACTTGGGCCAAATTAGGGCCGAGCTGGTTTAAGTTTGACAAAATTGGAATGAGGTTCGATAACATAGAATATTTCTTCCCTGTTGCACAATTTTTCTACCATGTAGTTCCAACAATGGCCAATGTGTCAACTTGGGCCAAATTAGGGCCGAGATGGTTTAAGTTCGACAAAATTGGAAGAAGGTTCGACAACATAGAATATTTCTAACCTGTTGCACAATTTCTCTACCATGTAGTTCCGACAATGGCCAATGGGTCAACTTGGGCCAAATTAGGGCCGAGCTGGTTTAAGTTCGACAAAATTGGAAGGAGGTTCGACAACATAGAATATTTCTTCCTAGTTGAACAATTTTCCTACCATGTAGTTCCGACAATGGCCAATGGGTCAACTTGGGCCAAATTAGGGCCGAGCTGGTTTAAGTTCGACAAAATTGGAAGGAGGTTCGACAGCATAGAATATTTCTACCCTGTTGTAGAATTTTTCTACCATGTAGTTCCGACAATGGCCAATGGGTCAACTTGGACCAAATTAGGGCCGAGCTGGTTTAAGTTCTACAAAATTGGAAGGAGGTTTGACAACATAGAATATTTCTTCCCTGTTGCACAATTTTTCTACCATGTAGTTCCGACAATGGCCAATGGGTCAACTTGGGCCAAATTAGGGCCGAGCTGGTTTAAGTTCGACAAAATTGGAATGAGGTTCGATAACATAGAATATTTCTTCCCTGTTGCACAATTTTTCTACCATGTAGTTCCAACAATGGCCAATGTGTCAACTTGGGCCAAATTAGGGCCGAGATGGTTTAAGTTCGACAAAATTGGAAGGAGGTTCGACAACATAGAATATTTCTAACCTGTTGCACAATTTTTCTACCATGTAGTTCCGACAATGGCCAATGGGTCAACTTGGGCCAAATTAGGGCCGAGCTGGTTTAAGTTCGAAAAAATTGGAAGGAGGTTCGATAACATAGAATATTTCTACCCTGTTGCACAATTTTTCTACCATGTAGTTCCGACAATGGCCAATGGGTCAACTTGGGCCAAATTAGGGCCGAGCTTGTCTAAGTTCGACAAAATTGGAAGGAGGTTCGACAACATAGAATATTTCTACCCTGTTGCACAATTTTTCTACCATGTAGTTCCGACAATGGCCAATGGGTCAACATGGGACAAATTAGGGCCAAGCTGGTTTAAGTTCGACAAAATTGGAAGGAGGTTCGACAACATAGAATATTTCTACCCTGTTGCTTAATTTTTCTACCATATAGTTCCGATAATGGCCAATGGGTTAACTTGGGCCAAATTAGGGCCGAGCTGGTTTAAGTTCGTCAAAATTGGAAGGAGGTTCGACAACATAGAATATTTCTACCCTATTGCACAATTTTTCTACCATGTAGTTCCGACAATGGCCAATGGGTCAACTTGGACCAAATTAGGGCCGAGCTGGTTTAAGTTCGACAAAATTGGAAGGAGGTTCGACAACATAGAATATTTCTTCCCTATTGCACAATTTTTCTACCATGTAGTTCCGACAATGGCCAATGGGCCAACTTGGGCCAAATTAGGGGCCGAGCTGGTTTAAGTTCGACAAAATTGGAATGAGGTTCGACAGCATAGAATATTTCTACCCTGTTGTAGAATTTTTCTACCATGTAGTTCCGACAATGGCCAATGGGTCAACTTGGACCAAATTAGGGCCGAGCTGGTTTAAGTTCAACAAAATTGGAAGGAGGTTCGACAACATAGAATATTTCTTCCCTGTTGCACAATTTTTCTACCATGTAGTTCCGACAATGGCCAATGGGTCAACTTGGGCCAAATTAGGGCCGAGCTGGTTTAAGTTCGACAAAATTGGAATGAGGTTCTATAACATAGAATATTTCTACCCTGTTGCACAATTTTTCTACCATATAGTTCCGACAATGGCCAATGGGTCAACTTGGGCCAAATTAGGGCCGAGCTGGTCTAAGTTCGACAAAATTGGAAGGAGGTTCGACAACATAGAATATTTCTACCCTGTTGCACAATTTTTCTACCATGTAGTTCCGACAATGGCCAATGGGTCAACATAGGACAAATTAGGGCCGAGCTGGTTTAAGTTCGACAAAATTGGAAGGAGGTTCGACAACATAGAATATTTCTACCCTGTTGCACAATTTTTCTACCATGTAGTTCCGACAATGGCCAATGGGTCAACATGGGACAAATTAGGGCCGAGCTGGTTTAAGTTCGACAAAATTGGAAGGAGGTTCGACAACATAGAATATTTCTTCCTAGTTGAACAATTTTCCTACCATGTAGTTCCGACAATGGCCAATGGGTCAACTTGGGCCAAATTAGGACCGAGCTGGTTTAAGTTCGACAAAATTGGAAGGAGGTTCGACAGCATAGAATATTTCTACCCTGTTGTAGAATTTTTCTACCATGTAGTTCCGACAATGGCCAATGGGTCAACTTGGGCCAAATTAGGGCCGAGCTGGTTTAAGTTCGACAAAATTGGAAGGAGGTTCGACAACATAGAATATTTCTTCCCTGTTGCACAATTTTTCTACCATGTAGTTCCAACAATGGCCAATGTGTCAACTTGGGCCAAATTAGGGCCGAGATGGTTTAAGTTCGACAAAATTGGAAGGAGGTTCGACAACATAGAATATTTCTAACCTGTTGCACAATTTCTCTACCGTGTAGTTCCGACAATGGCCAATGGGTCAACTTGGGCCAAATTAGGGCCGAGCTGGTTTAAGTTCGACAAAATTGGAAGGAGGTTCGATAACATAGAATATTTCTACCCTGTTGCACAATTTTTCTACCATGTAGTTCCGACAATGGCCAATGGGTCAACTTGGGCCAAATTAGGGCCGAGCTGGTCTAAGTTCGACAAAATTGGAAGGAGGTTCGACAACATAGAATATTTCTACCCTGTTGCACAATTTTTCTACCATGTAGTTCCGACAATGGCCAATGGGTCAACATGGTACAAATTAGGGCCGAGCTGGTTTAAGTTCGACAAAATTGGAAGGAGGTTCGACAACATAGAATATTTCTTCCTAGTTGAACAATTTTCCTACCATGTAGTTCCGACAATGGCCAATGGGTCAACTTGGGCCAAATTAGGGCCGAGCTGGTCTAAGTTCGACAAAATTGGAAGGAGGTTCGACAACCTAGAATATTTCTACCCTGTTGCACAATTTTTCTACCATGTAGTTCCGACAATGGCCAATGGGTCAACATGGGACAAATTAGGGCCGAGCTGGTTTAAGTTCGAAAAAATTGGAAGGAGGTTCGATAACATAGAATATTTCTACCCTGTTGCACAATTTTTCTACCATGTAGTTCCGACAATGGCCAATGGGTCAACTTGGGCCAAATTAGGGCCGAGCTGGTCTAAGTTCGACAAAATTGGAAGGAGGTTCGACAACATAGAATATTTCTACCCTGTTGCACAATTTTTCTACCATGTAGTTCCGACAATGGCCAATGGGTCAACATGGGACAAATTAGTGCCGATCTGGTTTAAGTTCGACAAAATTGGAAGGAGGTTCGACAACATAGAATATTTCTTCCTAGTTGAACAATTTTCCTACCATGTAGTTCCGACAATGGCCAATGGGTCAACTTGGGCCAAATTAGGGCCGAGCTGGTTTAAGTTCGACAAAATTGGAAGGAGGTTCGACAGCATAGAATATTTCTATCCTGTTGTAGAATTTTTCTACCAGGTAGTTCCGACAATGGCCAATGGGTCAACTTGGACCAAATTAGGGCCGAGCTGGTTTAAGTTCGACAAAATTGGAAGGAGGTTCGACAACATAGAATATTTCTTCCCTGTTGCACAATTTTTCTACCATGTAGTTCCGACAATGGCCAATGGGTCAACTTGGGCCAAATTAGGGCCGAGCTGGTTTAAGTTCGACAAAATTGGAATGAGGTTCGATAACATAGAATATTTCTTCCCTATTGCACAATTTTTCTACCATGTAGTTCCAACAATGGCCAATGTGTCAACTTGGGCCAAATTAGGGCCGAGATGGTTTAAGTTCGACAAAATTGGAAGGAGGTTCGACAACATAGAATATTTCTAACCTGTTGCACAATTTCTCTACCATGTAGTTCCGACAATGGCCAATGGGTCAACTTGGGCCAAATTAGGGCCGAGCTGGTTTAAGTTCGACAAAATTGGAAGGAGGTTCGATAACATAGAATATTTCTACCCTGTTGCACAATTTTTCTACCATGTAGTTCCGACAATGGCCAATGGGTCAACTTGGGCCAAATTAGGGCCGAGCTGGTCTAAGTTCGACAAATTTGGAAGGAGGTTCGACAACATAGAATATTTCTACCCTGTTGCACAATTTTTCTACCATGTAGTTCCGACAATGGCCAATGGGTCAACATGGGACAAATTAGGGCCGAGCTGGTTTAAGTTCGACAAAATTGGAAGGAGGTTCGACAACATAGAATATTTCTACCCTGTTGCTTAATTTTTCTACCATATAGTTCCGATAATGGCCAATGGGTTAACTTGGGCCAAATTAGGGCCGAGCTGGTTTAAGTTCGTCAAAATTGGAAGGAGGTTCGACAACATAGAATATTTCTACCCTATTGCACAATTTTTCTACCATGTAGTTCCGACAATGGCCAATGGGTCAACTTGGACCAAATTAGGGCCGAGCTGTTTTAAGTTCGACAAAATTGGAAGGAGGTTCGACAACATAGAATATTTCTTCCCTATTGCACAATTTTTCTACCATGTAGTTCCGACAATGGCCAATGGGTCAACTTGGGCCAAATTAGGGCCGAGCTGGTTTAAGTTCGACAAAATTGGAATGAGGTTCGACAGCATAGAATATTTCTACCCTGTTGTAGAATTTTTCTACCATGTAGTTCCGACAATGGCCAATGGGTCAACTTGGACCAAATTAGGGCCGAGCTGGTTTAAGTTCAACAAAATTGGAAGGAGGTTCGACAACATAGAATATTTCTTCCCTGTTGCACAATTTTTCTACCATGTAGTTCCGACAATGGCCAATGGGTCAACTTGGGCCAAATTAGGGCCGAGCTGGTTTAAGTTCGACAAAACTGGAATGAGGTTCTATAACATAGAATATTTCTACCCTGTTGCACAATTTTTCTACCATATAGTTCCGACAATGGCCAATGGGTAAACTTGGGCCAAATTAGGGCCGAGCTGGTCTAAGTTCGACAAAATTGGAAGGAGGTTCGACAACATAGAATATTTCTACCCTGTTGCACAATTTTTCTACCATGTAGTTCCGACAATGGCCAATGGGTCAACATAGGACAAATTAGGGCCGAGCTGGTTTAAGTTCGACAAAATTGGAAGGAGGTTCGACAACATAGAATATTTCTTCCCTGTTGCACAATTTTTCTACCATGTAGTTCCGACAATGGCCAATGGGTCAACTTGGGCCAAATTAGGGCCGAGCTGGTTTAAGTTCGACAAAATTGGAATGAGGTTCGATAACATAGAATATTTCTTCCCTATTGCACAATTTTTCTACCATGTAGTTCCAACAATGGCCAATGTGTCAACTTGGGCCAAATTAGGGCCGAGATGGTTTAAGTTCGACAAAATTGGAAGGAGGTTCGACAACATAGAATATTTCTAACCTGTTGCACAATTTCTCTACCATGTAGTTCCGACAATGGCCAATGGGTCAACTTGGGCCAAATTAGGGCCGAGCTGGTTTAAGTTCGACAAAATTGGAAGGAGGTTCGATAACATAGAATATTTCTACCCTGTTGCACAATTTTTCTACCATGTAGTTCCGACAATGGCCAATGGGTCAACTTGGGCCAAATTAGGGCCGAGCTGGTCTAAGTTCGACAAATTTGGAAGGAGGTTCGACAACATAGAATATTTCTACCCTGTTGCACAATTTTTCTACCATGTAGTTCCGACAATGGCCAATGGGTCAACATGGGACAAATTAGGGCCGAGCTGGTTTAAGTTCGACAAAATTGGAAGGAGGTTCGACAACATAGAATATTTCTACCCTGTTGCTTAATTTTTCTACCATATAGTTCCGATAATGGCCAATGGGTTAACTTGGGCCAAATTAGGGCCGAGCTGGTTTAAGTTCGTCAAAATTGGAAGGAGGTTCGACAACATAGAATATTTCTACCCTATTGCACAATTTTTCTACCATGTAGTTCCGACAATGGCCAATGGGTCAACTTGGACCAAATTAGGGCCGAGCTGTTTTAAGTTCGACAAAATTGGAAGGAGGTTCGACAACATAGAATATTTCTTCCCTATTGCACAATTTTTCTACCATGTAGTTCCGACAATGGCCAATGGGTCAACTTGGGCCAAATTAGGGCCGAGCTGGTTTAAGTTCGACAAAATTGGAATGAGGTTCGACAGCATAGAATATTTCTACCCTGTTGTAGAATTTTTCTACCATGTAGTTCCGACAATGGCCAATGGGTCAACTTGGACCAAATTAGGGCCGAGCTGGTTTAAGTTCAACAAAATTGGAAGGAGGTTCGACAACATAGAATATTTCTTCCCTGTTGCACAATTTTTCTACCATGTAGTTCCGACAATGGCCAATGGGTCAACTTGGGCCAAATTAGGGCCGAGCTGGTTTAAGTTCGACAAAACTGGAATGAGGTTCTATAACATAGAATATTTCTACCCTGTTGCACAATTTTTCTACCATATAGTTCCGACAATGGCCAATGGGTAAACTTGGGCCAAATTAGGGCCGAGCTGGTCTAAGTTCGACAAAATTGGAAGGAGGTTCGACAACATAGAATATTTCTACCCTGTTGCACAATTTTTCTACCATGTAGTTCCGACAATGGCCAATGGGTCAACATAGGACAAATTAGGGCCGAGCTGGTTTAAGTTCGACAAAATTGGAAGGAGGTTCGACAACATAGAATATTTCTAACCTGTTGCACAATTTCTCTACCATGTAGTTCCGACAATGGCCAATGGGTCAACATAGGACAAATTAGGGCCGAGCTGGTTTAAGTTCGTCAAAATTGGAAGGAGGTTCGACAACATAGAATATTTCTACCCTATTGCACAATTTTTCTACCATGTAGTTCCGACAATGGCCAATGGGTCAACTTGGACCAAATTAGGGCCGAGCTGTTTTAAGTTCGACAAAATTGGAAGGAGGTTCGACAACATAGAATATTTCTTCCCTATTGCACAATTTTTCTACCATGTAGTTCCGACAATGGCCAATGGGTCAACTTGGGCCAAATTAGGGCCGAGCTGGTCTAAGTTCGACAAAATTGGAAGGAGGTTCGACAACATAGAATATTTCTACCCTGTTGCAGAATTTTTCTACCATGTAGTTCCGACAATGGCCAATGGGTCAACTTGGGCCAAATTAGGGCCGAGCTGGTTTAAGTTCGACAAAATTGGAAGGAGGTTCGACAACATAGAATATTTCTTCCCTGTTGCACAATTTTTCTACCATGTAGTTCCAACAATGGCCAATGTGTCAACTTGGGCCAAATTAGGGCCGAGATGGTTTAAGTTCGACAAAATTGGAAGGAGGTTCGACAACATAGAATATTTCTAACCTGTTGCACAATTTCTCTACCATGTAGTTCCGACAATGGCCAATGGGTGAACTTGGGCCAAATTAGGGCCGAGCTGGTTTAAGTTCGACAAAATTGGAAGGAGGTTCGATAACATAGAATATTTCTACCCTGTTGCACAATTTTTCTACCATGTAGTTCCGACAATGGCCAATGGGTCAACTTGGGCCAAATTAGGGCCGAGCTGGTCTAAGTTCGACAAAATTGGAAGGAGGTTCGACAACATAGAATATTTCTACCCTGTTGCACAATTTTTCTACCATGTAGTTCCGACAATGGCCAATGGGTCAACATGGTACAAATTAGGGCCGAGCTGGTTTAAGTTCGACAAAATTGGAAGGAGGTTCGACAACATAGAATATTTCTTCCTAGTTGAACAATTTTCCTACCATGTAGTTCCGACAATGGCCAATGGGTCAACTTGGGCCAAATTAGGGCCGAGCTGGTCTAAGTTCGACAAAATTGGAAGGAGGTTCGACAACCTAGAATATTTCTACCCTGTTGCACAATTTTTCTAACATGTAGTTCCGACAATGGCCAATGGGTCAACATGGGACAAATTAGGGCCGAGCTGGTTTAAGTTCGAAAAAATTGGAAGGAGGTTCGATAACATAGAATATTTCTACCCTGTTGCACAATTTTTCTACCATGTAGTTCCGACAATGGCCAATGGGTCAACTTGGGCCAAATTAGGGCCGAGCTGGTCTAAGTTCGACAAAATTGGAAGGAGGTTCGACAACATAGAATATTTCTACCCTGTTGCACAATTTTTCTACCATGTAGTTCCGACAATGGCCAATGGGTCAACATGGGACAAATTAGTGCCGATCTGGTTTAAGTTCGACAAAATTGGAAGGAGGTTCGACAACATAGAATATTTCTTCCTAGTTGAACAATTTTCCTACCATGTAGTTCCGACAATGGCCAATGGGTCAACTTGGGCCAAATTAGGGCCGAGCTGGTTTAAGTTCGACAAAATTGGAAGGAGGTTCGACAGCATAGAATATTTCTATCCTGTTGTAGAATTTTTCTACCATGTAGTTCCGACAATGGCCAATGGGTCAACTTGGACCAAATTAGGGCCGAGCTGGTTTAAGTTCGACAAAATTGGAAGGAGGTTCGACAACATAGAATATTTCTTCCCTGTTGCACAATTTTTCTACCATGTAGTTCCGACAATGGCCAATGGGTCAACTTGGGCCAAATTAGGGCCGAGCTGGTTTAAGTTCGACAAAATTGGAATGAGGTTCGATAACATAGAATATTTCTTCCCTGTTGCATAATTTTTCTACCATGTAGTTCCAACAATGGCCAATGTGTCAACTTGGGCCAAATTAGGGCCGAGATGGTTTAAGTTCGACAAAATTGGAAGGAGGTTCGACAACATAGAATATTTCTAACCTGTTGCACAATTTCTCTACCATGTAGTTCCGACAATGGCCAATGGGTCAACTTGGGCCAAATTAGGGCCGAGCTGGTTTAAGTTCGACAAAATTGGAAGGAGGTTCGATAACATAGAATATTTCTACCCTGTTGCACAATTTTTCTACCATGTAGTTCCGATAATGGCCAATGGGTCAACTTGGGCCAAATTAGGGCCGAGCTGGTCTAAGTTCGACAAATTTGGAAGGAGGTTCGACAACATAGAATATTTCTACCCTGTTGCACAATTTTTCTACCATGTAGTTCCGACAATGGCCAATGGGTCAACATGGGACAAATTAGGGCCGAGCTGGTTTAAGTTCGACAAAATTGGAAGGAGGTTCGACAACATAGAATATTTCTACCCTGTTGCTTAATTTTTCTACCATGTAGTTCCGATAATGGCCAATGGGTTAACTTGGGCCAAATTTGGGCCGAGCTGGTTTAAGTTCGTCAAAATTGGAAGGAGGTTCGACAACATAGAATATTTCTACCCTATTGCACAATTTTTCTACCATGTAGTTCCGACAATGGCCAATGGGTCAACTTGGGCCAAATTAGGGCCGAGCTGATTTAAGTTCGACAAAATTTGAAGGAGGTTCGACAACATAGAATATTTCTACCTAGTTGCACAATTTTTCTACCATGTAGTTCCTACAATGGCCAATGGGTCATGTTGGGCCAAATTAGGGTCGAGCTGGTTTAAGTTCGATATAATGGGAAGGAGGTTCGACAACATAGAATATTGAAAGTGGGGTTGAAACCCTAAACGCATGCACTTCTAAAATTTTGCATGGGCGGAAACTTTAGGTTTCATGTGGATCGCATGTGGCATGAATATATGATCAACTTAAAACTTGCAAAGATCAATTTGTGATCTTACCGTTGCCATTGTTTGGATGGCGACTTGGAAGCAAGAGGGCGATGCGGCTCTCCTCCAAAGTGAACGCACACAAGATGGCGATGGCTTCCTCCTTGGCGTTAACCTTGTGCGAGCAAAGCTCTCCAAGGTGTCCTAGCCGTATGAAGGAGATCAGATGTAGTTCCGATAATGGCCAAATTAGGGCCGAGCTGGTCTAAGTTCGACAAAATTGGAAGGAGGTTCGACAACATAGAATATTTCTACCCTGTTGCACAATTTTTCTACCATGTAGTTCCGACAATGGCCAATGGGTCAACATGGGACAAATTAGTGCCGAGCTGGTTTAAGTTCGACAAAATTGGAAGGAGGTTCGACAACATAGAATATTTCTTCCTAGTTGAACAATTTTCCTTCCATGTAGTTCCGACAATGGCCAATGGGTCAACTTGGGCCAAATTAGGGCCGAGCTGGTTTAAGTTCGACAAAATTGGAAGGAGGTTCGACAGCATAGAATATTTCTACCCTGTTGTAGAATTTTTCTACCATGTAGTTCCGACAATGGCCAATGGGCAACTTGGACCAAATTAGGGCCGAGCTGGTTTAAGTTCGACAAAATTGGAAGGAGGTTCGACAACATAGAATATTTCTACCCTGTTGCACAATTTTTCTACCATGTAGTTCCGATAATGGCCAATGGGTCAACTTGGGCGAAATTAGGGTCGAGCTGGTTTAAGTTCGACAAAATTGGAAGGAGGTTTGACAACATAGAATATTTCTAACCTGTTGCACAATTTTTATACAACGTAGTTCCGACAATGGCCAATGGGTCACCTTGGGCCAAATTAGGGCCGAGCTGGTTTAAGTTTGACAAAATTTGAAAGAGGTTCGACAACATAGAATATTTCTACCCAGTTGCACAATTTTCCTACCATGTAGTTCCGACAATGGCCAATGGGTCAACTTGGGCCAAATTAGGGCCGAGCTGGTTTAAGTTCGACAAAATTGGAAGGAAGTTCGACAACATAGAATATTTCTACCCAGTTGTAGAATTTTTCTACCATGTAGTTCCGACAATGGCCAATGGGTCAACTTCGGCTAAATTTGGGCTGAGCTGGTTTAAGTGTTCGACAAAATTGGAAGGAGGTTCGACAATATAGAATATTTCTACCCTGTTGCACAATTTCTCTACCATGTAGTTCCGACAATGGCCAATGGGTCAACATGGGCCAAATTAGGGCCGAGCTGGTTTAAGTTCGACAAAATTGGAAGGAGGTTCGATAACATAGTATATTTCTACCCTGTTGCACAATTTTTCTACCTTGTAGTTCCGACAATGGCGAATGGGTCAACTTGGGCAAAATTAGGGCCGAGCTTGTCTAAGTTCGACAAAATTGGAAGGAGGTTCGACAACATAGAATATTTCTACCCTGTTGCACAATTTTTCTACCATGTAGTTCCGACAATGGCCAATGGGTCAACTTGGACCAAATTAGGGCCGAGCTGGTTTAAGTTCGACAAAATTGGAAGGAGGTTCGACAACATAGAATATTTCTTCCCTGTTGCATAATTTTTCTACCATGTAGTTCCGACAATGGCCAATGGGTCAACTTGGGCCAAATTAGGGCCGAGCTGGTTTAAGTTCGACAAAATTGGAAGGAGGTTCGATAACATAGAATATTTCTTCCCTGTTGCACAATTTTTCTACCATGTAGTTCCAACAATGGCCAATGTGCCAACTTGGGCCAAATTAGGGCCGAGATGGTTTAAGTTCGACAAAATTGGAAGGAGGTTCGACAACATAGAATATTTCTAACCTGTTGCACAATTTCTCTACCATGTAGTTCCGACAATGGCCAATGGGTCAACTTGGGCCAAATTAGGGCCGAGCTGGTTTAAGTTCGACAAAATTGGAAGGAGGTTCGATAACATAGAATATTTCTACCCTGTTGCACAATTTTTCTACCATGTAGTTCCGACAATGGCCAATGGGTCAACTTGGGCCAAATTAGGGCCGAGCTGGTCTAAGTTCGACAAAATTGGAAGGAGGTTCGACAACATAGAATATTTCTACCCTGTTGCAGAATTTTTCTACCATGTAGTTCCGACAATGGCCAATGGGTCAACTTGGGCCAAATTAGGGCCGAGCTGGTTTAAATTCGACAAAATTGGAAGGAGGTTCGACAACATAGAATATTTCTAACCTGTTGCACAATTTTTATACAATGTAGTTCCGACAATGGCCAATGGGTCACCTTGGGCCAAATTAGGGCCAAGCTGGTTTAAGTTTGATAAAATTAAAAGGAGGTTCGACAACATAGAATATTTCAACCTAGTTGAACAATTTTCCTACCATGTAGTTCCGACAATGGCCAATGGGTCAACTTGGGCCAAATTAGGGCCGAGCTGGTTTAAGTTCGACAAAATTGGAAGGAGGTTCGATAGCATAGAATATTTCTACCATGTTGTAGAATTTTTCTACCATGTAGTTCCGACAATGGCCAATGGGTCAACTTCGGCTAAATTTGGGACGAGCTGGTTTAAGTTCGACAAAATTGGAAGGAGGTTCGATAACATAGAATATTTCCACCCTATTGCACAATTTTTTTACCATGTAGTTCCGACAATGGCCAATGGGTGAACTTGGGCTAAATTAGGGCCGAGCTAGTTTAAGTTCGACAAAATTGGAAGGAGGTTCGACAACATAGAATATTTCTACCCTGTTGCACAATTTTTCTACCATGTAGTTCCGACAATGGCCAATGGGTTAACTTGGGCCAAATTAGGGCCGAGCTGGTTTATGTTCGACAAAATTGGAAGGAGGCTGGACACCATAGAATATTTCTACCCTGTTGCGCAATTTTTCTACCATGTAGTTTCGACAATGGCCAATGGGTCAACATGGGACAAATTAGTGCCGAGCTGGTTTAAGTTCGACAAAATGGGAAGGAGGTTCGACAACATAGAATATTTCTACCCTGTTGCTTAATTTTTCTACCATGTAGTTCCGATAATGGCCAATGGGTTAACCTGGGCCAAATTAGGGCCGAGCTGGTTTAAGTTCGTCAAAATTGGAAGGAGGTTCGACAACATAGAATATTTCTACCCTGTTGCACAATTTTTCTACCATGTAGTTCCGACAATGGCCAATGGGTCAACTTGGGCCAAATTAGGGCCGAGCTGGTTTAAGTTCGACAAAATTTGAAGGAGGTTCGACAATATAGAATATTTCCACCTAGTTGCACAATTTTTCTACCATGTAGTTCCTACAATGGCCAATGGGTCCAGTTGCACCAAATTAGGGCCGAGCTGGTTTAAGTTCGACATAATTGGAAGGAGGTTCGACAACATAGAATATTTCTACCCTGTTGCACAATTTTTCTACCATGTAGTTCCGACAATGGCCAATGGGTCAACTTGGGCCAAATTAGGGTCGAGCTGGTTTAAGTTCGACAAAATAGGAAGGAGGTTCGACAACATAGAATATTTCTAACCTATTGCACAATTTTTATACAATGTAGTTCTGACAATGGCCAATGGGTCAACTTCGGCTAAATTTGGGCCGAGCTGGTTTAAGTTCGACAAAATTGGAAGGAGGTTTGATAACATAGAATATTTCCCCCCTATTGCACAATTTTTTTACCATGTAGTTCCGACAATGGCCAATGGTTCAACTTGGGCTAAATTAGGGCCGAGCTAGTTTAAGTTCGACAAAATTGGAAGGAGGTTCGACAACATAGAATATTTCTACCCTGTTGCAAAATTTTTCTACCATGTAGTTCCGACAATGGCCAATGGGTTAACTTGGGCCAAATTAGGGCCGAGCAGGTTTAAGTTCGACAAAATTGGAAGGAGGCTCGACACCATAGAATATTTCTACCCTATTGCGCAATTTTTCTTCCATGTAGTTCCAACAATGGCCAATGGGTCAACTTGGGACAAATTAGGGCCGAGCTGGTTTAAGTTCGACAAAATGGGAAGGAGGTTCGACAACATAGAATATTTCTACCCTGTTGCTTAATTTTTCTACCATGTAGTTCCGATAATGGCGAATGGGTTAACCTGGGCCAAATTAGGGCCGAGCTGGTTTAAGTTCGTCAAAATTGGAAGGAGGTTCGACAACATAGAATATTTCTACCCTGTTGCACAATTTTTCTACCATGTAGTTCCGACAATGGCCAATGGGTCAACTTGGGCCAAATTAGGGCCGAGCTGGTTTAAGTTCGACAAAATTTGAAGGAGGTTCTACAATATAGAATATTTCCACCAAGTTGCACAATTTTTCTACCATGTAGTTCCTACAATGGCCAATGGGTCAAGTTGCGCCAAATTAGGGCCGAGCTGGTTTAAGTTCGACATAATTGGAAGGAGGTTCGACAACATAGAATATTTCTACCCTGTTGCACAATTTTTCTACCATGTAGTTCCGACAATGGCCAATGGGTCAACTTGGGCCAAATTAGGGTCGAGCTGGTTTAAGTTCGACAAAATAGGAAGGAGGTTCGACAACATAGAATATTTCTAACCTATTGCACAATTTTTATACAATGTAGTTCTGACAATGGCCAATGGGTCACCTTGGGCCAAATTAGGGCCGAGCTGGTTTAAGTTCGATAAAATTTAAAGGAGGTTCGACAACATAGAATATTTCTACCTAGTTGCGCAATTTTCCTACCATGTAGTTCCGACAATAGCCAATGGGTCAACTTGGGCCAAATTAGGGCCGAGCTGGTTTAAGTTCGACAAAATTGGAAGGAGGTTCGACAGCATAGAATATTTCTTCCCTATTGTAGAATTTTTCTACCATGTAGTTCCGACAATGGCCAATGGGTGAACTTCAGCTAAATTTGGGCCGAGCTGGTTTAAGTTCGACAAAATTGGAAGGAGGTTCGATAACATAGAATATTTCTACCCTGTTGCACAATTTTTTTACCATGTAGTTCCGACAATGGCCAATGGGTCAACTTGGGCTAAATTAGGGCAGAGCTGGTTTAAGTTCGACAAAATTAGAAGGAGGTTCGACAACATAGAATATTTCTACCTTATTGCACAATTTTTCTACCATGTAGTTCCGACAATGGCCAATGGGTTAACTTGGGCCAAATTAGGGCCGAGCTGGTTTAAGTTCGACAAAATTGGAAGGAGGCTCGACAACATAGAATATTTCTACCCTGTTGCGCAATTTTTCTTCCATGTAGTTCCGACAATGGCCAATGGGTCAACATGGGACAAATTAGGGCCGAGCTGGTTTAAGTTTGACAAAATTGGAAGGAGGTTCGACAACATAGAATATTTCTACCCTGTTGCTTAATTTTTCTACCATGTAGTTCTGATAATGGCCAATGGGTTAACTTGGGCCAAATTAGGGCCGAGCTGGTTTAAGTTCGTCAAAATTGGAAGGAGGTTCGACAACATAGAATATTTCTACCCTATTGCACAATTTTTCTACAATGTAGTTCCGACAATGGCCAATGGGTCAACTTGGGCCAAATTAGGGCCGAGCTGGTTTAAGTTCGACAAAATTTGAAGGAGGTTCGACAATATAGAATATTTCCACCAAGTTGCACAATTTTTCTACCATGTAGTTCCTACAATGGCCAATGGGTCAAGTTGCGCCAAATTAGGGCCGAGCTGGTTTAAGTTCGACATAATTGGAAGGAGGTTCGACAACATAGAATATTTCTACCCTGTTGCACAATTTTTCTACCATGTAGTTCCGACAATGGCCAATGGGTCAACTTGGGCCAAATTAGGGTCGAGCTGGTTTAAGTTCGACAAAATAGGAAGGAGGTTCGACAACATAGAATATTTCTAACCTATTGCACAATTTTTATACAATGTAGTTCTGACAATGGCCAATGGGTCACCTTGGGCCAAATTAGGGCCGAGCTGGTTTAAGTTCAATAAAATTTAAAGGAGGTTCGACAACATAGAATATTTCTACCTAGTTGCGCAATTTTCCTACCATGTAGTTCCGACAATAGCCAATGGGTCAACTTGGGCCAAATTAGGGCCGAGCTGGTTTAAGTTCGACAAAATTGGAAGGAGGTTCGACAGCAAGAATATTTCTTCCCTATTGTAGAATTTTTCTACCATGTAGTTCCGACAATGGCCAATGGGTGAACTTCAGCTAAATTTGGGCCGAGCTGGTTTAAGTTCGACAAAATTGGAAGGAGGTTCGATAACATAGAATATTTCTACCCTGTTGCACAATTTTTTTACCATGTAGTTCCGACAATGGCCAATGGGTCAACTTGGGCTAAATTAGGGCAGAGCTGGTTTAAGTTCGACAAAATTAGAAGGAGGTTCGACAACATAGAATATTTCTACCCTATTGCACAATTTTTCTACCATGTAGTTCCGACAATGGCCAATGGGTTAACTTGGGCCAAATTAGGGCCGAGCTGGTTTAAGTTCGACAAAATTGGAAGGAGGCTCGACAACATAGAATATTTCTACCCTGTTGCGCAATTTTTCTTCCATGTAGTTCCCACAATGGCCAATGGGTCAACATGGGACAAATTAGGGCCGAGCTGGTTTAAGTTTGACAAAATTGGAAGGAGGTTCGACAACATAGAATATTTCTACCCTGTTGCTTAATTTTTCTACCATGTAGTTCTGATAATGGCCAATGGGTTAACTTGGGCCAAATTAGGGCCGAGCTGGTTTAAGTTCGTCAAAATTGGAAGGAGGTTCGACAACATAGAATATTTCTACCCTATTGCACAATTTTTCTACAATGTAGTTCCGACAATGGCCAATGGGTCAACTTGGGCCAAATTAGGGCCGAGCTGATTTAAGTTCGACAAAATTTGAAGGAGGTTCGACAACATAGAATATTTCTACCTAGTTGCACAATTTTTCTACCATGTAGTTCCTACAATGGCCAATGGGTCATGTTGGGCCAAATTAGGGTCGAGCTGGTTTAAGTTCGATATAATGGGAAGGAGGTTCGACAACATAGAATATTGAAAGTGGGGTTGAAACCCTAAACGCATGCACTTCTAAAATTTTGCATGGGCGGAAACTTTAGGTTTCATGTGGATCGCATGTGGCATGAATATATGATCAACTTAAAACTTGCAAAGATCAATTTGTGATCTTACCGTTGCCATTGTTTGGATGGCGACTTGGAAGCAAGAGGGCGATGCGGCTCTCCTCCAAAGTGAACGCACACAAGATGGCGATGGCTTCCTCCTTGGCGTTAACCTTGTGCTAGCAAAGCTCTCCAAGGTGTCCTAGCCGTATGAAGGAGATCAGATGTTTTCTTGGCTGGCCGAATACCTTCTTTCACCCTCTTGGAGATGAGACACACGAGAGAGCTTAAGGCGAGAGAGGCATTGAGGCATTTTCTATTCGTGGGGAAGTGTCATGGCTTCCAAAAATAGTAAGTCATGACTTCATACGTTCACGCTTAGTGAACCAATCAAAACGCCCCCTTTAATTGAACCATGCGTTCACATAAGTGAACCGGTTCAATTGACTTTGGTTCAAAGACCAAATCAAACCAAGACATGGTCTAGATCTCATTAAACCACAAAGGCTCAAGATCTAACCATTATATTTCAAATGATATTGAACTACCTCAAGACAATGCCAATCATCATTTAGAAACACAAGTGATCTCAAGTCAGAGGAAATATGCCACTTGTTTGCATATAAGGATTATTCACATTGTGATAAGCAATTGAATATCCTAAGTAGGGTCAGTCCAGTACATCCAATGCACCTATGAGTCTACATCTTATTCCATGCTCGAAGCATCCTATAAGATTAGAACACATATTAGTCTCAATCATATCAAGGTTGTCTCATGTTCACCAAGATATCTCGACTAAGGACTATACTACATGTCAGCCAAGCTGAACACCATTGAGACATTATTCAGAAGTATACATATAGCAGCAGATAATGCAACAACCTGAATAACAACCATTGCCTTTATAAACATAGTTTATACATGATACTGATAATAAACCAAGGCCTCAAACATTAGCCTTAAGGGCATACCCCAACAATCTCCCACTTGCACTTAATCTAATGGTTGAGAAATCTCAGACCCATATTATTACAGTGCTTCTCATGCTTCTGCTGCGCTAGAGGCTTTGTAAGCGGGTCAGCTAGATTGTCATCTGTATGAACCTTGCAGATCTTGATCTCTCCACGATCTATGATCTCACGGATCAAATGAAACCTTCTCTGTATGTGCTTGGACTTCTGGTGTGACCGTGGTTCCTTTGCTTGTGCTATTGCTCCAGTGTTATCACAGAAGATAACCAATGGATCTGCACTCGAAGGAACAACACCAAGTTCTTGAACGAACTTACGAATCCACACTGCCTCCTTTGATGCTTCTGAGGCTGCAACATACTCGGCTTCTGTTGTGGAATCAGCAATAATTGATTGTTTGAAACTTTTCCACACCACTGCTCCTCCATTCAAGCTAAAAACATAGCCTGATTGCGATTGGAAATCATCCTGGTCAGATTGGAACGAAGCATCAGTATATCCTTCAATACTGAGTTCTTCCTGACCTCCATAAATCAAGAAAATATCTTTGGTCCTCCGAAGATATTTTAAAATGTTCTTGACCGCAATCCAGTGTGCCTTACCTGGATTACTTTGGAATCGACTGGTCACGCTTAACCCGTAAGCGACGTCTGGGCGAGTACACAACATCGCATACATGATGGATCCAATAGCCGAAGCATAAGGCGTATTGTCCATTTCATCTTTCTCAGACTGTGTTTGAGGACACTGGCTCTTAGAAAGATTCAGACCATGTCTGACTGGAAGATATCCTCTTTTAGAATTTTCTAAATGGAATCTCTCCAGGACTTTATCGATGTAAGTACTCTGGTACAACCCGAGAAGCCTCTTAGATCTATCTCTGTAGATCTTCACACCTAATACATAGGCTGCTTCTCCTAAATCTTTCATCTGGAAACATTTTCTTAACCATGCTTTGACCGCATGCAGTTCAGGAATATCGTTTCCAATGATCAAGATATCATCGACGTAGAGGACTAGGAAAATAATCACGCTCCCACTAAACCTCTTATATACACACGGGTTATCTTCATTTTTGATGAAACCAAATTCACAAACTGATTCATCAAAACGAATATTCCAGCTTCTAGATGTTTGTTTTAGTCCATAAATGGACTTCTTTAATTTGCATATTTTATGACGATCTGATGGATTGATGAAACCTTCAGGTTGTGTCATATACACATCCTCTTCTAGTTTTCCATTAAGGAAAGCGGTCTTCACATCCATTTGCCAGATCTCATAATCATAATATGCTGCTATCGCGAGAATAATCCGAATAGACTTGAACATGGCTACAGGAGAGAAAGTTTCATCATAATCTATTCCGTAGATTTGTTTGAAACCTTTCGCAACTAGCCTGCCTTTATAGGTAACTACGTTACCATCCATGTCAATCTTCTTCTTGAAGATCCACTTACAGCCTATAGGGATTACTCCCGGAGGCGGATCAACCAAATCCCAGACTTGGTTATCTGACATGGAGTCCATCTCGGCTCGCATAGCTTCAAGCCATCTTGCTGATTCTGGTCCACTGACCGCATCCGCACAAGTAAGGGGTTCATCATCAATGATGTAGACTCCGTCATAGCGCTCAGGCTGTCGACGGATCCTTCCCGATCTTCGCGGTTCCCGTGATATCTGAGTCTCAGGTTGTTCAGTAACCTGTTCTATTGGCTCAGGCTCATCCAACTGAGCTTGACTACTTTGTCCCTCTTCTGGATTCTCATCCAGCTTTATTTCTCTCCCACTGGCTTCTTGCAGAAGAAATTCCTTCTCAAGAAAAATAGCCGTACGAGCAACAAATACTTTGTTCTCTTTGGGATCGTAGAAATAATAACCCTTAGTTTCTTTAGGGTAACCGACAAAGAAACATTTATAAGATCTGCTCTCCAGTTTCCCAGAGGCGAGCTTTTTGACATAAGCCTCGCAACCCCAGATTTTAATAAATGTCAAGCTCGGCTATTTCCCATACCATAACTCATATGGAGTCTTTGAAACGGCCTTGGATGGCACTCGGTTTAGTACCTTTGCAGCTGTTTCCAGTGCAAATCCCCAAAAGGAGTAAGGTAGAGTAGCCTGACTCATCATTGAACGAACCATATCCAATAAGGTTCTATTTCTCCTCTCGGACACACCATTCCATTGCGGTGTTCCTGGCGGAGTGAGCTGTGAGATAATCCCACACTCCTTCAGATAGTCAGTAAACTCTCGACTCAAGTATTCTCCACCTCGATCTGATCGAAGTGCCTTGATATTCCGGCCTAACTGATTCTGTACTTCATTTTTGAACTCTTTGAACTTGTCAAAAGATTCACTCTTATGTCTCATTAGATAGACATAACCGTATCTACTGAAATCATCAGTAAAGGTAATGAAGTATGAATAGCCACCTCTGGCATGTTTAGTAAATGGCCCACACACATCACTGTGAATGAGGTCAAGTAAACCTGAAGCCCTTTGACCTTTGTTAGAAAAAGGAGTCTTCGTCATTTTGCCCATTAAACAAGCTTTGCATGTATCAAGCTCCTCATAGGAGAATGATCCCAGCAGTCCATGGTCATGCAACCGCTTAATGCGCTTCTTGTTAATATGGCCTAAACGACTATGCCATAGCAAGGTGCTGTCATCAGCATACTTGGCTTTCTTATTATCAATTTGTTGTACAGAACATTCCATGTCCAACATGAATAACCCATTGTTAATCGACCCAGTAGCATAAACAATATTATCAAATGAAATACAACACTTTAAAGTTTTGCATTCAAAGGAAAACCCTTTCCTGACAAGAGCAGGAATAGAGATAATATTCTTAGTTATGCTCGGCACAAAATAACAATTGTCAAGTTCTAATACAAGACCAGATGGTAAAGAGATGTTATATTGTCCTACAGCAACAGCAGCAACCCGTGCCCCGTTTCCAACTCGTAGGTCCACCTCATGCTGTCCCACCTGTCTTCTTCTCTTGAGTTCCTGTACATTTGAACAAATGTGAACTCCACATGCAGTGTCCAACACCCATGAAATAGAAGAAGATACAATGACTTCAGTCACGAAAATACCTGAGCCAGAAGCGAAAGCCTTGCTTCCCTTCTTATCTCCTTGGAGCGCTTTACAGTCCTTTTTCCAGTGACCCAACTGGCCACAATGGAAACATCTGTATTCCTTTGACCGCTTTATCTTTTGTTTCAGAGCCTTGTTATAGCTCTTGATAGGGGCTTTGCCCTTCTTCCCCTTCTTCTTGTTCCTTGAAGGAACCATCAAGACAGAAGATGAAGGCTTTCCCTTCTCAAGAGTCTGCTCTGTAGTACAGAGAATGTTCAGTAACTCTGCCGGTGTACAGTCGATCTTGTTCATATTAAAATTAATGATGAACGGATCGAAAGAGACCGGGAGAGACTGCAAGATAATGTCTACAACAAGTTCCTGATTGACGGTGTGTCCCAGTTTCTCTAGAGCCTCTTTGTACCCAATCATCTTGAGTACGTGAGCTCCCACTGGACTTCCTTCAGTCAGTTTGCTCTGAAAGAAAAGTTTTGTCAAGTTATAGCGTTCTGTCCTTGCCTGTGCAGCATACAGCATCTTGAGATTTGCTATAATTTCAATAGCAGATAAATCCTCATGCTGACGCTGTAGCTCTGGCGTCATAGACGCAAGCATAAGGCAAGCGACATCAATGCTATCATTGACATGCTTCTCATAAGCATCCCGAACCGCCCTTGCGGCGTTCGCAGCGGGTTGAGGCGGTATTGCCGTCTCAAGGGCATACAGCTTCCTCTCAGCCTTAAGAACAATCTTAAGGCTTCCGTACCAGTCTGAGAAGTTTGGCCCAGCAAACTTCTCCCTTTCCAGTAAGGATCGCACATTGAACCCTGTGGTGTTCGTTGCTACAGGAATCTACAACAAGGTCAGTATCGATGTTAGAATCAATCCAGGACTTAAGAATGATTCTTTTCTCACTATTTTATCTGACTGAAAAATCCAATAAAATAGTCCGAAAGAGTAAAACTCTTTTAGTGAGATGGGATCCAGATTTCATACTTGGTCTCCGCGTCCCGCTCAGGGGAGATAAGATGCACAGAGAGTTCAAGCACTAATCACTAGTAGGCTATCCATGCCAATCGCCAACCCGTGCGATTCCCCTTCATCTAGGCAATCCAGAAGACTGTGCCAACTGAGTTGGTACAACACAGTTTCTGATTCCACAGATGGCTGCCTCCATATAGCTAACATATGCTCAATATGTAGCCTACATGGTCAAGCTGACCTGACCTACTCCCTGGACCACCACGTGCTATGCTGAGCAATGAGAAGCGATAAATCCCTTCTCTGTAACACGCAGGTGTCATCACACACCGTCTGAAGATAGATGGGCGTGCCCACTGAGTGGGTACAACACGGCCCCAACGATAGTCAGAACAGTGAGGTTTCGCATCAGAAGGCTTTCGTGCTTGATATTTAACGTTGGATTTTAACGGTCCTTTTATCTTCTTACTACCATGCATATCCTATGGTGATAGCAGAATGATAAATCATGCAGGTGCTAATATTACTTAAACAGTAAATAGAAAGCACAATGATCTTATGTGGTAAACGCCCATTAAGCCTAAGTAAAACCCTAGTTTTACACAAGTCTTCACTTGAGCTCTTCATGGGTCTTTTGCATTTCATCTGGCCCAGCCCGGGCCCAAGCACCCTCTGCAGCTCAGATGCGCCCACCAGGTAGCATGCGCCTGTACTAGAGTCGAACTCTAGGCCTCCCACTGGTGAAGCCACTTGCTGCAAGCGCTTCTGCCATGTGTGCTCAGTGCTCATGTCTGATTAATTTACATTTTAATCTATCTAGACATGATTTGACTCGCAGGTCAATTACACATTAACATAAATTAAAATGTGATTCGCAGATCACAAAAATAATTTACAATTAATTAATCCAGGCACGCAGGCCCCAGCACAGCACACAAATAGGGCAGCCCACATAAGATGAAATAGACATCCAATCAGGTTAAACAAGCAACATGTGATCCAAACAGGAAAATAAAATTTTGAAAAACCCCATGGTATCAATTTTATTTCCTTATGTGCCCTACTACCTTACAACGGTCCATTAATAGGGATCCACTCATCAGACCAAGTCAGACCCACTGCCCTTGCATGCACCAAGTCATAACTGACTTGCGTCGACCTCATGGTCAACAATGCATGCCTTAAGGGCTGAACGTCCCACATGATTTCTGGCAAGCGGGTGTGACCCCGGGCCTTAATCATGATCGTTCACTGGTCGCCTCAATCAGACATCGCTACATGCCTTTCTGTAGTCGACCTATAGCCACCTAATGCTTGCGCATAGGTGCTATCTGGTCGACCCATCTAGGCTGTCAGATGGTCTGATCAGGCTATTGGGTCCAGACTAGACTGACGACTTCAACCCTAGTAACCCGTCTAAGTATTTCAAGTAGGCGCTTATAGATCTAAGTGGATGGCACGCAAGATGTTAAGTTTTTGGTAAAAACAACTTTCAACATGCGCCAACATACATCATGCGCAACAATAAGTAAAACCCAAAATACATCTAAAGTCTAGCATGTATTTTCGCATGATGATTTGGCTTAGATCTACTTATACGCATACATGGATCACACAAAAAGCAATCATATAGATCATACCGAAACTATGCTCTGATACCAATTGAAAGTGGGGTTGAAACCCTAAACGCATGCACTTCTAAAATTTTGCATGGGCAGAAACTTTAGGTTTCATGTGGATCGCATGTGGCATGAATATATGATCAACTTAAAACTTGCAAAGATCAATTTGTGATCTTACCGTTGCCATTGTTTGGATGGCGACTTGGAAGCAAGAGGGCGATGCGGCTCTCCTCCAAAGTGAACGCACACAAGATGGCGATGGCTTCCTCCTTGGTGTTAACCTTGTGCTAGCAAAGCTCTCCAAGGTGTCCTAGCCGTATGAAGGAGATCAGATGTTTTCTTGGCTGGCCGAATACCTTCTTTCACCCTCTTGGAGACGAGACACACGAGAGAGCTTAAGGCGAGAGAGGCGTTGAGGCGTTTTCTATTCGTGGGGAAGTGTCATGGCTTCCAAAAATAGTAAGTCATGACTTCATACGTTCACGCTTAGTGAACCAATCAAAACGCCCCCTTTAATTGAACCATGCGTTCACATAAGTGAACCGGTTCAATTGACTTTGGTTCAAAGACCAAATCAAACCAAGACATGGTCTAGATCTCATTAAACCAAAAAGGCTCAAGATCTAACCACACATCTCTTGATGCTCTTGATCTCATCGATCAAGCATCAATTCTCTCGATCGAAGCTTACCGATCTCAAGCCCTAATCAATCAAACATGATCAGACCAGATCTCACTTACAATCAGAGTTTAAACTCCTTTAAACTGAACCAAAACAATTCAGTCCACACGATCTGACATAAGTAAGCCATATCATCAAATTGTGCGACCCTAAGGGTTTCCTTTAAATGTCGGTAACGATAACTTACGTTATCACGATCAGAGAGGGGTATCTAGCAACACATCAATGTCTCCCGATATAAAGGAAAGAGTCTTCCAAGACTACTCCCAAACCATAGCACAAGTGTGAACCCAAGTCACTTGACATATGTGTTTCCTTTGCCACTAGATGTTCTCGTTGGACAAGCGTGTCAAGCCTGTAACTCCAACATGATGAGAGTGGTTAGATCAGATGAACATAGTCATCTGGGTATGGCCATACACTTTCTCAACCATCTCATACAGGGGGCCCCTTTAGAACATCACACTCCAAACAAGGAGAAGGCAATCCTATATCTATCACTAGTGCCCTAACATGACTCATGCTCATTATCCAAGATAGTCTATAACCATTATATTTCAAATGATATTGAACTACCTCAAGACAATGCCAATCATCATTTAGAAACACAAGTGATCTCAAGTCAGAGGAAATATGCCACTTGTTTGCATATAAGGATTATTCACATTGTGACAAGCAATTGAATATCCTAAGTAGGGTCAGTCCAGTACATCCAATGCACCTATGAGTCTACATCTTATTCCATGCTCGAAGCATCCTATAAGATTAGAACAAATATTAGTCTCAATCATATCAAGGCTGTCTCATGTTCACCAAGATATCTCGACTAAGGACTATACTGCATGTCAGCCAAGCTGAACACCATTGAGACATTATTCAGAAGTATACATATAGCAGCAGATAATGCAACAACCTGAATAACAACCATTGCCTTTATAAACATAGTTTATACATGATACTGATAATAACCCAAGGCCTCAAACATTAGCCTTAAGGGCATACCCCAACAAATATTTCTACCCTGTTGCATAATTTTTCTACCATGTAGTTCCGACAATGGCCAATGGGTCAACTTGGGCCAAATTAGGGTCGAGCTGGTTTAAGTTCGACAAAATTGGAAGGAGGTTTGACAACATAGAATATTTCTAACCTGTTGCACAATTTTTATACAACGTAGTTCCGACAATGGCCAATGGGTCACCTTGGGCCAAATTAGGGCCGAGCTGGTTTAAGTTTGACAAAATTTGAAAGAGGTTCGACAACATAGAATATTTCTACCCAGTAGCACAATTTTCCTACCATGTAGTTCCGACAATGGCCAATGGGTCAACTTGGGCCAAATTAGGGCCGAGGTGGTTTAAGTTCGACAAAATTGGAAGGAGGTTCGACAACATAGAATATTTCTACCCAGTTGTAGAATTTTTCTACCGTGTAGTTCCGACAATGGCCAATGGGTCAACTACGGCTAAATTTGGGCCGAGCTGGTTTAAGTTCGACAAAATTGGAAGGAGGTTCGACAACATAGAATATTTCTACCCTGTTGCACAATTTCTCTACCATGTAGTTCCGACAATGGCCAATGGGTCAACTTGGGCCAAATTAGGGCCGAGCTGGTTTAAGTTCGACAAAATTGGAAGGAGGTTCGATAACATAGAATATTTCTACCCTGTTGCACAATTTTTCTACCTTGTAGTTTCGACAATGGCCAATGGGTCAACTTGGGCCAAATTAGGGCCGAGCTTGTGTAAGTTCGACAAAATTGGAAGGAGGTTCGACAACATAGAATATTTCTACCCTGTTGCACAATTTTTCTACCATGTAGTTCCGACAATGGCCAATGGGTCAACTTGGACCAAATTAGGGCCGAGCTGGTTTAAGTTCGACAAAATTGGAAGGAAGTTCGACAACATAGAATATTTCTTCCCTGTTCACAATTTTTCTACCATGTAGTTCCGACAATGGCCAATGGGTCAACTTGGGCCAAATTAGGGCCGAGCTGGTTTAAGTTCGACAAAATTGGAATGAGGTTCGATAACATAGAATATTTCTTCCCTGTTGCACAATTTTTCTACCATTTAGTTCCAACAATGGCCAATGTGTCAACTTGGGCCAAATTAGGGCCGAGATGGTTTAAGTTCGACAAAATTGGAAGGAGGTTCGACAACATAGAATATTTCTAACCTGTTGCACAATTTCTCTACCATGTAGTTCCGACAATGGCCAATGGGTCAACTTGGACCAAATTAGGGCCGAGCTGGTTTAAGTTCGACAAAATTGGAAGGAGGTTCGATAACATAGAATATTAATACCCTGTTGCACAATTTTTCTTCCTAGTAGTTCCGACAATGGCCAATGGGGCAACTTGGGCCAAATTAGGGCCGAGCTGGTCTAAGTTCGACAAAATTGGAAGGAGGTTCGACAACATAGAATATTTCTACCCTGTTGCATAATTTTTATACCATGTAGTTCCGACAATGGCCAATGGGTCAACTTGGGCCAAATTAGGGCCGAGCTAGTTTAAATTCGACAAAATTGGAAGGAGGTTCGACAACATAGAATATTTCTAACTTGTTGCACAATTTTTATACAATGTAGTTTCGACAATGGCCAATGGGTCACCTTGGGCCAAATTAGGGCCAAGCTGGTTTAAGTTCGATAAAATTTGAAGGAGGTTCGACAACATAGAATATTTCTACCTAGTTGCACAATTTTCCTACCATGTAGTTCCGACAATGGCCAATGGGTCAACTTGGGCCAAATTAGGGCTGAGCTAGTTTAAGTTCGACAAAATTGGAAGGAGGTTCGACAGCATAGAATATTTCTACCCTGTTGCACAATTTTTCTACCATGTAGTTCCGACAATGGCCAATGGGTCAACTTGGGCCAAATTAGGGCCGAGCTGGTTTAAGTTCGACAAAATTGGAAGGAGGTTCGATAACATAGAATATTTCTACCCTGTTGCACAATTTTTCTACCTTGTAGTTTCGACAATGGCCAATGGGTAAACTTGGGCCAAATTAGGGCCGAGCTTGTCTAAGTTCGACAAAATTGGAAGGAGGTTCGACAACATAGAATATTTCTACCCTGTTGCACAATTTTTCTACCATGTAGTTCCGACAATGGCCAATGGGTCAACTTGGACCAAATTAGGGCCGAGCTGGTTTAAGTTCGACAAAATTGGAAGGGAGTTCGACAACATAGAATATTTCTTCCCTGTTCACAATTTTTCTACCATGTAGTTCCGACAATGGCCAATGGGTCAACTTGGGCCAAATTAGGGCCGAGCTGGTTTAAGTTCGACAAAATTGGAATGAGGTTCGATAACATAGAATATTTCTTCCCTGTTGCACAATTTTTCTACCATTTAGTTCCAACAATGGCCAATGTGTCAACTTGGGCCAAATTAGGGCCGAGATGGTTTAAGTTCGACAAAATTGGAAGGAGGTTCGACAACATAGAATATTTCTAACCTGTTGCACAATTTCTCTACCATGTAGTTCCGACAATGGCCAATGGGTCAACTTGGGCCAAATTAGGGCCGAGCTGGTTTAAGTTCGACAAAATTGGAAGGAGGTTCGACAAAATAGAATATTTCTACCCTGTTGCACAATTTTTCTACCATGTAGTTCCGACAATGGCCAATGGGTCAACTTGGGCCAAATTAGGGCCGAGCTGGTTTAAGTTCAACAAAATTGGAAGGAGGTTCGACAACATATAATATTTCTACCCTGTTGCACAATTTTTCTACTATGTAGTTCCGACAATGGCCAATGGGTCAACTTGGGCCAAATTAGGGCCGAGCTGGTTTAAGTTCAACATAATTGGAAGGATGTTCGACAACATAGAATATTTCTACCCTGTTGCACAATTTTTCTACCATGTAGTTCCGACAATGGCCAATGGGTCAACTTGGGCCAAATTAGGGCCGAGCTGGTTTAAGTTCGACAAAATTGGAAGGAGGTTCGACAACATAGAATATTTCTACCCTGTTGCACAATTTTTCTACTATGGAGTTCCGACAATGGCCAATGGGTCAACTTGGGCCAAATTAGGGCCGAGCAGGTTTAAGTTCAACATAATTGGAAGGATGTTCGACAACATAGTATATTTCTACCCTGTTGCACAATTTTTCTACCATGTAGTTCCGACAATGGCCAATGGGTAAACTTGGGCCAAATTAGGGCCGAGTTGGTTTAAGTTCGACAAAATTGGAATGAGGTTCGACAACATAGAGTATTTCTTCCCTGTTGCACAATTTTTCTACCATGTAGTTCCGAAAATGGCCAATGGGTCAACTTGGGCCAAATTAGGGCCAAGCTGGTTTAAGTTCGACAAAATTGGAAGGATGTTCGACAACATAGAATATTTCTACCTTGTTGCACAATTTTTCTACCATGTAGTTCCGACAATGGCCAATGGGTCAACTTGGGCCAAATTAGGGCCGAGCTGTTTTAAGTTCAAAAAAATTGGAAGGAGGTTCGACAACATATAATATTTCTACCCTGTTGCACAATTTTTCTACTATGTAGTTCCGACAATGGCCAATGGGTCAACTTGGGCCAAATTAGGGCCGAGCTGGTTTAAGTTCGACAAAATTGGAAGGAGGTTCGACAACATAGAATATTTCTACCCTATTGCACAGTTTTTCTACCTTGTAGTTCCGACAATAGACAATGGGTCAACTTGGGCCAAATTAGGGCCGAACTGGTTTAATTTCGACAAAATTGGAAGGAGGCTCGACAACATAGAATATTTCTACCCTGTTGCACAATTTTTCTACTATGTAGTTCCGACAATGGCCAATGGGTCAACTTGGGCCAAATTAGGGCCGAGCTGGTTTAAGTTCAACATAATTGGAAGGAGGTTCGACAACATAGAATATTTCTACCCTGTTGCACAATTTTACTACCATGTTTTTCCGACAATGGCCAATGGGTCAACTTGGGCCAAATTAGGGCCGAGCTGGTTTAAGTTCGACAAAATTGGAAGGAGGTTCGACAACATAGAATATTTCTACCTTGTTGCACAATTTTTCTACCATGTAGTTCCGACAATGGCCAATGGGTCAACTTGGGCCAAATTAGGGCCGAGTTGGTTTAAGTTCGACAAAATTGGAATGAGGTTCGACAAGATAGAGTATTTCTTCCCTGTTGCACAATTTTTCTACCATGTAGTTCCGACAATGGCCAATGGGTCAACTTGGGCCAAATTAGGGCCAAGCTAGTTTAAGTTCGACAAAATTGGAAGGAGGTTCGACAACATAGAATATTTCTACCCTGTTGCACAATTTTTCTACCATGTAGTTCCGACAATGGCGAATGGGTCAACTTGGGCCAAATTAGGGGCCGAGCTGGTTTAAGTTCGACAAAATTGGAAGGAGGTTCGACAACATAGAATATTTCTACCCTATTGCATAGTTTTTCTACAATGTAGTTCCGACAATGGCCAATGGGTCAACTTGGGCCAAATTAGGGCCGAGCTGGTTTAAGTTCGACAAAATTGGAAGGAGGTTCGACAACATAGAATATTTCTACCCTGTTGCACAATTTTTCTACCATGTAGTTCCGACAATGGCCAATGGGTCAACTTGGGCCAAATTAGGGCCGAGCTGGTTTAAGTTCGACAAAATTGGAAGGAGGTTCGACAACATAGAATATTTCTACCCTGTTGCACAATTTTTCTACCATGTAGTTCCGACAATGGCCAATGGGTCAACTTGGGCCAAATTAGGGCCGAGCTGGTTTAAGTTCGACAAAATTGGAAGGAGGTTTGACAACATAGAATATTTCTACCCTATTGCACAGTTTTTCTACCATGTAGTTCCGACAATAGCCAATGGGTCAACTTGGGCCAAATTAGGGCCGAGCTGGTTTAATTTCGACAAAATTGGAAGGAGGTTCGACAACATAGAATATTTCTACCCTGTTGCACAATTTTTCTACCATGTAGTTCCGACAATGGCCAATGGGTCAACTTGGGCCAAATTAGGGCCGAGCTGGTTTAAGTTCGACAAAATTGGAAGGAGGTTCGACAACATAGAATATTTCTACCCTGTTGCACAATTTTTCTACTATGTAGTTCCGACAATGGCCAATGGGTCAACTTGGGCCAAATTAGGGCCGAGCTGGTTTAAGTTCAACATAATTGGAAGGAGGTTCGACAACATAGAATATTTCTACCCTGTTGCACAATTTTTCTACCATGTAGTTCCGACAATGGCAAATGGGTCAACTTGGGCCAAATTAGGGCCGAGCTGGTTTAAGTTTGACAAAATTGGAAGGAGGTTCGACAACATAGAATATTTCTTCCCTGTTGCACAATTTTTCTACCATGTAGTTCCGACAATGGCCAATGTGTCAACTTGGGCCAAATTAGGGCTGAGCTGGTTTAAGTTCGACAAAATTGGAAGGAGGATCGACAACATAGAATATTTCTACCCAGTTGCACAATTTTCCTACCATGTAGTTCCAACAATGGCCAATGGGTCAACTTGGGCCAAATTAGGGCCGAGCTGGTTTAAGTTCGACAAAATAGGAAGGAGGTTCGACAACATAGAATATTTCTACCCTGTTGTAGAATTTTTCTACCATGTAGTTCCTACAATGCCCAATGGGTCAACTTTGGCTAAATTTGGGCCGAGCTGGTTTAAGTTCGACAAAATTGGATGGAGGTTCGACAACATAGAATATTTCTACCCTGTTGCACAATTTTCCTACCATGTAGTTCCGACATTGGCCAATGGGTCAACTTGGGCCAAAGTAGGGCCGAGCTGGTTTAAGTTCGACAAAATTGGATGGAGGTTCGACAACATAGAATATTTCTACCCTGTTGCACAATTTTCCTACCATGTAGTTCCGACAATGGCCAATGGGTCAACTTGGGCCAAATTAGGGCCGAACTAGTTTAAGTTCGACATAATTGGAATGAGGTTCGACAACATAGAATATTTCTTCCCTGTTGCACAATTTTTCTACCATGTAGTTCCGACAATGACCAATAGGTCAACTTGGGCCAAATTAGGGCCGAGCTGGTTTAAGTTTGACAAAATTGGAAGGAGGTTCGATAATATAGAATATTTATTCCCTGTTGCACAATTTTTCTACCATGTAGTTCCGACAATGGCCAATGTGTCAACTTGGGCCAAATTAGGGCTGAGCTGGTTTAAGTTCGACAAAATTGGAAGGAGGTTCGACAACATAGAATATTTCTACCCAGTTGCACAATTTTCCTACCATGTAGTTCCAACAATGGCCAATGGGTCAACTTGGGCCAAATTAGGGCCGAGCTGGTTTAAGTTCGACAAAATTGGAAGGAGGTTCGACAACATAGAATATTTCTACCCTGTTGTAGAATTTTTCTACCATGTAGTTCCGACAATGCCCAATGGGTCAACTTTGGCTAAATTTGGGCCGAGCTGGTTTAAGTTCGACAAAATTGGATGGAGGTTCGACAACATAGAATATTTCTACCCTGTTGCACAATTTTCCTACCATGTAGTTCCGACAATGGCCAATGGGTCAACTTGCGCCAAATTAGGGCCGAGCTGGTTTAAGTTCGACAAAATTGGATGGAGGTTCGACAACATAGAATATTTCTACCCTGTTGCACAATTTTCCTACCATGTAGTTCCGACAATGGCCAATGGGTCAACTTGGGCCAAATTAGGGCCGAGCTGGTTTAAGTTCGACAAAATTGGATGGAGGTTCGACAACATAGAATATTTCTTCCCTGTTGCACAATTTTTCTACCATGTAGTTCCGACAATGGCCAATGTGTCAACTTGGGCCAAATTAGGGCTGAGCTGGTTTAAGTTCGACAAAATTGGAAGGAGGTTCGACAACATAGAATATTTCTACCCTGTTGCACAATTTTTCTACCATGTAGTTCCGACAATAGCCAATGGGTCAACTTGGGCCAAATTAGGGCCGAGCTGGTTTAAGTTTGACAAAATTGGAAGCAGGTTCGACAACATAGAATATTTCTGCCCTGTTGTAGAATTTTTCTACCATGTAGTTCCGACAAGGCCAATGGGTCAACTTCGGCTAAATTTGGGCCGAGCTGGTTTAAGTTCGACAAAATTGGATGGAGGTTCGACAACATAGAATATTTCTACCCTGTTGAACAATTTTTCTACCATGTAGTTCCGACAATGGCCAATGGGTCAACTTGGGCCAAATTAGGGCCGAGCTGGTTTAAGTTTGACAAAATTGGAATGAGGTTCGACAACATAGAATATTTCTACCCTGTTGCACAATTTTTCTACCATGTAGTTTCGACAATGGCCAATGGGTCAACTTGGGCCATATTAGGGCCGAGCTAGTTTAAGTTTGACAAAATTGGAAGGAGGTTTGACAACTTAGAATATTTATACCCTATTGCACAGTTTTTCTACCATGTAGTTCCGACAATGGCCAATGGGTCAACTTGGGACAAATTAGGGTCGAGCTGGTTTAAGTTCGACAAAATTGGTAGGAGGTTTGACAACATAGAATATTTCTACCCTGTTGTAGAATTTTTCTACCATGTAGTTCCGATAATGGACAATGGGTTAACTTGGGCCAAATTAGGGCCGAGCTGGTTTAAGTTCGACAAAATTGGAAGGAGGTTCGACAACATAGAATATTTCTACCCTGTTGCACAATTTTTATACCATGTAGTTCCGACAATGGCTAATGGGTCAACTTGGGCAAAATTAGGGCCGAGCTGGTTTAAGTTCGAGAAAATTGGAAGGAGGTTCGATAACATAGAATATTTCTACCCTGTTGCACAATTTTCCTACCATGTAGTTCCGACAATGGCCAATGGGTCAACTTGGCCCAAATTAGGGCCGAGCTAGTTTAAGTTCGACATAATTGGAATGAGGTTCGACAACATAGAATATTTCTTCCCTGTTGCACAATTTTTCTACCATGTAGTTCCGACAATGGCCAATGTGTCAACTTGGGCCAAATTAGGGCCGAGCTGGTTTAAGTTCGACAAAATTGGAAGGAGGTTCGACAACATAGAATATTTCTACCCTGTTGTAGAATTTTTCTACTATGTAGTTCCGACAATGGCCAATGGGTCAACTTCGGATAAATTTGGGCCGAGCTGGTTTAAGTTCGACAAAATTGGAAGGAGGTTCGACAACATAGAATATTTCTACCCAGTTGCACAATTTTCCTACTATGTAGTTCCGACAATGGCCAATGGGTCAACTTGGGCCAAATTAGGGCCGAGCTGGTTTAAGTTCGACAAAATTGGAAGGAGGTTCGACAACATAGAATATTTCTACCCTGTTGCACAATTTTTCTACCATGTAGTTCCGACAATAGCCAATGGGTCAACTTGGGCAAAATTAGGGCCGAGCTGGTTTAAGTTCGACAAAATTGGAAGGAGGTTCGACAACATAGAATATTTCTACCCTGTTGCACAATTTTTCTACCATGTAGTTCCGACAATGGCCAGTAGGTCAACTTGGTCCAAATTAGGGCCGAGCTAGTTTAAGTTCGACAAAATTGGATGAAGGTTCGACAACATAGAATATTTCTACCCTGTTGCACAATTTTTCTACCATGTAGTTCCGACAATGGCCAATGGGTCAACTTGGGCCAAATTAGGGCCGAGCTAGTTTAAGTTCGACATAATTGGAATGAGGTTCGACAACATAGAATATTTCTTCCCTGTTGCACAATTTTTCTACCATGTAGTTCCGACAATGGCCAATTTGTCAACTTGGGCCAAATTAGGGCCGAGCTGGTTTAAGTTCGACAAAATTGGAAGGAGGTTCGACAACATAGAATATTTCTTCCCTGTTGCACAATTTTTCTACCATGTAGTTCCGACAATGGCCAATGTGTCAACTTGGGCCAAATTAGAGCCGAGCTGGTTTAAGTTCGACAAAATTGGAAGGAGGTTCGACAACATAGAATATTTCTACCCTGTTGTAGAATTTTTCTACCATGTAGTTCCGACAATGGCCAATGGGTCAACTTCGGATAAATTTGGGCCGAGCTGGTTTAAGTTCGACAAAATTGGAAGGAGGTTCGACAACATAGAATATTTCTACCCTGTTGTAGAATTTTTCTACCATGTAGTTCCGACAATGGCCAATGGGTCAACTTCGGATAAATTTGGGCCGAGCTAGTTTAAGTTCGACAAAATAGGAAGGAGGTTCGACAACATAGAATATTTCTACCCTGTTGCACAATTTTTATACCATGTAGTTCCGACAATGGCTAATGGGTCAACTTGGGCCAAATTAGGGCCGAGCTGGTTTAAGTTCGACAAAATTGGAAGGAGGTTCGATAACATAGAATATTTCTACCCTGTTGCACAATTTTCCTACCATGTAGTTCCGACAATGGCCAATGGGTCAACTTGGCCCAAATTAGGGCCGAGTTAGTTTAAGTTCGACATAATTGGAATGAGGTTCGACAACATAGAATATTTCTTCCCTGTTGCACAATTTTTCTAGCATGTAGTTCCGACAATGGCCAATTTGTCAACTTCGGCCAAATTAGGGCCGAGCTGGTTTAAGTTCGACAAAATTGGAAGGAGGTTCGACAACATAGAAAATTTCTTCCCTGTTGCACAATTTTTCTACCATGTAGTTCCGACAATGGCCAATGTGTCAACTTGGGCCAAATTAGGGCCGAGCTGGTTTAAGTTCAACAAAATTGGAAGGAGGTTCGACAACATAGAATATTTCTACCCTGTTGCACAATTTTTCTACCATGTAGTTTCGACAATGGCCAATGGGTCAACTTGGGCCAAATTAGGGCTGAGCTAGTTTAAGTTTGACAAAATTGGAAGGAGGTTTGACAACATAGAATATTTCTACCCTATTGCGCAATTTTTCTACCATGTAGTTCCGACAATGGCCAATGGGTCAACTTGGGAGAAATTAGGGTCGAGCTGGTTTAAGTTCGACAAAATTGGAAGGAGGTTCGACAACATAGAATATTTCTACCCTGTTGTAGAATTTTTCTACCATGTAGTTCCGATAATGGCCAATGGGTTAACTTGGGCCAAATTAGGGCCGAGCTGGTTTAAGTTCGACAAAATTGGAAGCAGGTTCGACAACATAGAATATTTCTACCCTGTTGTAGAATTTTTCTACCATGTAGTTCCGACAATGGCCAATGGGTCAACTTGGTATAAATTTGGGCCGAGCTGGTTTAAGTTCGACAAAATAGGAAGGAGGTTCGACAACATAGAATATTTCTACCCTGTTGCACAATTTTTATACCATGTAGTTCCGACAATGGCTAATGGGTCAACTTGGGCCAAATTAGGGCCGAGCTGGTTTAAGTTCGACAAAATTGGAAGGAGGTTCGATAACATAGAATATTTCTACCCTGTTGCACAATTTTCCTACCATGTAGTTCCGACAATGGCCAATGGGTCAACTTGGCCCAAATTAGGGCCGAGTTAGTTTAAGTTCGACATAATTGGAATGAGGTTCGACAACATAGAATATTTCTTCCCTGTTGCACAATTTTTCTACCATGTAGTTCCGACAATGGCCAATTTGTCAACTTGGGCCAAATTAGGGCCGAGCAGGTTTAAGTTTGACAAAATTGGAAGGAGGTTCGACAACATAGAATATTTCTTCCCTGTTGCACAATTTTTCTACCATGTAGTTCCGACAATGGCCAATGTGTCAACTTGGGCCAAATTAGAGCCGAGCTGGTTTAAGTTCGACAAAATTGGAAGGAAGTTCGACAACATAGAATATTTCTACCCTGTTGTAGAATTTTTCTACCATGTAGTTCTGACAATGGCCAATGGGTCAACTTCAGATAAATTTGGGCCGAGCTGGTTTAAGTTCGACAAAATTGGAAGGAGGTTCGACAACATAGAATATTTCTACCCTGTTGTAGAATTTTTCTACCATGTAGTTCCGACAATGGCCAATGGGTCAACTTCGGATAAATTTGGGCCGAGCTGGTTTAAGTTCGACAAAATAGGAAGGAGGTTCGACAACATTGAATATTTCTACCCTGTTGCACAATTTTTATACCATGTAGTTCCGACAATGGCTAATGGGTCAACTTGGGCAAAATTAGGGCCGAGCTGGTTTAAGTTCGACAAAATTGGAAGGAGGTTCGATAACATAGAATATTTCTACCCTGTTGCACAATTTTCCTACCATGTAGTTCCGACAATGGCCAATGGGTCAACTTGGCCCAAATTAGGGCCGAGTTAGTTTAAGTTCGACATAATTGGAATGAGGTTCGACAACATAGAATATTTCTTCCCTGTTGCACAATTTTTCTAGCATGTAGTTCCGACAATGGCCAATTTGTCAACTTCGGCCAAATTAGGGCCGAGCTGGTTTAAGTTCGACAAAATTGGAAGGAGGTTCGACAACATAGAAAATTTCTTCCCTGTTGCACAATTTTTCTACCATGTAGTTCCGACAATGGCCAATGTGTCAACTTGGGCCAAATTAGGGCCGAGCTGGTTTAAGTTCAACAAAATTGGAAGGAGGTTCGACAACATAGAATATTTCTACCCTGTTGTAGAATTTTTCTACCATCTAGTTCCGACAATGGCCAATGGGTCAACTTCGGATAAATTTGGGCCGAGCTGGTTTAAGTTCGACAAAATTGGAAGGAGGTTCGACAATATAGAATATTTCTACCCAGTTGCACAATTTTCCTACTATGTAGTTCCGACAATGGCCAATGGGTCAACTTGGGCCAAATTAGGGCCGAGCTGGTTTAAGTTCGACAAAATTGGAAGGAGGTTCGACAACATAGAATATTTCTACCCTGTTGCACAATTTTTCTACCATGTAGTTCCGACAATAGCCAATGGGTCAACTTGGGCAAAATTAGGGCCGAGCTGGTTTAAGTTCGACAAAATTGGAAGGAGGTTCGACAACATAGAATATTTCTACCCTGTTGCACAATTTTTCTACCATGTAGTTCCGACAATAGCCAATGGGTCAACTTGGGCCAAATTAGGGCCGAGCTGGTTTAAGTTCGACAAAATTGGATGGAGGTTCGACAACATAGAATATTTCTACCCTGTTGCACAATTTTTCCTACCATGTAGTTCCGACAATGGCCAATGGGTCAACTTGGGCCAAATTAGGGCCGAGCTAGTTTAAGTTCGACATAATTGGAATGAGGTTCGACAACATAGAATATTTCTTCCGTGTTGCACAATTTTTCTACCATGTAGTTCCGACAATGGCCAATTTGTCAACTTGGGCCAAATTAGGGCCGAGCTGGTTTAAGTTCGACAAAATTGGACGGAGGTTCGACAACATAGAATATTTCTTCCCTGTTGCACAATTTTTCTACCATGTAGTTCCGACAATGGCCAATGTGTCAACTTGGGCCAAATTAGGGCTGAGCTGGTTTAAGTTCGACAAAATTGGAAGGAGGTTTGACAACATAGAATATTTCTACCCTGTTGCACAATTTTTCTAGTAGTTCCGACAATAGCCAATGGGTCAACTTGGCCCAAATTAGGGCCGAGCTAGTTTAAGTTCGACATAATTGGAATGAGGTTCGACAACATAGAATATTTCTACCCTGTTGCACAATTTTCCTACCATGTAGTTCCGACAATGGCCAATGGGTCAACTTGGCCCAAATTAGGGCCGAGCTAGTTTAAGTTCGACATAATTGGAATGAGGTTCGACAACATAGAATATTTCTTCCCTGTTGCACAATTTTTCTACCATGTAGTTTCCGACAATGGCCAATGTGTCAA
Source organism: Costus lasius (assembly GCA_027563935.2). Classification (NCBI taxonomy): domain Eukaryota; kingdom Viridiplantae; phylum Streptophyta; class Magnoliopsida; order Zingiberales; family Costaceae; genus Costus; species Costus lasius. Next base: position 35,396,618 of record CM050454.1, read on the forward strand.
CTTGGGCCAAATTAGGGCCGAGCTGGTTTAAGTTCGACAAAATTGGAAGCAGGTTCGACAACATAGAATATTTCTACCCTGTTGTAGAATTTTTCTACCATGTAGTTCCGACAATGGCAAATGGGTCAACTTCGGCTAAATTTGGGCCGAGCTGGTTTAAGTTCGACAAAATTGGATGGAGGTTCGACAACATAGAATATTTCTACCCTGTTGCACAATTTTCCTACCATGTAGTTCCGACAATGGCCAATGGGTCAACTTGGGCCAAATTAGGGCCGAGCTAGTTTAAGTTCGACATAATTGGAATGAGGTTCGACAACATAGAATATTTCTTCCCTGTTGCACAATTTTTCTACCATGTAGTTCCGACAATGGCGAATTTGTCAACTTGGGCCAAATAAGGGCCGAGCTGGTTTAAGTTCGACAAAATTGGAAGGAGGTTTGACAACATAGAATATTTCTTCCCTGTTGCACAATTTTTCTACCATGTAGTTCCGACAATGGCCAATGTGTCAACTTGGGCCAAATTAGGGCTGAGCTGGTTTAAGTTCGACAAAATTGGAAGGAGGTTTGACAACATAGAATATTTCTACCCTGTTGCACAATTTTTCTACCATGTAGTTCCGACAATAGCCAATGGGTCAACTTGGGCCAAATTAGGGCCGAGCTGGTTTAAGTTCGACAAAATTGGAAGCAGGTTCGACAACATAGAATATTTCTCTACCCCTGTTGTAGAATTTTTCTACCATGTAGTTCCGACAATGGCCAATGGGTCAACTTCGGATAAATTTGGGCCGAGCTGGTTTAAGTTCGACAAAATTGAAAAAGAGGTTCGACAACATAGAATATTTCTACCCAGTTGCACAATTTTCCTACTATGTAGTTCCGACAATGGCCAATGGGTCAACTTGGGCCAAATTAGGGCCGAGCTGGTTTAAGTTCGACAAAATTGGAAGGAGGTTCGACAACAAAGAATATTTCTACCCTGTTGCACAATTTTTCTACCATGTAGTTCCGACAATAGCCAATGGGTCAACTTGGGCAAAATTAGGGCCGAGCTGGTTTAAGTTCGACAAAATTGGAAGGAGGTTCGACAACATAGAATATTTCTACCCTGTTGCACAATTTTTCTACCATGTAGTTCCGACAATAGCCAATGGGTCAACTTGGGCCAAATTAGGGCCGAGCTGGTTTAAGTTCGACAAAATTGGATGGAGGTTCGACAACATAGAATATTTCTACCCTGTTGCACAATTTTCCTACCATGTAGTTCCGACAATGGCCAATGGGTCAACTTGGGCCAAATTAGGGCCGAGCTAGTTTAAGTTCGACATAATTGGAATGAGGTTCGACAACATAGAATATTTCTTCCCTGTTGCACAATTTTTCTACCATGTAGTTCCGACAATGGCCAATTTGTCAACTTGGGCCAAATTAGGGCCGAGCTGGTTTAAGTTCGACAAAATTGGAAGGAGGTTCGACAACATAGAATATTTCTTCCCTGTAGCACAATTTTTCTACCATGTAGTTCCGACAATGGCCAATGTGTCAACTTGGGCCAAATTAGGGCTGAGCTGGTTTAAGTTCGACAAAATTGGAAGGAGGTTTGGCAACATAGAATATTTCTACCCTGTTGCACAATTTTTCTACCATGTAGTTCCGACAATAGCCAATGGGTCAATTTGGGCCAAATTAGGGCCGAGCTGGTTTAAGTTCGACAAAATTGGAAGCTGATTCGACAACATAGAATATTTCTACCCTGTTGTAGAATTTTTCTACCATGTAATTCCGACAATGGCCAATGGGTCAACTTCGGATAAATTTGGGCCGAGCTGGTTTAAGTTCGACGAAATTGGAAGGAGGTTCGACAACATAGAATATTTCTACCCTGTTGTAGAATTTTTATACCATGTAGTTCCGACAATGGCTAATGGGTCAACTTGGGCCAAATTAGGGCCGAGCTGGTTTAAGTTCGACAAAATTGGAAGGAGGTTCGATAACATAGAATATTTCTACCCTGTTGCACAATTTTCCTACCATGTAGTTCCGACAATGGCCAATGGGTCAACTTGGCCCAAATTAGGGCCGAGTTAGTTTAAGTTCGACATAATTGGAATGAGGTTCGACAACATAGAATATTTCTTCCCTGTTGCACAATTTTTCTAGCATGTAGTTCCGACAATGGCCAATTTGTCAACTTCGGCCAAATTAGGGCCGAGCTGGTTTAAGTTCGACAAAATTGGAAGGAGGTTCGACAACATAGAAAATTTCTTCCCTGTTGCACAATTTTTTCTACCATGTAGTTCCGACAATGGCCAATGTGTCAACTTGGGCCAAATTAGGGCCGAGCTGGTTTAAGTTCAACAAAATTGGAAGGAGGTTCGACAACATAGAATATTTCTACCCTGTTGCACAATTTTTCTACCATGTAGTTTCGACAATGGCCAATGGGTCAACTTGGGCCAAATTAGGGCTGAGCTAGTTTAAGTTTGACAAAATTGGAAGGAGGTTTGACAACATAGAATATTTCTACCCTATTGCGCAATTTTTCTACCATGTAGTTCCGACAATGGCCAATGGGTCAACTTGGGAGAAATTAGGGTCGAGCTGGTTTAAGTTCGACAAAATTGGAAGGAGGTTCGACAACATAGAATATTTCTACCCTGTTGTAGAATTTTTCTACCATGTAGTTCCGATAATGGCCAATGGGTTAACTTGGGCCAAATTAGGGCCGAGCTGGTTTAAGTTCGACAAAATTGGAAGCAGGTTCGACAACATAGAATATTTCTACCCTGTTGTAGAATTTTTCTACCATGTAGTTCCGACAATGGCCAATGGGTCAACTTGGTATAAATTTGGGCCGAGCTGGTTTAAGTTCGACAAAATAGGAAGGAGGTTCGACAACATAGAATATTTCTACCCTGTTGCACAATTTTTATACCATGTAGTTCCGACAATGGCTAATGGGTCAACTTGGGCCAAATTAGGGCCGAGCTGGTTTAAGTTCGACAAAATTGGAAGGAGGTTCGATAACATAGAATATTTCTACCCTGTTGCACAATTTTCCTACCATGTAGTTCCGACAATGGCCAATGGGTCAACTTGGCCCAAATTAGGGCCGAGTTAGTTTAAGTTCGACATAATTGGAATGAGGTTCGACAACATAGAATATTTCTTCCCTGTTGCACAATTTTTCTACCATGTAGTTCCGACAATGGCCAATTTGTCAACTTGGGCCAAATTAGGGCCGAGCAGGTTTAAGTTTGACAAAATTGGAAGGAGGTTCGACAACATAGAATATTTCTTCCCTGTTGCACAATTTTTCTACCATGTAGTTCCGACAATGGCCAATGTGTCAACTTGGGCCAAATTAGAGCCGAGCTGGTTTAAGTTCGACAAAATTGGAAGGAAGTTCGACAACATAGAATATTTCTACCCTGTTGTAGAATTTTTCTACCATGTAGTTCTGACAATGGCCAATGGGTCAACTTCAGATAAATTTGGGCCGAGCTGGTTTAAGTTCGACAAAATTGGAAGGAGGTTCGACAACATAGAATATTTCTACCCTGTTGTAGAATTTTTCTACCATGTAGTTCCGACAATGGCCAATGGGTCAACTTCGGATAAATTTGGGCCGAGCTGGTTTAAGTTCGACAAAATAGGAAGGAGGTTCGACAACATTGAATATTTCTACCCTGTTGCACAATTTTTATACCATGTAGTTCCGACAATGGCTAATGGGTCAACTTGGGCAAAATTAGGGCCGAGCTGGTTTAAGTTCGACAAAATTGGAAGGAGGTTCGATAACATAGAATATTTCTACCCTGTTGCACAATTTTCCTACCATGTAGTTCCGACAATGGCCAATGGGTCAACTTGGCCCAAATTAGGGCCGAGTTAGTTTAAGTTCGACATAATTGGAATGAGGTTCGACAACATAGAATATTTCTTCCCTGTTGCACAATTTTTCTAGCATGTAGTTCCGACAATGGCCAATTTGTCAACTTCGGCCAAATTAGGGCCGAGCTGGTTTAAGTTCGACAAAATTGGAAGGAGGTTCGACAACATAGAAAATTTCTTCCCTGTTGCACAATTTTTCTACCATGTAGTTCCGACAATGGCCAATGTGTCAACTTGGGCCAAATTAGGGCCGAGCTGGTTTAAGTTCAACAAAATTGGAAGGAGGTTCGACAACATAGAATATTTCTACCCTGTTGTAGAATTTTTCTACCATCTAGTTCCGACAATGGCCAATGGGTCAACTTCGGATAAATTTGGGCCGAGCTGGTTTAAGTTCGACAAAATTGGAAGGAGGTTCGACAATATAGAATATTTCTACCCAGTTGCACAATTTTCCTACTATGTAGTTCCGACAATGGCCAATGGGTCAACTTGGGCCAAATTAGGGCCGAGCTGGTTTAAGTTCGACAAAATTGGAAGGAGGTTCGACAACATAGAATATTTCTACCCTGTTGCACAATTTTTCTACCATGTAGTTCCGACAATAGCCAATGGGTCAACTTGGGCAAAATTAGGGCCGAGCTGGTTTAAGTTCGACAAAATTGGAAGGAGGTTCGACAACATAGAATATTTCTACCCTGTTGCACAATTTTTCTACCATGTAGTTCCGACAATAGCCAATGGGTCAACTTGGGCCAAATTAGGGCCGAGCTGGTTTAAGTTCGACAAAATTGGATGGAGGTTCGACAACATAGAATATTTCTACCCTGTTGCACAATTTTCCTACCATGTAGTTCCGACAATGGCCAATGGGTCAACTTGGGCCAAATTAGGGCCGAGCTAGTTTAAGTTCGACATAATTGGAATGAGGTTCGACAACATAGAATATTTCTTCCGTGTTGCACAATTTTTCTACCATGTAGTTCCGACAATGGCCAATTTGTCAACTTGGGCCAAATTAGGGCCGAGCTGGTTTAAGTTCGACAAAATTGGACGGAGGTTCGACAACATAGAATATTTCTTCCCTGTTGCACAATTTTTCTACCATGTAGTTCCGACAATGGCCAATGTGTCAACTTGGGCCAAATTAGGGCTGAGCTGGTTTAAGTTCGACAAAATTGGAAGGAGGTTTGACAACATAGAATATTTCTATCCTGTTGCACAATTTTTCTACCATGTAGTTCCGACAATAGCCAATGGGTCAACTTGGCCCAAATTAGGGCCGAGCTAGTTTAAGTTCGACATAATTGGAATGAGGTTCGACAACATAGAATATTTCTACCCTGTTGCACAATTTTCCTACCATGTAGTTCCGACAATGGCCAATGGGTCAACTTGGCCCAAATTAGGGCCGAGCTAGTTTAAGTTCGACATAATTGGAATGAGGTTCGACAACATAGAATATTTCTTCCCTGTTGCACAATTTTTCTACCATGTAGTTCCGACAATGGCCAATGTGTCAACTTGGGCCAAATTAGGGCCGAGCTGGTTTAAGTTCGACAAAATTGGAAGCAGGTTCGACAACATAGAATATTTCTACCCTGTTGTAGAATTTTTCTACCATGTAGTTCCGACAATGGCCAATGGGTCAACTTCGGCTAAATTTGGGCCGAGCTGGTTTAAGTTCGACAAAATTGGATGGAGGTTCGACAACATAGAATATTTCTACCCTGTTGCACAATTTTCCTACCATGTAGTTCCGACAATGGCCAATGGGTCAACTTGGGCCAAATTAGGGCCGAGCTAGTTTAAGTTCGACATAATTGGAATGAGGTTCGACAACATAGAATATTTCTTCCCTGTTGCACAATTTTTCTACCATGTAGTTCCGACAATGGCGAATTTGTCAACTTGGGCCAAATAAGGGCCGAGCTGGTTTAAGTTCGACAAAATTGGAAGGAGGTTTGACAACATAGAATATTTCTTCCCTGTTGCACAATTTTTCTACCATGTAGTTCCGACAATGGCCAATGTGTCAACTTGGGCCAAATTAGGGCTGAGCTGGTTTAAGTTCGACAAAATTGGAAGGAGGTTTGACAACATAGAATATTTCTACCCTGTTGCACAATTTTTCTACCATGTAGTTCCGACAATAGCCAATGGGTCAACTTGGGCCAAATTAGGGCCGAGCTGGTTTAAGTTCGACAAAATTGGAAGCAGGTTCGACAACATAGAATATTTCTACCCTGTTGTAGAATTTTTCTACCATGTAGTTCCGACAATGGCCAATGGGTCAACTTCGGATAAATTTGGGCCGAGCTGGTTTAAGTTCGACAAAATTGAAAAGAGGTTCGACAACATAGAATATTTCTACCCAGTTGCACAATTTTCCTACTATGTAGTTCCGACAATGGCCAATGGGTCAACTTGGGCCAAATTAGGGCCGAGCTGGTTTAAGTTCGACAAAATTGGAAGGAGGTTCGACAACAAAGAATATTTCTACCCTGTTGCACAATTTTTCTACCATGTAGTTCCGACAATAGCCAATGGGTCAACTTGGGCAAAATTAGGGCCGAGCTGGTTTAAGTTCGACAAAATTGGAAGGAGGTTCGACAACATAGAATATTTCTACCCTGTTGCACAATTTTTCTACCATGTAGTTCCGACAATAGCCAATGGGTCAACTTGGGCCAAATTAGGGCCGAGCTGGTTTAAGTTCGACAAAATTGGATGGAGGTTCGACAACATAGAATATTTCTACCCTGTTGCACAATTTTCCTACCATGTAGTTCCGACAATGGCCAATGGGTCAACTTGGGCCAAATTAGGGCCGAGCTAGTTTAAGTTCGACATAATTGGAATGAGGTTCGACAACATAGAATATTTCTTCCCTGTTGCACAATTTTTCTACCATGTAGTTCCGACAATGGCCAATTTGTCAACTTGGGCCAAATTAGGGCCGAGCTGGTTTAAGTTCGACAAAATTGGAAGGAGGTTCGACAACATAGAATATTTCTTCCCTGTAGCACAATTTTTCTACCATGTAGTTCCGACAATGGCCAATGTGTCAACTTGGGCCAAATTAGGGCTGAGCTGGTTTAAGTTCGACAAAATTGGAAGGAGGTTTGGCAACATAGAATATTTCTACCCTGTTGCACAATTTTTCTACCATGTAGTTCCGACAATAGCCAATGGGTCAATTTGGGCCAAATTAGGGCCGAGCTGGTTTAAGTTCGACAAAATTGGAAGCTGATTCGACAACATAGAATATTTCTACCCTGTTGTAGAATTTTTCTACCATGTAGTTCCGACAATGGCCAATGGGTCAACTTCGGCTAAATTTGGGCCTAGCTGGTTTAAGTTCGACAAAATTGGATGGAGGTTCGACAACATAGAATATTTCTACCCTGTTGCACAATTTTCCTACCATGTAGTTCCGACAATGGCCAATGGGTCAACTTGGGCCAAATTAGGGCCGAGCTAGTTTAAGTTCGACATAATTGGAATGAGGTTCGACAACATAGAATATTTCTTCCCTGTTGCACAATTTTTCTACCATGTAGTTCCGACAAAGGCCAATTTGTCAACTTGGGCCAAATTAGGGCCGAGCTGGTTTAAGTTCGACAAAATTGGAAGGAGGTTCGACAACATAGAATATTTCTTCCCTGTTGCACAATTTTTATACCATGTAGTTCCGACACTGGCAAATGTGTCAACTTGGGCCAAATTAGGGCTGAGCTGGTTTAAGTTCGACAAAATTGGAAGGAGGTTTGACAACATAGAATATTTCTACCCTATTGCACAATTTTTCTAACATGTAGTTCCGACAATAGCCAATGGGTCAACTTGGGCCAAATTAGGGCCGAGCTGGTTTAAGTTCGACAAAATTGGAAGCAGGTTCGACAACATAGAATATTTCTACCCTGTTGTAGAATTTTTCTACCATGTAATTCCGACAATGGCCAATGGGTCAACTTCGGATAAATTTGGGCCGAGCTGGTTTAAGTTCGACGAAATTGGAAGGAGGTTCGACAACATAGAATATTTCTACCCTGTTGTAGAATTTTTCTACCATGTAGTTCCGGCAATGGCCAATGGGTCAACTTCGGCTAAATTTGGGCCGAGCTGGTTTAAGTTCGACAAAATTGGATGGAGGTTCGACAACATAGAATATTTCAACCCTGTTGCACAATTTTTCTACCATGTAGTTCCAACAATAGCCAATGGGTCAACTTGGGCCAAATTAGGGCCGAGCTGGTTTAAGTTCGACAAAATTGGATGGAGGTTCGACAACATAGAATATTTCTACCCTGTTGCACAATTTTCCTACCATGTAGTTCCGACAATGGCCAATGGGTCAACTTGGGCCAAATTAGGGCCGAGCTGGTTTAAGTTCGACAAAATTGGAAGGAGGTTCGACAACATAGAATATTTCTACCCTGTTGCACAATTTTTCTACCATGTAGTTCCGACAATAGCCAATGGGTCAACTTGGGCAAAATTAGGGCCGAGCTGGTTTAAGTTCGACAAAATTGGAAGGAGGTTCGACAACATAGAATATTTCTACCCTGTTGCACAATTTTTCTACCATGTAGTTCCGACAATAGCCAATGGGTCAACTTGGGCCAAATTAGGGCCGAGCTGGTTTAAGTTCGACAAAATTGGATGGAGGTTCGACAACATAGAATATTTCTACCCTGTTGCACAATTTTCCTACCATGTAGTTCCGACAATGGCCAATGGGTCAACTTGGGCCAAATTAGGGCCGAGCTAGTTTAAGTTCGACATAATTGGAATGAGGTTCGACAACATAGAATATTTCTTCCGTGTTGCACAATTTTTCTACCATGTAGTTCCGACAATGGCCAATTTGTCAACTTGGGCCAAATTAGGGCCGAGCTGGTTTAAGTTCGACAAAATTGGACGGAGGTTCGACAACATAGAATATTTCTTCCCTGTTGCACAATTTTTCTACCATGTAGTTCCGACAATGGCCAATGTGTCAACTTGGGCCAAATTAGGGCTGAGCTGGTTTAAGTTCGACAAAATTGGAAGGAGGTTTGACAACATAGAATATTTCTACCCTGTTGCACAATTTTTCTACCATGTAGTTCCGACAATAGCCAATGGGTCAACTTGGCCCAAATTAGGGCCGAGCTAGTTTAAGTTCGACATAATTGGAATGAGGTTCGACAACATAGAATATTTCTACCCTGTTGCACAATTTTCCTACCATGTAGTTCCGACAATGGCCAATGGGTCAACTTGGCCCAAATTAGGGCCGAGCTAGTTTAAGTTCGACATAATTGGAATGAGGTTCGACAACATAGAATATTTCTTCCATGTTGCACAATTTTTCTACCATGTAGTTCCGACAATGGCCAATGTGTCAACTTGGGCCAAATTAGGGCCGAGCTGGTTTAAGTTCGACAAAATTGGAAGCAGGTTCGACAACATAGAATATTTCTACCCTGTTGTAGAATTTTTCTACCATGTAGTTCCGACAATGGCCAATGGGTCAACTTCGGCTAAATTTGGGCCGAGCTGGTTTAAGTTCGACAAAATTGGATGGAGGTTCGACAACATAGAATATTTCTACCCTGTTGCACAATTTTCCTACCATGTAGTTCCGACAATGGCCAATGGGTCAACTTGGGCCAAATTAGGGCCGAGCTAGTTTAAGTTCGACATAATTGGAATGAGGTTCGACAACATAGAATATTTATTCCCTGTTGCACAATTTTTCTACCATGTAGTTCCGACAATGGCCAATTTGTCAACTTGGGCCAAATAAGGGCCGAGCTGGTTTAAGTTCGACAAAATTGGAAGGAGGTTTGACAACATAGAATATTTCTTCCCTGTTGCACAATTTTTCTACCATGTAGTTCCGACAATGGCCAATGTGTCAACTTGGGCCAAATTAGGGCTGAGCTGGTTTAAGTTCGACAAAATTGGAAGGAGGTTTGACAACATAGAATATTTCTACCCTGTTGCACAATTTTTCTACCATGTAGTTCCGACAATAGCCAATGGGTCAACTTGGGCCAAATTAGGGCCGAGCTGGTTTAAGTTCGACAAAATTGGAAGCAGGTTCGACAACATAGAATATTTCTACCCTGTTGTAGAATTTTTCTACCATGTAGTTCCGACAATGGCCAATGGGTCAACTTCGGATAAATTTGGGCCGAGCTGGTTTAAGTTCGACAAAATTGAAAAGAGGTTCGACAACATAGAATATTTCTACCCAGTTGCACAATTTTCCTACTATGTAGTTCCGACAATGGCCAATGGGTCAACTTGGGCCAAATTAGGGCCGAGCTGGTTTAAGTTCGACAAAATTGGAAGGAGGTTCGACAACAAAGAATATTTCTACCCTGTTGCACAATTTTTCTACCATGTAGTTCCGACAATAGCCAATGGGTCAACTTGGGCAAAATTAGGGCCGAGCTGGTTTAAGTTCGACAAAATTGGAAGGAGGTTCGACAACATAGAATATTTCTACCCTGTTGCACAATTTTTCTACCATGTAGTTCCGACAATAGCCAATGGGTCAACTTGGGCCAAATTAGGGCCGAGCTGGTTTAAGTTCGACAAAATTGGATGGAGGTTCGACAACATAGAATATTTCTACCCTGTTGCACAATTTTCCTACCATGTAGTTCCGACAATGGCCAATGGGTCAACTTGGGCCAAATTAGGGCCGAGCTAGTTTAAGTTCGACATAATTGGAATGAGGTTCGACAACATAGAATATTTCTTCCCTGTTGCACAATTTTTCTACCATGTAGTTCCGACAATGGCCAATTTGTGAACTTGGGCCAAATTAGGGCCGAGCTGGTTTAAGTTCGACAAAATTGGAAGGAGGTTCGACAACATAGAATATTTCTTCCCTGTAGCACAATTTTTCTACCATGTAGTTCCGACAATGGCCAATGTGTCAACTTGGGCCAAATTAGGGCTGAGCTGGTTTAAGTTCGACAAAATTGGAAGGAGGTTTGGCAACATAGAATATTTCTACCCTGTTGCACAATTTTTCTACCATGTAGTTCCGACAATAGCCAATGGGTCAATTTGGGCCAAATTAGGGCCGAGCTGGTTTAAGTTCGACAAAATTGGAAGCTGATTCGACAACATAGAATATTTCTACCCTGTTGTAGAATTTTTCTACCATGTAGTTCCGACAATGGCCAATGGGTCAACTTCGGCTAAATTTGGGCCTAGCTGGTTTAAGTTCGACAAAATTGGATGGAGGTTCGACAACATAGAATATTTCTACCCTGTTGCACAATTTTCCTACCATGTAGTTCCGACAATGGCCAATGGGTCAACTTGGGCCAAATTAGGGCAGAGCTAGTTTAAGTTCGACATAATTGGAATGAGGTTCGACAACATAGAATATTTCTTCCCTGTTGCACAATTTTTCTACCATGTAGTTCCGACAAAGGCCAATTTGTCAACTTGGGCCAAATTAGGGCCGAGCTGGTTTAAGTTCGACAAAATTGGAAGGAGGTTCGACAACATAGAATATTTCTTCCCTGTTGCACAATTTTTATACCATGTAGTTCCGACACTGGCAAATGTGTCAACTTGGGCCAAATTAGGGCTGAGCTGGTTTAAGTTCGACAAAATTGGAAGGAGGTTTGACAACATAGAATATTTCTACCCTATTGCACAATTTTTCTAACATGTAGTTCCGACAATAGCCAATGGGTCAACTTGGGCCAAATTAGGGCCGAGCTGGTTTAAGTTCGACAAAATTGGAAGCAGGTTCGACAACATAGAATATTTCTACCCTGTTGTAGAATTTTTCTACCATGTAATTCCGACAATGGCCAATGGGTCAACTTCGGATAAATTTGGGCCGAGCTGGTTTAAGTTCGACGAAATTGGAAGGAGGTTCGACAACATAAAATATTTCTACCCTGTTGTAGAATTTTTCTACCATGTAGTTCCGGCAATGGCCAATGGGTCAACTTCGGCTAAATTTGGGCCGAGCTGGTTTAAGTTCGACAAAATTGGATGGAGGTTCGACAACATAGAATATTTCAACCCTGTTGCACAATTTTTCTACCATGTAGTTCCAACAATAGCCAATGGGTCAACTTGGGCCAAATTAGGGCCGAGCTGGTTTAAGTTCGACAAAATTGGATGGAGGTTCGACAACATAGAATATTTCTACCCTGTTGCACAATTTTCCTACCATGTAGTTCCGACAATGGCCAATGGGTCAACTTGGGCCAAATTAGGGCCGAGCTAGTTTAAGTTCGACATAATTGGAATGAGGTTCGACAACATAGAATATTTCTTCCCTGTAGCACAATTTTTCTACAATGTAGTTCCGACAATGGCCAATTTGTCAACTTGGGCCAAATTAGGGCTGAGCTGGTTTAAGTTCGACAAAATTGGAAGGAGGTTCGACAACATAGAATATTTCTTCCCTGTTGCACAATTTTTCTACCATGTAGTTCCGACAATGGCCAATGTGTCAACTTGGGCCAAATTAGGGCTGAGCTGGTTTAAGTTCGACAAAATTGGAAGGAGGTTTGACAACATAGAATATTTCTACCCTGTTGCACAATTTTTCTACCATGTAGTTTCGACAATAGCCAATGGGTCAACTTGGGCCAAATTAGGGCCGAGCTGGTTTAAGTTCGACAAAATTGGAAGCAGGTTCGACAACATAGAATATTTCTACCCTGTGGTAGAATTTTTCTACCATGTAGTTCCAACAATGGCCAATGGGTCAACTTCGGCTATATTTGGGCCGAGCTGGTTTAAGTTCGACAAAATTGGATGGAGGTTCGACAACATAGAATATCTCTACCCTGTTGAACAATTTTTCTACCATGTAGTTCCGACAATGGCCAATGGGTCAACTTGGGCCAAATTAGGGCCGAGCTGGTTTAAGCTTGACAAAATTGGAAGGAGGTTCGACAACATAGAATATTTCTTCCCTGTTGCACAATTTTTCTACCATGTAGTTACAACAATGGCCAATGTGTCAACTTGGGCCAAATTAGGACTGAGCTGGTTTAAGTTCGACAAAATTGGAAGGAGGTTCGACAACATAGAATATTTCTACCCTGTTGCACAATTTTTCTACCATGTAGTTCCGACAATAGCCAATGGGTCAACTTGGGCCAAATTAGGGCCGACCTGGTTTAAGTTCGACAAAATTGGAAGTAGGTTCAACAACATAGAATATTTCTACCCTGTTGTAGAATTTTTCTACCATGTAGTTCCGACAATGGCCAATGGGTCAACTTCGGCTAAATTTGGGCCGAGCTGGTTTAAGTTCGACAAAATTGGATGGAGGTTCGACAACATAGAATATTTCTACCCTGTTGAACAATTTTTCTACCATGTAGTTCCGACAATGGCCAATGGGTCAACTTGGGCCAAATTAGGGCCGAGCTGGTTTAAGTTCGACAAAATTGGAAGGAGGTTCGATAACATGGAATATTTCTACCCTGTTGCACAATTTTCCTACCATGTAGTTCCGACAATGGCCAATGGGTCAACTTGGCCCAAATTAGGGACGAGCTAGTTTAAGTTCGACATAATTGGAATGAGGTTCGACAACATAGAATATTTCTTCCCTGTTGCACAATTTTTCTACCATGTAGTTCCGACAATGGCCAATTTGTCAACTTGGGCCAAATTAGGGCCGAGCTGGTTTAAGTTCGACAAAATTGGAAGGAGGTTCGAGAACATAGAATATTTATACCCTGTTGACAATTTCTCTACCATGCAGTTTCGAAAATGGCCAATGGGTCAACTTGGGCCAAATTAGGGCCGAGCTAGTTTAAGTTTGACAAAATTGGAAGGAGGTTTGACAACATAGAATATTTCTACCCTATTGCGCAATTTTTCTACTATGTAGTTCCGACAATGGCCAATGGGTCAACTTGGGACAAATTAGGGTCGAGCTGGTTTAAGTTCGACAAAATTGGAAGGAGGTTCGACAACATAGAATATTTCTACCCTGTTGTAGAATTTTTCTACCATGTAGTTCCGATTATGGCCAATGGGTTAACTTGGGCCAAATTAGGGCCGAGCTGGTTTAAGTTCGACAAAATTGGAAGGAGGTTCGACAACATAGAATATTTCTACCCTGTTGCACAATTTTTATTCCTTGTAGTTCCGACAATGGCTAATGGGTCAACTTGGGCCAAATTAGGGCCGAGCTGGTTTAAGTTCGACAAAATTGGAAAGAGGTTCGATAACATAGAATATTTCTACCCTGTTGCACAATTTTCCTACCATGTAATTCCGACAATGGCCAATGGGTGAACTTGGCCCAAATTAGGGCCGAGCTAGTTTAAGTTCGACATAATTGGAATGAGGTTCGACTACATAGAATATTTCTTCCCTGTTGCACAATTTTTCTACCATGTAGTTCCGACAATGGCCAATTTGTCAACTTGGGCCAAATTAGGGCCGAGCTGGTTTAAGTTTGACAAAATTGGAAGGAGGTTCGACAACATAGAATATTTCTTCCCTGTTGCACAATTTTTCTACCATGTAGTTCCGACAATGACCAATGTGTCAACTTGGGCCAAATTAGGGCCGAGCTGGTTTATGTTCGACAAAATTGGAAGGAGGTTCGACAACATAGAATATTTCTACCCTGTTGTAGAATTTTTCTACCATGTAGTTCCGGCAATGGCCAATGGGTCAACTTCGGCTAAATTTGGGCCGAGCTGGTTCAAGTTCGACAAAATTGGATGGATGTTCGACAACATAGAATATTTCTACCCTGTTGAACAATTTTTCTACCATGTAGTTCCGACAGTGGCCAATGGGTCAACTTGGGCCAAATTAGGGCCGAGCTGGTTTAAGTTCGACAAAATTGGAAGGAGGTTCGATAACATAGAATATTTCTACCCTGTTGCACAATTTTCCTACCATGTAGTTCCGACAATGGCCAATGGGTCAACTTGGCCCAAATTAGGGCCGAGCTAGTTTAAGTTCGACATAATTGGAATGAGGTTCGACAACATAGAATATTTCTTCCCTGTTGCACAATTTTTCTACCATGTAGTTCCGACAATGGCCAATTTGTCAACTTGGGCCAAATTAGGGCCGAGCTGGTTTAAGTTCGACAAAATTGGAAGGAGGTTCGACAACATAGAATATTTCTACCCTGTTGACAATTTTTCTACCATGCAGTTTCGACAATGGCCAATGGGTCAACTTGGGCCAAATTAGGGCCGAGCTAGTTTAAGTTTGACAAAATTGGAAGGAGGTTTGACAACATAGAATATTTCTACCCTATTGCGCAATTTTTCTACCATGTAGTTCCGACAATGGCCAATGGGTCAACTTGGGACAAATTAGGGTCGAGCTGGTTTAAGTTCGACAAAATTGGAAGGAGGTTCGACAACATAGAATATTTCGACCCTGTTGTAGAATTTTTCTACCATGTAGTTCCGATTATGGCCAATGGGTTAACTTGGGCCAAATTAGGGCCGAGCTGGTTTAAGTTCGACAAAATTGGAAGGAGGTTCGACAACATAGAATATTTCTACCCTGTTGCACAATTTTTATACCATGTAGTTCCGACAATGGCTAATGGGTCAACTTGGGCCAAATTAGGGCCGAGCTGGTTTAAGTTCGACAAAATTGGAAGGAGGTTCGATAACATAGAATTTTTCTACCCTGTTGCACAATTTTCCTACCATGTAATTCCGACAATGGCCAATGGGTGAACTTGGCCCAAATTAGGGCCGAGCTAGTTTAAGTTCGACATAATTGGAATGAGGTTCGACAACATAGAATATTTCTTCCCTGTTGCACAATTTTTCTACCATGTAGTTCCGACAATGGCCAATTTGTCAACTTGGGCCAAATTAGGGCCGAGCAGGTTTAAGTTTGACAAAATTGGAAGGAGGTTCGACAACATAGAATATTTCTTCCCTGTTGCACAATTTTTCTACCATGTAGTTCCGACAATGGCCAATGTGTCAACTTGGGCCAAATTAGGGCTGAGCTGGTTTAAGTTCGACAAAATTGGAAGGAGGTTCGACAACATAGAATATTTCTACCCTGTTGTAGAATTTTTCTTCCATGTAGTTCCGACAATGGCCAATGGGTCAACTTCGGCTAAATTTGGGCCGAGCTGGTTTAAGTTCGACAAAATTGGATGGAGGTTCAACAACATAGAATATTTCCACCCTGTTGAACAATTTTTCTACCATGTAGTTCCGACAATGGCCAATGGGTCAACTTGGGCCAAATTAGGGCCGAGCTGGTTTAAGTTCGACAAAATTGGAAGGAGGTTCGATAACATAGAATATTTCTACCCTGTTGCACAATTTTCCTACCATGTAGTTCCGACAATGGCCAATGGGTCAACTTGGCCCAAATTAGGGCCGAGCTAGTTTAAGTTCGACATAATTGGAATGAGGTTCGACAACATAGAATATTTCTTCCCTGTTGCACAATTTTTCTACCATGTAGTTCCGACAATGGCCAATTTGTCAACTTGGGCCAAATTAGGGCCGAGCTGGTTTAAGTTCGACAAACTTGGAAGGAGGTTCGACAACATAGAATATTTCTACCCAGTTGCACAATTTTTCTACCATGTAGTTTCGACAATGTCCAATGGGTCAACTTGGGCCAAATTAGGGCCGAGCTAGTTAAAGTTTGACAAAATTGGAAGGAGGTTTGACAACATAGAATATTTCTACCCTATTGCGCAATTTTTCTACCATGTAGTTCCAACAATGGCCAATGGGTCAACTTGGGACAAATTAGGGTCGAGCTGGTTTAAGTTCGACAAAATTGGAAGGAGGTTCGACAACATAGAATATTTCTACCCTGTTGTAGAATTTTTCTACCATGTAGTTCCGATAATGGCCAATGGGTTAACTTGGGCCAAATTACGGCCGAGTTGGTTTAAGTTCAACAAAATTGGAAGGAGGTTCGACAACATAGAATATTTCTACCCTGTTGCACAATTTTTATACCATGTAGTTCCGACAATGGCTAATGGGTCAACTTGGGCCAAATTAGGGCCGAGCTCGTTTAAGTTCGACAAAATTGGAAGGAGGTTCGATAACATAGAATATTTCTACCCTGTTGCACAATTTTCCTACCATGTAGTTCCGACAATGGCCAATGGATCAACTTGGCCCAAATTAGGGCCGAGCTAGTTTAAGTTCGACATAATTGGAATGAGGTTCGACAACAAAGAATATTTCTTCCCTGTTGCACAATTTTTCTACCATGTAGTTCCGACAATGGCCAATTTGTCAACTTGGGCCAAATTAGGGCCGAGCTGGTTTAAGTTCGACAAAATTGGAAGGAGGTTCGACAACATAGAATATTTCTTCCCTGTTGCACAATTTTTCTACCATGTAGTTCCGACAATGGCCAATGTGTCAACTTGGGCCAAATTAGGGCCGAGCTGGTTTAAGTTCGACAAAATTGGAAGGAGGTTCGACAACATAGAATATTTCTACCCTGTTGTAGAATTTTTCTACCATGTAGTTCCGACAATGGCCAATGGGTCAACTTCGGATAAATTTGGGCCGAGCTGGTTTAAGTTCGACAAAATTGGAAGGAGGTTCGACAACATAGAATATTTCTACCCAGTTGCACAATTTTCCTACTATGTAGTTCTGACAATGGCCAATGGGTCAACTTGGGCCAAATTAGGGCTGAGCTAGTTTAAGTTCGACAAAATTGGAAGGAGGTTCGACAACATAGAATATTTCTACCCTGTTGCACAATTTTTCTACCATGTAGTTCCGATAATAGCCAATGGCTCAACTTGGGCAAAATTAGGGCCGAGCTGGTTTAAGTTCGACAAAATTGGAAGGAGGTTCGACAACATAGAATATTTATACCCTGTTGCACAATTTTTCTACCATGTAGTTCCGACAATAGCCAATGGGTCAACTTGGGCCAAATTAGGGCCGAGCTGGTTTAAGTTCGACAAAATTGGTTGGAGGTTCGACAACATAGAATATTTCTACCCTGTTGCACAATTTTCCTACCATGTAGTTCCGACAATGGCGAATGGGTCAACTTGGGCCAAATTAGGGCCGAGCTGGTTTAAGTTCGACATAATTGGAATGAGGTTCGACAACATAGAATATTTCTTCCCTGTTGCACAATTTTTCTACCATGTAGTTCCGACAATGGCCAATTTGTCAACTTGGGCCAAATTTGGGCCGAGCTAGTTTAAGTTCGACAAAATTGGAAGGAGGTTCGATAACATAGAATATTTCTTCCCTGTTGCACAATTTTTCTACCATGTAGTTCCGACAATGGCCAATGTGTGAACTTGGACCAAATTAGGGCTGAGTTGGTTTAAGTTCGACAAAATTGGAAGGAGGTTCGACAACATAGAATATTTCTACCCTGTTGCACAATTTTTCTACCATGTAGTTCCGACAATAGCCAATGGGTCAACTTGGGCCAAATTAGGGCCGACCTGGTTTAAGTTCGACAAAATTGGAAGGAGGTTCGACAACATAGAATATTTCTACCCTGTTGTAGAATTTTTCTACCATGTAGTTCCGACAATAGCCAATGGGTCAACTTGGGCCAAATTAGGGCCGACCTGGTTTAAGTTCGACAAAATTGGAAGTAGGTTCGACAACATAGAATATTTCTACCCTGTTGTAGAATTTTTCTACCATGTAGTTCCGACAATGGCCAATGGGTCAACTTCGGCTAAATTTGGGCCGAGCTAGTTTAAGTTCGACAAAATTGGATGGAGGTTCGACAACATAGAATATTTCTACCCTGTTGAACAATTTTTCTACCATGTAGTTCCGACAATGGCCAATGGGTCAACTTGGGCCAAATTAGGGCCGAGCTGGTTTAAGTTCGACAAAATTGGAAGGAGGTTCGATAACATAGAATATTTCTACCCTGTTGCACAATTTTCCTACCATGTAGTTCCGACAATGGCCAATGGGTCAACTTGGCCCAAATTAGGGCCGAGCTAGTTTAAGTTCGACATAATTGGAATGAGGTTCGACAACATAGAATATTTCTTCCCTGTTGCACAATTTTTCTACCATGTAGTTCCGACAATGGCCAATTTGTCAACTTGGGCCAAATTAGGGCCGAGCTGGTTTAAGTTCGACAAAATTGGAAGGAGGTTCGACAACATAGAATATTTCTACCCTGTTGCACAATTTTCCTACCATGTAGTTCCGACAATGGCCAATGTGTCAACTTGGGCCAAATTAGGGCCGAGCTGGTTTAAGTTCTACAAAATTGGAAGGAGGTTCGACAACATAGAATATTTCTACCCTGTTGTAGAATTTTTCTACCATGTAGTTCCGACAATGGCCAATGGGTCAACTTCGGATAAATTTGGGCCGAGCTGGTTTAAGTTCGACAAAATTGGAAGGAGGTTCGACAACATAGAATATTTCTACCCAGTTGCACAATTTTCCTACTATGTAGTTCTGACAATGGCCAATGGGTCAACTTGGGCCAAATTAGGGCTGAGCTAGTTTAAGTTCGACAAAATTGGAAGGAGGTTCGACAACATAGAATATTTCTACCCTGTTGCACAATTTTTCTACCATGTAGTTCCGATAATAGCCAATGGCTTAACTTGGGCAAAATTAGGGCCGAGCTGGTTTAAGTTCGACAAAATTGGAAGGAGGTTCGACAACATAGAATATTTATACCCTGTTGCACAATTTTTCTACCATGTAGTTCTGACAATAGCCAATGGGTCAACTTGGGCCAAATTAGGGCCGAGCTGGTTTAAGTTCGACAAAATTGGTTGGAGGTTCGACAACATAGAATATTTCTACCCTGTTGCACAATTTTCCTACCATGTAGTTCCGACAATGGCGAATGGGTCAACTTGGGCCAAATTAGGGCCGAGCTAGTTTAAGTTCGACATAATTGGAATGAGGTTCGACAATATAGAATATTTCTTCCCTGTTGCACAATTTTTCTACCATGTAGTTCTGACAATGGCCAATTTGTCAACTTGGGCCAAATTTGGGCCGAGCTAGTTTAAGTTCGACAAAATTGGAAGGAGGTTCGATAACATAGAATATTTCTTCCCTGTTGCACAATTTTTCTACCATGTAGTTCCGACAATGGCCAATGTGTGAACTTGGGCCAAATTAGGGCTGAGCTGGTTTAAGTTCGACAAAATTGGAAGGAGGTTCGACAACATAGAATATTTCTACCCTGTTGCACAATTTTTCTACCATGTAGTTCCGACAATAGCCAATGGGTCAACTTGGGCCAAATTAGGGCCGAACTGGTTTAAGTTCGACAAAATTGGAAGCAGGTTCGACAACATAGAATATTTCTACCCTGTTGTAGAATTTTTCTACCATGTAGTTCCGACAATGGCCAATGGGTCAACTTCGGCTAAATTTGGGCCGAGCTGGTTTAAGTTCGACAAAATTGGATGGAGGTTCGACAACATAGAATATTTCTACCCTGTTGAATAATTTTTCTACCATGTAGTTCCGACAATGGCCAATGGGTCAACTTGGGCCAAATTAGGGCCGAGCTGGTTTAAGTTTCACAAAATTGGAATGAGGTTCGACAACATAGAATATTTCTACCCTGTTGCACAATTTTTCTTCCATGTAGTTTCGACAATGGCCAATGGGTCAACTTGGGCCAAATTAGGGCCGAGCTAGTTTAAGTTTGACAAAATTGGAAGGAGGTTTGACAACATAGAATATTTCTACCCTATTGCGCAATTTTTCTACCATGTAGTTCCGACAATGGCCAATGGGTCAACTTGGGACAAATTAGGGTCGAGCTGGTTTAAGTTCGACAAAATTGGAAGGAGGTTCGACAACATAGAATATTTCTACCGTGTTGTAGAATTTTTCTACCATGTAGTTCCGATAATGGCCAATGGGTTAACTTGGGCCAAATTAGGGCCGAGCTGGTTTAAGTTCGACAAAATTGGAACGAGGTTCGACAACATAGAATATTTCTACCCTGTTGCACAATTTTTATACCATATAGTTCCGACAATGGCTAATGGGTCAACTTGGGCCAAATTAGGGCCGAGCTGGTTTAAGTTCGACAAAATTGGAAGGAGGTTCGATAACACAGAATATTTCTACCCTGTTGCACAATTTACCTACCATATAGTTCCGACAATAGCCAATGGGTCAACTTGGGCCAAATTAGGGCCGAGCTGGTTTAAGTTCGAAAAATCGGAAGGAGCTTCGACAACATAGAATATTTCTACCCTGTTGCACAATTTTTCTACCATGTAGTTCCGACAATGGCCAATTTGTCAACTTGGGCCAAATTAGGGCCGAGCTGGTTTAAGTTCGACAAAATTGGAAGGAGGTTCGACAACATAGAATATTTCTTCCCTGTTGCACAATTTTTCTACCATGTATTTCCGACAATGGCCAATGTGTCAACTTGGGCCAAATTAGGGCCGAGCTGGTCTAAGTTCGATAAAATTGGAAGGAGGTTCGACAACATAGAATATTTCTACCCTGTTGTATAATTTTTCTACCATGTAGTTCCGACAATGGCCAATGGGTCAACTTCGGATAAATTTGGGCCGAGCTGGTTTAAGTTCGACAAAATTGGAAGGAGGTTCGACAACATAGAATATTTCTACCCAGTTGCACAATTTTTCTACCATGTAGTTTCGACAATGGCCAATGGGTCAACTTGGGCCAAATTAGGGCCGAGCTAGTTTAAGTTTGACAAAATTGGAAGGAGGTTTGACAACATAGAATATTTCTACCCTATTGCGCAATTTTTCTACCATGTAGTTCCGACAATGGCCAATGGGTCAACTTGGGACAAATTAGGGTCGAGCTGGTTTAAGTTAGACAAAATTGGAAGGAGGTTCGACAACATAGAATATTTCTACCCTGTTGTAGAATTTTTCTACCATGTAGTTCCGACAATGGCCAATGGGTTAACTTGGGCCAAATTAGGGCCGAGCTGGTTTAAGTTCGACAAAATTGG
Source organism: Costus lasius (assembly GCA_027563935.2). NCBI lineage: Eukaryota > Viridiplantae > Streptophyta > Magnoliopsida > Zingiberales > Costaceae > Costus > Costus lasius. Next base: position 35,418,467 of record CM050454.1, read on the forward strand.
AAGGAGGTTCGACAACATAGAATATTTCTACCCTGTTGCACAATTTTTATACCATGTAGTTCCGACAATGGCTAATGGGTCAACTTGGGCCAAATTAGGGCCGAGCTGGTTTAAGTTCGACAAAATTGGAAGGAGGTTCGATAACATAGAATATTTCTACCCTGTTGCACAATTTTCCTACCATGTAATTCCGACAATGGCCAATGGGTCAACTTGGCCCAAATTAGGGCCGAGCTAGTTTAAGTTCGACATAATTGGAATGAGGTTCGACAACATAGAATATTTCTTCCCTGTTGCACAATTTTTCTACCCTGTAGTTCCGACAATGGCCAATTTGTCAACTTGGGCCAAATTAGGGCCGAGCTGGTTTAAGTTCGACAAAATTGGAAGGAGGTTCGACAACATAGAATATTTCTTCCCTGTTGCACAATTTTTCTACCATGTAGTTCCGACAATGGCCAATGTGTCAACTTGGGCCAAATTAGGGCCGAGCTGGTTTAAGTTTGACAAAATTGGAAGGAGGTTCGACAACATAGAATATTTCTACCCTGTTGTATAATTTTTCTACCATGTAGTTCCGACAATGGCCAATGGGTCAACTTCGGATAAATTTTGGCCGAGCTGGTTTAAGTTCGACAAAATTGGAAGGAGGTTCGACAACATAGAATATTTCTACCCAGTTGCACAATTTTCCTACTATGTAGTTCCGACAATGGCCAATGGGTCAACTTGGGCCAAATTAGGGCCGAGCTGGTTTAAGTTCGACAAAATTGGAAGGAGGTTCGACAACATAGAATATTTCTACCCTGTTGCACAATTTTTCTACCATGTAGTTCCGACAATAGCCAATGGGTCAACTTGGGCAAAATTAGGGCCGAGCTGGTTTAAGTTCGACAAAATTGGAAGGAGGTTCGACAACATAGAATATTTCTACCCTGTTGCACAATTTTTCTACCATGTAGTTCCGACAATAGCCAATGGGTCAACTTGGGCCAAATTAGGGCCGAGCTGGTTTAAGTTCGACAAAATTTAAAGGAGGTTCGACAACATAGAATATTTCTACCCTGTTGAACAATTTTTCTACCATGTAGTTCCGACAATAGCCAATGGGTCAACTTGGGCCAAATAAGGGTGGAGCTGGTTTAAGTTCGACAAAATTGGAAGGAGGTTCGACAACATAGAATCTTTCTACCCTGTTGTAGAATTTTTCTACCATGTAGTTCCGACAAAGGCCAATGGGTCAACTTCGGATAAATTTGGGCCGAGCTGGTTTAAGTTCGACAAAATTGAAAGGAGGTTCGACAACATAGAATATTTCTACCCAGTTGCACAATTTTCCTACGATGTAGTTCAAACAATGGTCAATGGGTCAACTTGGGCCAAATTAGGGCCGAGCTGGTTTAAGTTCGACAAAATTGGAAGGAGGTTCCACAACATAGAATATTTCTACCCTGTTGCACAATTTTTCTACCATGTAGTTCCGACAATGGCCAATGGGTCAACTTGGGCCAAATTAGGGCCGAGCTGGTTTAAGTTCGACAAAATTGGAAGGAGGTTCGACAACATAGAATATTTCTACCCTGTTGCACAATTTTTCTACCATGTAGTTCCGACAATAGCCAATGGGTCAACTTGGGCCAAATTAGGGATGAGCTGGTTTAAGTTCGACAAAATTAGAAGGAGGTTCGACAAAATAGAATATTTCTACCCTGTTGTAGAATTTTTCTACCATGTAGTTCCGACAATGGCCAATGGGTCAACTTCGAATAAATTTGGGCCGAGCTGGTTTAAGTTCGACAAAATTGGAAGGAGGTTCGACAACATAGAATATTTCTACCCAGTTGCACAATTTTCCTACTATGTAGTTTCGACAATGGCCAATGGGTCAACTTGGGCCAAATTAGGGCCGAGCTGGTTTAAGTTCGACAAAATTGGAAGGAGGTTCGACAACATAGAATATTTCTACCCTGTTGCACAATTTTTCTACCATGTAGTTCCGACAATAGCCAATGGGTCAACTTGGGCCAAATAAGGGTGGAGCTGGTTTAAGTTCGACAAAATTGGAAGGAGGTTCGACAACATAGAATCTTTCTACCTTGTTGTAGAATTTTTCTACCATGTAGTTCCGACAAAGGCCAATGGGTCAACTTCGGATAAATTTGGGCCGAGCTGGTTTAAGTTCGACAAAATTGAAAGGAGGTTCGACAACATAGAATATTTCTACCCAGTTGCACAATTTTCCTACGATGTAGTTCAAACAATGGCCAATGGGTCAACTTGGGCCAAATTAGGGCCGAGCTGGTTTAAGTTCGACAAAATTGGAAGGAGGTTCCACAACATAGAATATTTCTACCCTGTTGCACAATTTTTCTACCATGTAGTTCCGACAATGGCCAATGGGTCAACTTGGGCCAAATTAGGGCCGAGCTGGTTTAAGTTCGACAAAATTGGAAGGAGGTTCGACAACATAGAATATTTCTACCCTGTTGCACAATTTTTCTACCATGTAGTTCCGACAATAGCCAATGGGTCAACTTGGGCCAAATTAGGGATGAGCTGGTTTAAGTTCGACAAAATTAGAAGGAGGTTCGACAAAATAGAATATTTCTACCCTGTTGTAGAATTTTTCTACCATGTAGTTCCGACAATGGCCAATGGGTCAACTTCGAATAAATTTGGGCCGAGCTGGTTTAAGTTCGACAAAATTGGAAGGAGGTTCGACAACATAGAATATTTCTACCCAGTTGCACAATTTTCCTACTATGTAGTTTCGACAATGGCCAATGGGTCAACTTGGGCCAAATTAGGGCCGAGCTGGTTTAAGTTCGACAAAATTGGAAGGAGGTTCGACAACATAGAATATTTCTACCCTGTTGCACAATTTTTCTACCATGTAGTTCCGACAATAGCCAATGGGTCAACTTGGGCCAAATTAGGGCCGAGCTGGTCTAAGTTCGACAAAATTGGAAGGAGGTTCGACAACATAGAATATTTCTACCCTGTCATAGAATTTTTCTACCATGTAGTTCCGACAATGGCCAATGGGTCAACTTCGGATAAATTTGGGCCGAGCTGGTTTAAGTTCGACAAAATTGGAAGGAGGTTCGACAACATAGAATATTTCTACCCAGTTGCACAATTTTCCTACTATGTAGTTCCGACAATGGCCAATGGGTCAACATGGGCCAAATTAGGGCCGAGCTGGTTTAAGTTCGACAAATTTGGAAGAAGGTTCGACAACATAGAATATTTCTACCCTGTTGCACAATTTTTCTACCATGTAGTTCCGACAATAGCCAATGGGTCAACTTGGGCCAAATTAGGGCCTAGCTGGTTCAAGTTCGATAAAATTGGAAGGAGGTTCGACAACATAGAATATTTCTACCCTGTTGTAGAATTTATCTACCATGTAGTTCCGACAATGGCCAATGGGTCAACTTCGGATAAATTTGGGCCGAGCTGGTTTAAGTTCGACAAAATTGGATGGAGGTTCGACAACATAGAATATTTCTACCCTGTTGAACAATTTTTCTATCATGTAGTTCCGACAATGGCCAATGGGTCAACATGGGCCAAATTAGGGCCGAGCTGGTTTAAGTTCGACAAAATTGGTAGGAGGTTCGACAACATAGAATATTTCTACCCTGTTGCACAATTTTTCTACCATGTTGTTTCGACAATGTCCAATGGGTGAACTTGGGCCAAATTAGGGCCGAGCTGGTTTAAGTTCGACAAAATTGGAAGGAGGTTTCACAACATAGAATATTTCTACCCTATTGCGCAATTTTTCTACCATGTAGTTCCGACAATAGCCAATGGGTCAACTTGGGACAAATTAGGGCCGAGCTGGTTTAAGTTCGACAAAATGGGAAGGTGGTTCGACAACATAGAATATTTCTACCCTGTTGTAGAATTTTTCTACCATGTAGTTCCGACAATGGCCAATGGGTCAACTTCGGCTAAATTTGGGCCGAGCTGGTTTAAGTTCGACAAAATTGGATGGAGGTTCGACAACATAGAATATTTCTTCCCTATTGCACAATTTTTCTACCATGTAGTTCCGACAATGGCCAATGTGTAAACTTGGGCCAAATTAGGGCCGAGTTGGTTTAAGTTCGACAAAATTGGAAGGAGGTTTGACAACATAGAATATTTCTACCCAGTTGCACAATTTACCAACTATGTAGTTCCGACAATGGCCAATGGGTCAACTTGGGCCAAATTAGGGCCGAGCTGGTTTAAGTTCGACAATATTGGAAGGAGGTTCGACAACATAGAATATTTCTACCCTGTTGCACAATTTTTCTACCATGTAGTTCCGACAATAGCCAATGGGTCAACTTGGGCCAAATTAGGGCCGAACTGGTTTAAGTTCGACAAAATTGGAAGGAGGTTCGACAACATAGAATATTTCTACCCTGTTGTAGAATTTTTCTACCATGTAGTTCCGACAATGGCCAATGGGTAAACTTCGGATAAATTTTGGCCGAGCTGGTTTAAGTTCGACAAAATTGGAAGGAGGTTCGACAACATAGAATATTTCTACCCAGTTGCACAATTTTCCTACTATGTAGTTCCGGCAATGGCCAATGGGTCAACTTGGGCCAAATTAGGGCCGAGCTGGTTTAAGCTCGACAAAATAGGAAGGAGGTTCGACAACATAGAATATTTTTACCCTGTTGCACAATTTTTCTACCATGTAGTTCCGACAATAGCCAATGGGTCAACTTGGGGCAAATTAGGGCCGAGCTGGTATAAGTTCGACAAAATTGGAAGGAGGTTCGACAACATAGAATATTTCTACCCTGTTGCACAATTTTTCTACCATGTAGTTCCGACAATAGCCAATGGGTCAACTTGGGCCAAATTAGGGCCGAGCTGGTTTAAGTTCGAGAAAATTTAAAGGAGGTTCGACAACATAGAATATTTCTACCCTGTTGCACAATTTTTCTACCATGTCGTTCCGACAATAGCCAATGGGTCAACTTGGGCCAAATTAGGGCCGAGCTGGTTTAAGTTCGACAAAATTGGAAGGAGGTTCGACAACATAGAATATTTCTACCCTGTTGTAGAATTTTTCTACCATGTAGTTCCGACAATGGCCAATGGGTCAACTTCGGATAAATTTGGGCCGAGCTGGTTAAAGTTGGACAAAATTGAAAGGAGGTTCGACAACATAGAATATTTCTACCCAGTTGCACAATTTTTCTACTATGTAGTTCAAATAATGGCCAATGGGTCAACTTTGGCCAAATTAGGGCCGAGCTGGTTTAAGTTCGACAAAATTGGAAGGAGTTTCGACAACATTGAATATTTCTACCCTGTTGCACAATTTTTCTACCATGTAGTTCCGACAATAGCCAATGGGTCAACTTGGGCCAAATTACGGCCGAGCTGGTTTAAGTTTGACAAGATTGGAAGGAGGTTCGACAAAATAGAATATTTCTACCCTGTTGTAGAATTTTTCTACCATGTAGTTCCGACAATGGCCAATGGGTCAACTTCGGATAAATTTGGGCTGAGCTGGTTTAAGTTCGACAAAATTGGAAGGAGGTTCGACAACATAGAATATTTCTACCCAGTTGCACAATTTTCCTACTATGTAGTTCCGACAATGGCCAATGGGTCAACTTGGGCCAAATCAGGGCCGAGCTGATTTAAGTTCGACAAAATTGGAATGAGGTTCGACAACATAGAATATTTCTACCCTGTTGCACAATTTTTCTACCATGTAGTTCCGACAATAGCCAATGGGTCAACTTGGGCCAAATTAGGGCCGAGCTGGTTTAAGTTCGACAAAATTGGAAGGAGGTTCGACAACATAGAATATTTCTACCCTGTCATAGAATTTTTCTACCATGTAGTTCCGACAATGGCCAATGGGTCAACTTCGGATAAATTTGGGCCGAGCTGGTTTAAGTTCGACAAAATTGGAAGGAGGTTCGACAACATAGAATATTTCTACCCAGTTGCACAATTTTCCTACTATGTAGTTCCGACAATGGCCAGTGGGTCAACTTGGGCCAAATTAGGGCCAAGCTGGTTTAAGTTCGACAAAATTGGAAGGAGGTTCGACAACATAGAATATTTCTACCCTGTTGCACAATTTTTCTACCATGTAGTTCCGACAATAGCCAATGGGTCAACTTGGGCGAAATTAGGGCCGAGCTGGTTTAAGTTGGACAAAATTGGAAGGAGGTTCGACAACATAGAATATTTTTACCCTGTTGTAGAATTTTTCTACCATGTAGTTCCGACAAATGGCCAATCGGTCAACTTTGGATAAATTTGGGCCGAGCTGGTTTAAGTTCGACAAAATTGGATGGAGGTTCGACAACATAGAATATTTCTACCCTGTTGAACAATTTTTCCACCATGTAGTTCCGACAATGGCCAATGGGTCAACATGTGCCAAATTAGGGCCGAGCTGGTTTAAGATCGACAAAATTGGAAGGAGGTTCGACAACATAGAATATTTCTACCCTGTTGCACAATTTTTCTACCATGTAGTTCCGACAATGGCCAATGGGTCAACTTGGGCCAAATTAGGACCGAGCTGGTTTAAGTTCGACAAAATTGGAAGGAGGTTTCACAACATAGAATATTTCTACCCTATTGCGCAATTTTTCTACCATGTAGTTTCGACAATAGCCAATGGGTCAACATGGGACAAATTAGGGCCGAGCTGGTTTAAGTTCGACAAAATGGGAAGGTGGTTCGATAACATAGAATATTTCTACCCTGTTGTAGAATTTTTCTACCATGTAGTTCCGACAATGGCCAATGGGTCAACTTCGGCTAAATTTGGGCCGAGCTGGTTTAAGTTCGACAAAATTGGATGGAGGTTCGACAACATAGAATATTTCTACCCTGTTGAACAATTTTTCTACCATGTAGTTCCGACAATGGCCAATGGGTCAACATGGGCCAAATTAGGGCCGAGGTGGTTTAAGTTCGACAAAATTGGAAGGAGGTTCGACAACATAGAATATTTCTACCCTGTTGCACAATTTTTCTACCATGTAGTTTCGACAATGGCCAATGGGTCAACTTGGGCCAAATTAGGGCCGAGCTGGTTTAAGTTCGACAAAATTGGAAGGAGGTTTGACAACATAGAATATTTCTACCCTGTCATAGAATTTTTCTACTATGTAGTTCCGACAATAGCCAATGGGTCAACTTGGGACAAATTAGGGCCGAGCTGGTTTAAGTTCGACAAAATGGGAAGGTGGTTCGACAACTTAGGATATTTCTACCCTGTTGTAGAATTTCTCTACCATGTAGTTCCGACAATGGCCAATGGGTCAACTTCGGCTAAATTTGGGCCGAGCTGGTTTAAGTTCGACAAAATTGGATGGAGGTTCGACAACATAGAATATTTCTACCCTGTTGAACAATTTTTCTACCATGTAGTTCCGACAATGGCCAATGGGTCAACTTGGGCCAAATTAGGGCCGAGCTGGTTTAAGTTCGACAAAATTGGAAGGAGGTTCGACAACATAGAATATTTCTACCCTGTCATAGAATTTTTCTACCATGTAGTTCCGACAATGACCAATTGGTCAACTTCGGATAAATTTGGGCCGAGCTAGTTTAAGTTCGACAAAATTGGAAGGAGGTTCGACAACATAGAATATTTCTACCCAGTTGCACAATTTTCCTACTATGTAGTTCCGACAATGGCCAGTGGGTCAACTTGGGCCAAATTAGGGCCGAGCTGGTTTAAGTTCGACAAAATTGGAAGGAGGTTCGACAACATAGAATATTTCTACCCTGTTGCACAATTTTTCTACCTTGTAGTTCCGACAATAGCCAATGGGTCAACTTGGGCCAAATTAGGGCCGAGCTGGTTTAAGTTTGACAAAATTGGAAGGAGGTTCGACAACATAGAATATTTCTACCCTGTTGTAGAATTTTTCTACCATGAAGTTCCGACAACGGCCAATGGGTTAACTTGTGCCAAATTTGGGCCGAGCTGTTTTAAGTTCGACAAAATTGGATGGAGGTTCGACAACATAGAATATTTCTACCCTGTTGAACAATTTTTCTACCATGTAGTTCCGACAATAGCCAATGGGTCAACTTGGGCCAAATTAGGGACGAGCTAGTTTAAGTTCGACAAAATTGGAAGGAGGTTCGATAACATAGAATATTTCTACCCTGTTGCACAATTTTTCTACCATGTAGTTCCGACAATGGCCAATGGGCCAACTTGGGCCAAATTAAGGCCGAGCTGGTTTAAGTTCGACAAAATTGGAAGGAGGTTCGACAACATAGAATATTTCTACTCTCTTGCACAATTTTTCGACCATGTAGTTCCGACAAAGGCCAATGGGTCAACTTGAGCCAAATTTGGGCCGAGCTGGTTTAAGTTTGACAAAATTGGAAGGAGGTTCGACAACATAGAATATTTCTACCCTGTTACACAATTTTTCTACCATGTAGTTCCGACAATGGCCAATGGGTCAACTTGGGCCAAATTAGGGCCGAGCTGGTTTAAGTTCGACAAAATTGGAAGGAGGTTCGACAACATAGAATATTTCTACCCTGTTGCGCAATTTTTCTACCATGTAGTTCCGACAATGGCCAATGGGTCAACTTGGGCCAAATTAGGGCCGAGCTAGTTTAAGTTCAACAAAATCGGAAGGAGCTTCGATAACATAGAATATTTCTACCCTGTTGCACAATTTTTCTACCATGTAGTTCCGACAATAGCCAATGGGTCAACTTGGGCCAAATTAGGGCCGAGCTAGTTTAAGTTCGACAAAATCGGAAGGAGCTTCGACAACATCGAATATTTCTACCCTGTTGCACAATTTTTCTACCATGTAGTTCCGACAATGGCCAATGTGTCAACTTGGGCCAAATTAGGGCCGAGCTGGTTTAAGTTTGACAAAATTGGAAGGAGGTTTGACAACATAGAATATTTCTACCCAGTTGCACAATTTTCCTACCATGTAGTTCCGACAATGGCCAATGGGTCAACTTGGGCCAAATTAGGGCCGAGCTGGTTTAAGTTCGACAAAATTGGAAGGAGGTTCGACAACATAGAATATTTCTACCCTGTTGTAGAATTTTTCTACCATGAAGTTCCGACAACGGCCAATGGGTCAACTTGTGCCAAATTTGGGCCGAGCTGTTTTAAGTTCGACAAAATTGGATGGAGGTTCGACAACAAAGAATATTTCTACCCTGTTGAACAATTTTTCTACCATGTAGTTCCGACAATAGCCAATGGGTCAACTTGGGCCAAATTAGGGACGAGCTAGTTTAAGTTCGACAAAATTGGAAGGAGGTTCGATAACATAGAATATTTCTACCCTGTTGCACAATTTTTCTACCATGTAGTTCCGACAATGGCCAATTGGCCAACTTGGGCCAAATTAAGGCCGAGCTGGTTTAAGTTCGACAAAATTGGAAGGAGGTTCGACAACATAGAATATTTCTACTCTCTTGCACAATTTTTCGACCATGTAGTTCCGACAAAGGCCAATGGGTCAACTTGAGCCAAATTTGGGCCGAGCTGGTTTAAGTTTGACAAAATTGGAAGGAGGTTCGACAACATAGAATATTTCTACCCTGTTACACAATTTTTCTACCATGTAGTTCCGACAATGGCCAATGGGTCAACTTGGGCCAAATTAGGGCCGAGCTGGTTTAAGTTCGACAAAATTGGAAGGAGGTTCGACAACATAGAATATTTCTACCCTGTTGCGCAATTTTTCTACCATGTAGTTCCGACAATGGCCAATGGGTCAACTTGGGCCAAATTAGGGCCGAGCTAGTTTAAGTTCAACAAAATCGGAAGGAGCTTCGATAACATAGAATATTTCTACCCTGTTGCACAATTTTTCTACCATGTAGTTCCGACAATGGACAATGTGTCAACTTGGGCCAAATTAGGGCCGAGCTGGTTTAAGTTCGACAAAATTGGAAGGAGGTTCGACAACATAGAATATTTCTACCCAGTTGCACAATTTTCCTACCATGTAGTTCCGACAATAGCCAATGGGTCAACTTGGGCCAAATTAGGGCCGAGCTAGTTTAAGTTCGACAAAATCGGAAGGAGCTTCGACAACATCGAATATTTCTACCCTGTTGCACAATTTTTCTACCATGTAGTTCCGACAATGGCCAATGTGTCAACTTGGGCCAAATTAGGGCCGAGCTGGTTTAAGTTTGACAAAATTGGAAGGAGGTTTGACAACATAGAATATTTCTACCCAGTTGCACAATTTTCCTACCATGTAGTTCCGACAATGGCCAATGGGTCAACTTGGGCCAAATTAGGGCCGAGCTGGTTTAAGTTCGACAAAATTGGAAGGAGGTTCGACAACATAGAATATTTCTACCCTGTTGCACAATTTTTCTACCATGTAGTTCCGACAATAGCCAATGGGTCAACTTGGGCCAAATTAGGGCCGAGCTGGTTTAAGTTCGACAAAATCGGAATGAGCTTCGACAACATAGAATATTTCTACCCTGTTGCACAATTTTTCTACCATGTAGTTCCGACAATGGCCAATGTGTCAACTTGGGCCAAATTAGGGCCGAGCTGGTTTAAGTTCGGCAAAATTGGAAGGAGGTTTGACAACATAGAATATTTCTACCCTGTTGCACAATTTTTCTACATTTAGTTCCGACAACGGCAAATGGGTCAACTTGGGGAAAATTAGGGCCGAGCTGGTTTAAGTTCGACAAAATTGGAAGGAGGTTCGACAACATAGAATATTTCTACCCTGTTGCGCAATTTTTCTACCATGTAGTTCCGACTGTGGCCAATTGGTCAACTTGGTCCAAATTAGGGCCGAGCTGGTTTAAGTTCGACAAAATTGGAATGAGGTTCGACAACATAGAGTATTTCTTCCCTGTTGCACAATTTTTATACCATGTAGTTCCGACAATGGCCAATGGGTCAACTTGGGCCAAATTAGGGCCGAGCTGGTTTAAGTTTGACAAAATTTGAAGGAGGTTCGACAACATAGAATATTTCTACCAAGTTGCATAATTTTCCTACCATGTAGTTCCGACAATGGCCAATGGGTCAACTTGGGCCAAATTTGGGCCGAGCTAGTTTAAGTTCGACAAAATGGGAAGGAGGTTCGACAACATAGAATATTTCTTCCGTGTTCCACAATTTTTCTACCATGTAGTTCCGACAATAGCCAATGGGTCAACTTGGGCCAAATTAGGGACGAGCTAGTTTAAGTTCGACAAAATTGGAAGGAGGTTCGACAACATAGAATATTTCTACCCTGTTGCACAATTTTTCTACCATGTAGTTCCGACAATGGCCAATGGGCCAACTTGGGCCAAATTAGGGCCGAGCTGGTTTAAGTTCGACAAAATTGGAAGGAGGTTCGACAACATAGAATATTTCTACTCTCTTGCACAATTTTTCTACCATGTAGTTCCGACAATGGCCAATGGGTCAACTTGGGCCAAATTTGGGCCGAGCTGGTTTAAGTTTGACAAAATTGGAAGGAGGTTCGACAACATAGAATATTTCTACCCTGTTACACAATTTTTCTACCATGAAGTTCCGACAATGGCCAATGGGTCAACTTGGGCCAAATTAGGGCCGAGCTGGTTTAAGTTCGACAAAATTGGAAGGAGGTTCGACAACATAGAATATTTCTACCCTGTTGGGCAATTTTTCTACCATGTAGTTCCGACAACGGCCAATGGGTCAACTTGGGCCAAATTAGGGCCGAGCTGGTTTAAGTTCGACAAAATTGGAAGGAGGTTCGACAACATAGAATATTTCTACCCAGTTGCACAATTTTCCTACCATGTAGTTCCGACAACAGCCAATGGGTCAACTTGGGCCAAATTTGTGCCGAGCTGGTTTAAGTTCAACAAAATTGGAAGGAGGTTTGACAACGTAGAATATTTCTACCCTGTTGCACAATTTTTCTACCATGTAGTTCCAACAACGGCCAATGGGTCAACTTGGGCCAAATTAGGGCCGAGCTGGTTTAAGTTCGACAAAATTGGAAGGAGGTTCGACAGCATAGAATATTTCTACCCCCAATTTTCCTACCATGTAGTTCCGACAATAGCCAATGGGTCAACTTGGGCCAAATTAGGGCCGAGCTGGTTTAAGTTCGACAAAATCGGAAGGAGCTTCGACAACATAGAATATTTCTACCCTGTTGCACAATTTTTCTACCATGTAGTTCCGACAACGGCCAATGGGTCAACTTGGGGTAAATTAGGGCCGAGCTGGTTTAAGTTCGACAAAATCGGAAGGAGGTTCGACAACATAGAATATTTCTACCCTGTTGCGCAATTTTTCTACCATGTAGTTCCGACAATGGCCAATGGGTCAACTTGGGACAAATTAGGGCCGAGCTGGTTTAAGTTCGACAAAATTGGAAGGAGGTTTGACAACATAGAATATTTCTACCCAGTTGCACAATTTTTCTACCATGTAGTTCCGACAACGGCCAATGGGTCAACTTGGGCCAAATTAGGGCCGAGCTAGTTTAAGTTCGACATAATTGGACGGAGGTTCGACAAAATAGAATATTTCTACCCTGTTGCACAATTTTTATACCATGTAGTTCCAACAATGGCCAATGGGTCAACTTGGGCCAAATTAGGGCCGAGCTGGTTTAAGTTTGACAAAATTTGAAGGAGGTTCGACAACATAGAATATTTCTACCAAGTTGCACAATTTTCCTACCATGTAGTTCCGACAATGGCCAAAGGGTCAACTTGGGCCAAATTTGGGCTGAGCTAGTTTAAGTTCGACAACATGGGAAGGAGGTTCGACAACATAGAATATTTCTACCGTGTTCCACAATTTTTCTACCATGTAGTTCCGAAAATAGCCAATGGGTCAACTTGGGCCAAATTAGGGACGAGCTAGTTTAAGTTCGACAAAATTGGAAGGAGGTTCGACAACATAGAATATTTCTACCCTGTTGCACAATTTTTCTACCATGTAGTTCCGACAATGGCCAATGGGCCAACTTGGGCCAAATTAAGGCCGAGCTGGTTTAAGTTCGACAAAATTGGAAGGAGGTTCGACAACATAGAATATTTCTACCCTGTCATAGAATTTTTCTACCATGTAGTTCCGACAATGACCAATTGGTCAACTTCGGATAAATTTGGGGCCGAGCTAGTTTAAGTTCGACAAAATTGGAAGGAGGTTCGACAACATAGAATATTTCTACCCAGTTGCACAATTTTCCTACTATGTAGTTCCGACAATGGCCAATGGGTCAACTTGGGCCAAATTAGGGCCGAGCTGGTTTAAGTTCGACAAAATTGGAAGGAGGTTCGACAAAATAGAATATTTCTACCCTGTTGCACAATTTTTATACCATGTAGTTCCAACAATGGCCAATGGGTCAACTTGGCCCAAATTAGGGCCGAGCTAGTTTAAGTTTAACAAAATTTGAAGGAGGTTCGACAACATAGAATATTTCTACCCAGTTGCACAATTTTCCTACCATGTAGTTCCGACAATGGCCAATGGGTAAACTTGGGCCAAATTTGGGCCGAGCTAGTTTAAGTTCGACAAAATGGGAAGGAGGTTCGACAACATAGAATATTTCTACCGTGTTCCACAATTTTTCTACCATGTAGTTCCGACAATAGCCAATGGGTCAACTTGGGCCAAATTAGGGACGAGCTAGTTTAAGTTCGACAAAATTGGAAGGAGGTTCGATAACATAGAATATTTCTACCCTGTTGCACAATTTTTCTACCATGTAGTTCCGACAATGGCCAATGGGCCAACTTGGGCCAAATTAAGGCCGAGCTGGTTTAAGTTCGACAAAATTGGAAGGAGGTTCGACAACATAGAATATTTCTACTCTCTTGCATAATTTTTCGACCATGTAGTTCCGACAATGGCCAATGGGTCAACTTGAGCCAAATTTGGGCCGAGCTGGTTTAAGTTTGACAAAATTGGAAGTAGGTTCGACAACATAGAATATTTCTACCCTGTTACACAATTTTTCTACCATGTAGTTCCGACAATGGCCAATGGGTCAACTTGGGCCAAATTAGGGCCGAGCTGGTTTAAGTTCAACAAAATTGGAAGGAGGTTCGACAACATAGAATATTTCTACCCTGTTGCGCAATTTTTCTACCATGTAGTTCCGACAATGGCCAATGGGTCAACTTGGGCCAAATTAGGGCCGAGCTAGTTTAAGTTCAACAAAATCGGAAGGAGCTTCGATAACATAGAATATTTCTACCCTGTTGCACAATTTTTCTACCATGTAGTTCCGACAATGGACAATGTGTCAACTTGGGCCAAATTAGGGCCGAGCTGGTTTAAGTTCGACAAAATTGGAAGGAGGTTCGACAACATAGAATATTTCTACCCTGTTGCACAATTTTTCTACACAGTAGTTCCGACAATAGCCAATGGGTAAACTTGGGCCAAATTAGGGCCAAGCTAGTTTAAGTTCGACAAAATCGGAAGGAGCTTCGACAACATAGAATATTTCTACCCTGTTGCACAATTTTTCTACCATGTAGTTCCGACAATGGCCAATGTGTCAACTTGGGCCAAATTAGGGCCGAGCTGGCTTAAGTTCGACAAAATCGGAAGGAGCTTCGACAACATAGAATATTTCTACCCTGTTGCACAATTTTTCTACAATGTAGTTCCGACAATGGCCAATGTGTCAACTTGGGCCAAATTAGGGCCGAGCTGGTTTAAGTTCGACAAAATTGGAAGGAGGTTTGACAACATAGAATATTTCTACCCTGTTGCACAATTTTTCTACATTTAGTTCCGACAACGGCAAATGGGTCAACTTGGGGAAAATTAGGGCCGAGCTGGTTTAAGTTCGACAAAATTGGAAGGAGGTTCGACAACATAGAATATTTCTACCCTGTTGCGCAATTTTTCTACCATGTAGTTCTGACTGTGGCCAATTGGTCAACTTGGTCCAAATTAGGGCCGAGCTGGTTTAAGTTCGACAAAATTGGAATGAGGTTCGACAACATAGAGTATTTCTTCCCTGTTGCACAATTTTTATACCATGTAGTTCCGACAATGGCCAATGGGTCAACTTGGGCCAAATTAGGGCCGAGCTGGTTTAAGTTTGACAAAATTTGAAGGAGGTTCGACAACATAGAATATTTCTACCAAGTTGCACAATTTTCCTACCATGTAGTTCCGACAATGGCCAATGGGTCAACTTGGGCCAAATTTGGGCCGAGCTAGTTTAAGTTCGACAAAATGGGAAGGAGGTTCGACAACATAGAATATTTCTTCCGTGTTCCACAATTTTTCTACCATGTAGTTCCGACAATAGCCAATGGGTAAACTTGGGCCAAATTAGGGACGAGCTAGTTTAAGTTCGACAAAATTGGAAGGAGGTTCGACAACATAGAATATTTCTACCCTGTTGCACAATTTTTCTACCATGTAGTTCCGACAATGGCCAATGGGCCAACTTGGGCCAAATTAGGGCCGAGCTGGTTTAAGTTCGACAAAATTGGAAGGAGGTTCGACAACATAGAATATTTCTACTCTATTGCACAATTTTTCTACCATGTAGTTCCGACAATGGCCAATGGGTCAACTTGGGCCAAATTTGGGCCGAGCTGGTTTAAGTTTGACAAAATTGGAAGGAGGTTCGACAACATAGAATATTTCTACCCTGTTACACAATTTTTCTACCATGAAGTTCCGACAATGGCCAATGGGTCAACTTGGGCCAAATTAGGGCCGAGCTGGTTTAAGTTCGACAAAATTGGAAGGAGGTTCGACAACATAGAATATTTCTACCCTGTTGCGCAATTTTTCTACCATGTAGTTCCGACAACGGCCAATGGGTCAACTTGGGCCAAATTAGGGCCGAGCTGGTTTAAGTTCGACAAAATTGGAAGGAGGTTCGACAACATAGAATATTTCTACCCAGTTGCACAATTTTCCTACCATGTAGTTCCGGCAACAGCCAATGGGTCAACTTGGGCCAAATTAGGGCCGAGCTGGTTTAAGTTCAACAAAATTGGAAGGAGGTTTGACAACGTAGAATATTTCTACCCTGTTGCGCAATTATTCTACCATGTAGTTCCAACAACGGCCAATGGGTCAACTTGGGCCAAATTAGGGCCGAGCTGGTTTAAGTTCGACAAAATTGGAAGGAGGTTCGACAGCATAGAATATTTCTACCCCCAATTTTCCTACCATGTAGTTCCGACAATAGCCAATGGGTCAACTTGGGCCAAATTAGGGCCGAGCTGGTTTAAGTTCGACAAAATCGGAAGGAGCTTCGACAACATAGAATATTTCTACCCTGTTGCACAATTTTTCTACCATGTAGTTCCGACAACGGCCAATGGGTCAACTTGGGGTAAATTAGGGCCGAGCTGGTTTAAGTTCGACAAAATCGGAAGGAGGTTCGACAACATAGAATATTTCTACCCTGTTGCGCAATTTTTCTGCCATGTAGTTCCGACAATGGCCAATGGGTCAACTTGGGACAAATTAGGGCTGAGCTGGTTTAAGTTCGACAAAATTGGAAGGAGGTTTGACAACATAGAATATTTCTACCCAGTTGCACAATTTTTCTACCATGTAGTTTCGACAACGGCCAATGGGTCAACTTGGGCCAAATTAGGGCCGAGCTAGTTTAAGTTCGACATAATTGGACGGAGGTTAGACAAAATAGAATATTTCTACCCTATTGCACAATTTTTATACCATGTAGTTCCAACAATGGCCAATGGGTCAACTTGGGCCAAATTAGGGCCGAGCTGGTTTAAGTTTGACAAAATTTGAAGGAGGTTCGACAACATAGAATATTTCTACCCAGTTGCACAATTTTCCCACCATGTAGTTCAGACAATGGCCAATGGGTCAACTTGGGCCAAATTTGGGCCGAGCTAGTTTAAGTTCGACAAAATGGGAAGGAGGTTCGACAACATAGAATATTTCTACCGTGTTGCACAATTTTTCTACCATGTAGTTCCGACAATAGCCAATGGGTCAACTTGGGCCAAATTAGGGACGAGCTGGTTTAAGTTCGACAAAATTGGAAGGAGGTTCGACAACATAGAATATTTCTACCCTGTTGCACAATTTTTCTACATGTAGTTCCGACAATGGCCAATGGGCCAACTTGGGCCAAATTAGGGCCGAGCTGGTTTAAGTTCGACAAAATTGGAAGGAGGTTCTATTAGTGTATATGCCCTAGGACCTAGTTATGGTCAACTTATGTACTACTTGACATTGATATTTATATATCATTCTGGCATTGTCGTTATCATTGTTTGACTACACCTGCGATTGTGTACTTACATGATAATGTCCCTGGAGACAATTTGGATCTGTGTATTTCTACCCTGTTGCGCAATTTTTCTACCATGTAGTTCCGACAACGGCCAATGGGTCAACTTGGGACAAATTAGGGCCGAGCTGGTTTAAGTTTGACAAAATTGGAAGGAGGTTCGACAACATAGAATATTTCTACCCTGTTGCACAATTTTTCTACCATGTAGTTCCGACAACGGCCAATGGGTCAACTTGTGCCAAATTTGGGCCGAGCTGGTTTAAGTTTGACAAAATTGGAAGGAGGTTCGACAACATAGAATATTTCTACCCTGTTTCACAATTTTTCTACCATGTAGTTCCGACAATGGCCAATGGGTCAACTTGGGCCAAATTAGGGCCGAGCTAGTTTAAGTTCAACAAAATCGGAAGGAGCTTCGACAACATAGAATATTTCTACCCTGTTGCACAATTTTTCTACCATGTAGTTCCGACAATGGACAATGTGTCAACTTGGGCCAAATTAGGGCTGAGCTAGTTTAAGTTCGACAAAATTGGAAGGAGGTTTGACAACATAGAATATTTCTACCCTGTTGTGCAATTTTTCTACCATGTAGTTCCAACAACGGCCAATGGGTCAACTTGGGCCAAATTAGGGCAGAGCTGGTTTAAGTTCGACAAAATTGGAAGGAGGTTCGACAACATAGAATATTTCTACCCTGTTGCGCAATTTTTCTACCATGTAGTTCCGACAATGGCCAATGGGTCAACTTGGGCAAAATTTGGGCCGAGCTGGTTTAAGTTTGACAAAATTGGAAGGAGGTTCGACAACATAGAATATTTCTACCCTGTTACACAATTTTTCTACCATGTAGTTCCGACAATGGCCAATGTGTCAACTTGGGCCAAATTAGGGCCGAGCTAGTTTAAGTTCAACAAAATCGGAAGGAGCTTCGACAACATAGAATATTTCTACCCTGTTGCACAATTTTTCTACCATGTAGTTCCGACAATGGACAATGTATCAACTTGGGCCAACTTAGGGCCGAGCTGGTTTAAGTTCGACAAAATTGGAAGGAGGTTTGACAACGTAGAATATTTCTACCCTGTTGCGCAATTTTTCTACCATGTAGTTCCGACAACGGCCAATGGGTCAACTTGGGCCAAATTAGGGCCGAGCTGGTTTAAGTTCGACAAAATTGGAAGGAGGTTTGACAACATAGAATATTTCTACCCAGTTGCACAATTTTCCTACCATGTAGTTCCGACAATAGCCAATGGGTCAACTTGGGCCAAATTAGGGCCGAGCTGGTTTAAGTTTGACAAAATCGGAAGGAGCTTCGACAACATAGAATATTTCTACCCTGTTGCATAATTTTTCTACCATGTAGTTCCGACAATGGCCAATGTGTCAACTTGGGCCAAATTAGGGCCGAGCTGGTTTAAGTTCGACAAAATTGGAAGGAGGTTTGACAACATAGAATATTTCTACCCTGTTGTGCAATTTTTCTACCATGTAGTTCCAACAACGGCCAATGGGTCAACTTGGGCCAAATTAGGGCCGAGCTGGTTTAAGTTTGACAAAATTGGAAGGAGGTTCGACAACATAGAATATTTCTACCCTGTTGCGCAATTTTTCTACCATGTAGTTCCGACACTGGCCAATGGGTCAACTTGGGCCAAATTAGGGCCGAGCTGGTTTAAGTTCGACAAAATCGGAAGGAGCTTCGACAACATAGAATATTTCTACCCTGTTGCATAGTTTTTCTACCATGTAGTTTTGACAATGGCCAATGGGTCAACTTGGGACAAATTAGGGGCGAGCTAGTTTAAGTTTGACAAAATTGGAAGATGGTTCGACAACATAGAATATTTCTACCCTGTTGCACAAATTTTCTACCATGTAGTTCCGACAATGGCCAATGTGTCAACTTGGCCAAATAAGGGCCGAGCTGGTTTAAGTTCGACAAAATTGGAAGGAGGTTCGACAACATAGAATATTTCTACGCTGTTGCACAATTTTTCTACCATGTAGTTCCGACAATGGCCAATGGGCCAACTTGGGCCAAATTAGGGCCGAGCTGGTTTAAGTTCGACAAAATTGGAAGGAGGTTCTCTTAGTGTATATGCCCTAGGACCTAGTTTTGGTCAACATATGTACTACTTGACATTGATATTTATATATCATTCTGGCATTGTCGTTATCATTGTTTGACTACACCTGCGATTATGTACTTACATGATAATGTCCCTGGAGACAATTTGGATCTGTGTATTTCTACCCTGTTGCGCAATTTTTCTACCATGTAGTTCCGACAATGGCCAATGGGTCAACTTGGGACAAATTAGGGCCGAGCTGGTTTAAGTTTGACAAAATTGGAAGGAGGTTCGACAACATAGAATATTTCTACCTGTTGCACAATTTTTCTACCATGTAGTTCCGACAACGGCGAATGGGTCAACTTGTGCCAAATTTGGGCCGAGCTGGTTTAAGTTTGACAAAATTGGAAGGAGGTTCGACAACATAGAATATTTCTACCCTGTTTCACAATTTTTCTACCATGTAGTTCCGACAATGGCCAATGGGTCAACTTGGGCCAAATTAGGGCCGAGCTAGTTTAAGTTCAACAAAATCGGAAGGAGCTTCGACAACATAGAATATTTCTACCCTGTTGCACAATTTTTCTACCATGTAGTTCCGACAATGGACAATGTGTCAACTTGGGCCAAATTAGGGCAGAGCTGGTTTAAGTTCGACAAAATTGGAAGGAGGTTTGACAACGTAGAATATTTCTACCCTGTTGCGCAATTTTTCTACCATGTAGTTCCGACAACGGCCAATGGGTCAACTTGGGCCAAATTAGGGCCGAGCTGGTTTAAGTTCGACAAAATTGGAAGGAGGTTCGACAACATAGAATATTTCTACCCAGTTGCACAATTTTCCTACCATGTAGTTCCGACAATAGCCAATGGGTCAACTTGGGCCAAATTAGGGCCGAGCTGGTTTAAGTTTGACAAAATCGGAAGGAGCTTCGACAACATAGAATATTTCTACCCTGTTGCACAATTTTTCTACCATGTAGTTCCGACAATGGCCAATGTGTCAACTTGGGCCAAATTAGGGCCGAGCTGGTTTAAGTTCGACAAAATTGGAAGGAGGTTTGACAACATAGAATATTTCTACCCTGTTGTGCAATTTTTCTACCATGTAGTTCCGACAATGGCCAATGGGTCAACTTGGGACAAATTAGGGCCGAGCTTGTTTAAGTTTAACAAAATTGAAGGAGGTTCGACAACATAGAATATTTCTACCCTGTTGCACAAATTTTCTACCATGTAGTTCCGACAATGGCCAATGTGTCAACTTGGGCCAAATTTGGGCCGAGCTAGTTTAAGTTCGACAAAATTGGAAGGAGGTTTGACAAAATAGAATATTTCTACCCTGTTGTGCAATTTTCTACCATGTACTTCCGACAACGGCCAAAGGGTCAACTTGGGCCAAATTAGGGCCGAGCTGGTTTAAGTTCGAAAAAATTGGAAGGAGGTTTGACAACGTAGAATATTTCTACCCTGTTGCGCAATTTTTCTACCATGTAGTTCCGACAATGGCCAATGGGTCAACTTGGGCCAAATTAGGGCCGAGCTGGTTTAAGTTCGACAAAATTGGAAGGAGGTTCGACAACATAGAATATTTCTACCCAGTTGCACAATTTTCCTACCATGTAGTTCCGACAATAGCCAATGGGTCAACTTGGGCCAAATTAGGGCCGAGCTGGTTTAAGTTCGTTAAAATCGGAAGGAGCTTCGACAACATAGAATATTTCTACCCTGTTGCACAATTTTTCTACCATGTAGTTCCGACAATGGCCAATGTGTCAACTTGGGCCAAATTAGGGCCGAGTTGGTTTAAGTTCGACAAAATTGGAAGGAGGTTTGACAACATAGAATATTTCTACCCAGTTGCACAATTTTCCTACCATGTAGTTCCGACAATGGCCAATGGGTCAACTTGGGCCAAATTAGGGACGAGCTGGTTTAAGTTTGACAAAATCGGAAGGAGCTTCGACAACATAGAATATTTCTACCCTGTTGCACAATTTTTCTACCATGTAGTTCCGACAATGGCCAATGTGTCAACTTGGGCCAAATTAGGGCCGAGCTGGTTTAAGTTCGACAAAATTGGAAGGAGGTTTGACAACATAGAATATTTCTACCCTGTTGTGCAATTTTTCTACCATGTAGTTCCAACAACGGCCAATGGGTCAACTTGGGCCAAATTAGGGCCGAGCTGGTTTAAGTTCGACAAAATTGGAAGGAGGTTCGACAACATAGAATATTTCTACCCTGTTGCGCAATTTTTCTACCATGTAGTTCCGACAATGGCCAATGCGTCAACTTGGGCCAAATTAGGGCCGAGCTGGTTTAAGTTCGACAAAATCGGAAGGAGCTTCGACAACATAGAATATTTCTACCTTGTTGCACAGTTTTTCTACCATGTAGTTTCGACAATGGCCAATGGGTCAACTTGGGACAAATTAGGGCCGAGCTAGTTTAAGTTTGACAAAATTGGAAGGAGGTTCGACAACATAGAATATTTCTACCCTGTTGCACAAATTTTCTACCATGTAGTTCCGACAATGGCCAATGTGTCAACTTGGGTCAAATTAGGGCCGAGCTGGTTTAAGTTCGACAAAATTGGAAGGAGCTTCGACAACATAGAATATTTCTACCCTGTTGCACAATTTTTCTACCATGTAGTTCCGACAATGGCCAATGTGTCAACTTGGGCCAAATTAGGGCCGAGCTGGTTTAAGTTCGACAAAATTGGAAGGAGGTTTGACAACATAGAATATTTCTACCCAGTTGCACAATTTTCCTACGATGTAGTTCCGACAATGGCCAATGGGTCAACTTTGGCCAAATTAGGGCCGAGCTGATTTAAGTTCGACAAAATTGGAAGGAGGTTCGACAACATAGAATATTTCTACCCTGTTGCACAAATTTTCTACCATGTAGTTCCGACATTGGCCAATGTGTCAACTTGGGCCAAATTAGAGCCGAGCTGGTTTAAGTTCGACAAAATTGGAAGGAGGTTTGACAACATAGAATATTTCTACCCTGTTGTGCAATTTTTCTACCATGTAGTTCCGACAACGGCGAATGGGTCAACTAGGGCCAAATTAGGGCCGAGCTAGTTTAAGTTCGACAAAATTGGAAGGAGGTTCGACAATATAGAATATTTCTACCCTGTTGCGCAATTTTTCTACCATGTAGTTCCGACAATGGCCAATGGGTCAACTTGGCCCAAATTAGGGCCGAGCTGGTTTAAGTTCGACAAAATCGAAAGGAGGTTCGACAACATAGAATATTTCTAACCTGTTGCACAATTTTTCTACCATGTAGTTCCGACAATGGCCAATGGGTCAACTTGGGACAAATTAGGGACGAGCTGGTTTAAGTTTGACAAAATTGGAAGGAGGTTCGACAACATAGAATATTTCTACCCTGTTGCACAAATTTTCTACCATGTAGTTCCGACAATGGCAAATGTGTCAACTTGGGCCAAATTAGGGCCGAGCTGGTTTAAGTTCGACAAAATTGGAAGGAGGTTTGACAACATAGAATATTTCTACCCTGTTGCGCAATTTTTCTACCATGTAGTTCCGACAACGGCCAATGGGTCAACTTGGGCCAAATTAGGGCCGAGCTGGTTTAAGTTCGACAAAATTGGAAAGAGGTTCGACAACATAGAATATTTCTACCCAGTTGCACAATTTTCCTACCATGTAGTTCCGAAAATAGCCAATGGGTCAACTTGGGCCAAATTAGGGCCGAGCTGGTTTAAGTTCGACAAAATCGGAAGGAGCTTCGACAACATAGAATATTTCTACCCTGTTGCACAATTTTTCTACCATGTAGTTCCGACAATGGCCAATGTGTCAACTTGAGACAAATTAGGGCCGAGCTGGTTTAAGTTTAACAAAATTGGAAGGAGGTTTGACAACATAGAATATTTCTACCCTGTTGTGCAATTTTTCTACCATGTAGTTCCGACAATGGCCAATGTGTCAACTTGGGACAAATTAGGGCCGAGCTGGTTTAAGTTTAACAAAATTGGAAGGAGGTTTGACAACATAGAATATTTCTACCCTGTTGCACAATTTTTCTACCATGTAGTTCCGACAATGGCCAATGTGTCAACTTGGGACAAATTAGGGCCGAGCTGGTTTAAGTTTAACAAAATTGGAAGGAGGTTTGACAACATAGAATATTTCTACCCTGTTGTGCAATTTTTCTACCATGTAGTTCCGACAATGGCCAATGTGTCAACTTGGGCCCAATTAGGGCCGAGCTGGTTTAAGTTCGACAAAATTGGAAGGAGGTTCGACAACATAGAATATTTCTACCCTGTTGCACAAATTTTCTACCATGTAGTTCCGACAATGGCCAATGTGTCAACTTGGGCCAAATTAGGGCCGAGCTGGTTTAAGTTCGACAAAATTGGAAGGAGGTTTGACAACATAGAATATTTCTACCCTGTTGTGCAATTTTTCTACCATGTAGTTCCGACAATGGCCAATGGGTCAACTTGGGACAAATTAGGGCCGAGCTTGTTTAAGTTTAACAAAATTGAAGGTGGTTCGACAACATAGAATATTTCTACCCTGTTGCACAAATTTTCTACCATGTAGTTCCGACAATGGCCAATGTGTCAACTTGGGCCAAATTTGGGCCGAGCTGGTTTAAGTTCGACAAAATTGGAAGGAGGTTTGACAAAATAGAATATTTCTACCCTGTTGTGCAATTTTCTACCATGTAGTTCCGACAACGGCTAATGGGTCAACTTGGGCCAAATTAGGGCCGAGCTGGTTTAAGTTCGACAAAATTGGAAGGAGGTTCGACAACATAGAATATTTCTACCCAGTTGCACAATTTTCCTACCATGTAGTTCCGACAATAGCCAATGGGTCAACTTGGGCCAAATTAGGGCCGAGCTGGTTTAAGTTCGTTAAAATCGGAAGGAGCTTCGACAACATAGAATATTTCTACCCTGTTGCACAATTTTTCTACCATGTAGTTCCGACAATGGCCAATGTGTCAACTTGGGCCAAATTAGGGCCGAGTTGGTTTAAGTTCGACAAAATTGGAAGGAGGTTTGACAACATAGAATATTTCTACCCAGTTGCACAATTTTCCTACCATGTAGTTCCGACAATGGCCAATGGGTCAACTTGGGCCAAATTAGGGACGAGCTGGTTTAAGTTTGACAAAATCGGAAGGAGCTTCGACAACATAGAATATTTCTACCCTGTTGCACAATTTTTCTACCATGTAGTTCCGACAATGGCCAATGTGTCAACTTGGGCCAAATTAGGGCCGAGCTGGTTTAAGTTCGACAAAATTGGAAGGAGGTTTGACAACATAGAATATTTCTACCCTGTTGTGCAATTTTTCTACCATGTAGTTCCAACAACGGCCAATGGGTCAACTTGGGCCAAATTAGGGCCGAGCTGGTTTAAGTTCGACAAAATTGGAAGGAGGTTCGACAACATAGAATATTTCTACCCTGTTGCGCAATTTTTCTACCATGTAGTTCCGACAATGGCCAATGCGTCAACTTGGGCCAAATTAGGGCCGAGCTGGTTTAAGTTCGACAAAATCGGAAGGAGCTTCGACAACATAGAATATTTCTACCTTGTTGCACAGTTTTTCTACCATGTAGTTTCGACAATGGCCAATGGGTCAACTTGGGACAAATTAGGGCCGAGCTAGTTTAAGTTTGACAAAATTGGAAGGAGGTTCGACAACATAGAATATTTCTACCCTGTTGCACAAATTTTCTACCATGTAGTTCCGACAATGGCCAATGTGTCAACTTGGGTCAAATTAGGGCCGAGCTGGTTTAAGTTCGACAAAATTGGAAGGAGCTTCGACAACATAGAATATTTCTACCCTGTTGCACAATTTTTCTACCATGTAGTTCCGACAATGGCCAATGTGTCAACTTGGGCCAAATTAGGGCCGAGCTGGTTTAAGTTCGACAAAATTGGAAGGAGGTTTGACAACATAGAATATTTCTACCCAGTTGCACAATTTTCCTACGATGTAGTTCCGACAATGGCCAATGGGTCAACTTTGGCCAAATTAGGGCCGAGCTGATTTAAGTTCGACAAAATTGGAAGGAGGTTCGACAACATAGAATATTTCTACCCTGTTGCACAAATTTTCTACCATGTAGTTCCGACATTGGCCAATGTGTCAACTTGGGCCAAATTAGAGCCGAGCTGGTTTAAGTTCGACAAAATTGGAAGGAGGTTTGACAACATAGAATATTTCTACCCTGTTGTGCAATTTTTCTACCATGTAGTTCCGACAACGGCCAATGGGTCAACTAGGGCCAAATTAGGGCCGAGCTAGTTTAAGTTCGACAAAATTGGAAGGAGGTTCGACAATATAGAATATTTCTACCCTGTTGCGCAATTTTTCTACCATGTAGTTCCGACAATGGCCAATGGGTCAACTTGGCCCAAATTAGGGCCGAGCTGGTTTAAGTTCGACAAAATCGAAAGGAGGTTCGACAACATAGAATATTTCTAACCTGTTGCACAATTTTTCTACCATGTAGTTCCGACAATGGCCAATGGGTCAACTTGGGACAAATTAGGGACGAGCTGGTTTAAGTTTGACAAAATTGGAAGGAGGTTCGACAACATAGAATATTTCTACCCTGTTGCACAAATTTTCTACCATGTAGTTCCGACAATGGCCAATGTGTCAACTTGGGCCAAATTAGGGCCGAGCTGGTTTAAGTTCGACAAAATTGGAAGGAGGTTTGACAACATAGAATATTTCTACCCTGTTGCGCAATTTTTCTACCATGTAGTTCCGACAACGGCCAATGGGTCAACTTGGGCCAAATTAGGGCCGAGCTGGTTTAAGTTCGACAAAATTGGAAAGAGGTTCGACAACATAGAATATTTCTACCCAGTTGCACAATTTTCCTACCATGTAGTTCCGAAAATAGCCAATGGGTCAACTTGGGCCAAATTAGGGCCGAGCTGGTTTAAGTTCGACAAAATCGGAAGGAGCTTCGACAACATAGAATATTTCTACCCTGTTGCACAATTTTTCTACCATGTAGTTCCGACAATGGCCAATGTGTCAACTTGAGACAAATTAGGGCCGAGCTGGTTTAAGTTTAACAAAATTGGAAGGAGGTTTGACAACATAGAATATTTCTACCCTGTTGTGCAATTTTTCTACCATGTAGTTCCGACAATGGCCAATGTGTCAACTTGGGACAAATTAGGGCCGAGCTGGTTTAAGTTTAACAAAATTGGAAGGAGGTTTGACAACATAGAATATTTCTACCCTGTTGCACAATTTTTCTACCATGTAGTTCCGACAATGGCCAATGTGTCAACTTGGGACAAATTAGGGCCGAGCTGGTTTAAGTTTAACAAAATTGGAAGGAGGTTTGACAACATAGAATATTTCTACCCTGTTGTGCAATTTTTCTACCATGTAGTTCCGACAATGGCCAATGTGTCAACTTGGGCCCAATTAGGGCCGAGCTGGTTTAAGTTCGACAAAATTGGAAGGAGGTTCGACAACATAGAATATTTCTACCCTGTTGCACAAATTTTCTACCATGTAGTTCCGACAATGGCCAATGTGTCAACTTGGGCCAAATTAGGGCCGAGCTGGTTTAAGTTCGACAAAATTGGAAGGAGGTTTGACAACATAGAATATTTCTACCCTGTTGTGCAATTTTTCTACCATGTAGTTCCGACAATGGCCAATGGGTCAACTTGGGACAAATTAGGGCCGAGCTTGTTTAAGTTTAACAAAATTGAAGGAGGTTCGATAACATAGAATATTTCTACCCTGTTGCACAAATTTTCTACCATGTAGTTCCGACAATGGCCAATGTGTCAACTTGGGCCAAATTTGGGCCGAGCTGGTTTAAGTTCGACAAAATTGGAAGGAGGTTTGACAAAATAGAATATTTCTACCCTGTTGTGCAATTTTCTACCATGTAGTTCCGACAACGGCTAATGGGTCAACTTGGGCCAAATTAGGGCCGAGCTGGTTTAAGTTCGAAAAAATTGGAAGGAGGTTTGACAACGTAGAATATTTCTACCCTGTTGCGCAATTTTTCTACCATGTAGTTCCGACAATGGCCAATGGGTCAACTTGGGCCAAATTAGGGCCGAGCTGGTTTAAGTTCGACAAAATTGGAAGGAGGTTCGACAACATAGAATATTTCTACCCAGTTGCACAATTTTCCTACCATGTAGTTCCGACAATAGCCAATGGGTCAACTTGGGCCAAATTAGGGCCGAGCTGGTTTAAGTTCGATAAAATCGGAAGGAGCTTCGACAACATAGAATATTTCTACCCTGTTGCACAATTTTTCTACCATGTAGTTCCGACAATGGCCAATGTGTCAACTTGGGCCAAATTAGGGCCGAGTTGGTTTAAGTTCGACAAAATTGGAAGGAGGTTTGACAACATAGAATATTTCTACCCAGTTGCACAATTTTCCTACCATGTAGTTCCGACAATGGCCAATGGGTCAACTTGGACCAAATTAGGGACGAGCTGGTTTAAGTTCGACAAAATTGGAAGGAGGTTCGACAACATAGAATATTTCTACCCTGTTGCACAATTTTTCTACCATGTAGTTCCGACAATGGCCAATGTGTCAACTTGGGCCAAATTAGGGCCGAGCTGGTTTAAGTTCGACAAAATCGGAAGGAGCTTCGACAACATAGAATATTTCTACCCTGTTGCACAATTTTTCTACCATGTAGTTCCGACAATGGCCAATGGGTCAACTTGGGCCAAATTAGGGCCGAGCTGGTTTAAGTTCGACAAAATCGGAAGGAGCTTCGACAACATAGAATATTTCTACCCTGTTACACAATTTTTCTACCATGTAGTTCCGACAATGGCCAATGTGTCAACTTGGGCCAAATTAGGGCCGAGCTGTTTTAAGTTCGACAAAATTGGAAGGAGGTTTGACTACATAGAATATTTCTACCCATTTGCACAATTTTTCTACCATGTAGTTCCGACAACGGCCAATGGGTCAACTTGGGCCAAATTAGGGCCGAGCTGGTTTAAGTTCGGCAAAATTGGAAGGAGGTTCGACAACATAGAATATTTCGACCCTGTTGCGCAATTTTTCTACCATGTAGTTCCGACAATGGCCAATGGGTCAACTTGGGCCAAATTAGGGCCGAGCTGGTTTAAGTTCGACAAAATCGGAAGGAGCTTCGACAACATAGAATATTTCTACCCTGTTGCACAATTTTTCTACCATGTAGTTCCGACAATGGCCAATGTGTCAACTTGGGCCAAATTAGGGCCGAGCTGGTTTAAGTTCGACAAAATTGGAAGGAGGTTTGACAACATAGAATATTTCTACCATGTTGCGCAATTTTTCTACCATGTAGTTCCGACAACGGCCAATGGGTCAACTTGGGGCAAATTAGGGCCGAGCTGGTTTAAGTTCGACAAAATCGGAAGGAGCTTCGACAACATAGAATATTTCTACCGTGTTGCACAATTTTTCTACCATGTAGTTCCGACAATAGCCACTGGGTCAACTTGGGGCAAATTAGGGATGAGCTGGTTTAAGTTCGACAAAATTGGAAGGAGGTTCGACAACATAGAATATTTCTACCCTGTTGCGCAATTTTTCTACCATGTAGTTCCGACAATGGCCAAAGGGTCAACTTGGGACAAATTAGGGCCGAGCTGGTTTAAGTTCGACAAAATGGGAAGGAGTTTCTGTTAGTGTATATGCCCTAGGACCTAGTTTTGGTCAACTTATGTACTACTTGACATTGATATTCATATATCATTCTGGCATTGTCGTTATTATTGTTTGACTACACCTGCGATTTTGTACTTACATGATAATGTCCCTGGAGACAGATTGGATTTGTGTATTTCTACCCTGTTGCGCAATTTTTCTACCATGTAGTTCCAACAATGGCCAATGGGTCAACTTGGGACAAATTAGGGCCTAGCTGGTTTAAGTTTGACAAAATTGGAAGGAGGTTCGACAACATAGAATATTTCTACCCTGTTGCACAAATTTTCTACCATGTAGTTCCGACAATGGCCAATGTGTCAACTTGGGCCAAATTAGGGCCGAGCTAGTTTAAGTTCGACAAAATTGGAAGGAGGTTTGACAACATAGAATATTTCTACCCTGTTGTGCAATTTTTCTACCATGTAGTTCCGACAACGGCCAATGCGTCAACTTGGGCAAAATTAGGGCCGAGCTGGTTTAAGTTCGACAAAATTGGAAGGAGGTTCGACAACATAGAATATTTCTACCCTGTTGCGCAATTTTTCTACCATGTAGTTCCGACAATGGCCAATGGGTTAACTTGGGCCAAATTTGGCCCGAGCTGGCTTAAGTTCGACAAAATCGGAAGGAGGTTCGATAACATAGAATATTTCTACCCTGTTGCACAATTTTTCTACCATGTAGTTCCGACAATAGCCAATGGGTCAACTTGGGCCAAATTAGGGCCGAGCTGGTTTAAGTTCGACAAAATCGGAAGGAGCTTCGACAACATAGAATATTTCTACCCTGTTGCACCATTTTTCTACCATGTAGTTCCGACAACGGCCAATGGGTCAACTTGGGCCAAATTAGGGCCGAGCTAGTTTAAGTTCAACAAAATCGGAAGGAGCTTCGACAACATAGAATATTTCTACCCTGTTGCACAATTTTTCTACCATATAGTTCCGACAATGGCCAATGTGTCAACTTGGGCCAAATTATGGCCGAGCTGGTTTAAGTTCGACAAAATTGGAAGGAGGTTTGACAACATAGAATATTTCTACCCAGTTGCACAATTTTCCTACCATGTAGTTCCGACAATGGCCAATGGGTCAACTTGGGCCAAATTAGGGCCGAGCTGGTTTAAGTTCGACAAAATTGGATGGAGGTTCGACAACATAGAATATTTCTACCCTGTTGCACAATTTTTCTACCATGTAGTTCCGACAATGGCCAATGGGTCAACTTTGGCCAAATTAGGGCCGAGCTGGTTTAAGTTCGACAAAATCGGAAGGAGCTTCGACAACATAGAATATTTCTACCCTGTTGCACAATTTTTCTACCAAGTAGTTCCGACAATGGCCAATGTGTCAACTTGGGCCAAATTAGGGCCGAGCTGGTTTAAGTTCGACAAAATTGGAAGCAGGTTTGACAACATAGAATATTTCTACCCTGTTGCGCAATTTTTCTACCATGTAGTTCCGACAATGGCCAATGGGTCAACTTGGGCCAAATTAGGGCCGAGCTGGTTTAAGTTCGACAAAATCGGAAGGAGCTTCGACAACATAGAATATTTCTACCCTGTTGCACAATTTTTCTACCATGTAGTTCCGACAATGGCCAATGTGTCAACTTGGGCCAAATTAGGGCCGAGCTGGTTTAAGTTCGACAAAATTGGAAGGAGGTTTGACAACATAGAATATTTCTACCATGTTGCGCAATTTTTCTACCATGTAGTTCCGACAACGGCCAATGGGTCAACTTGGGGCAAATTAGGGCTGAGCTGGTTTAAGTTCGACAAAATCGGAAGGAGCTTCGACAACATAGAATATTTCTACCGTGTTGCACAATTTTTCTACCATGTAGTTCCGACAATAGCCACTGGGTCAACTTGGGGCAAATTAGGGATGAGCTGGTTTAAGTTCGACAAAATTGGAAGGAGGTTCGACAACATAGAATATTTCTACCCTGTTGCGCAATTTTTCTACCATGTAGTTCCGACAATGGCCAAAGGGTCAACTTGGGACAAATTAGGGCCGAGCTGGTTTAAGTTCGACAAAATGGGAAGGAGTTTCTGTTAGTGTATATGCCCTAGGACCTAGTTTTGGTCAACTTATGTACTACTTGACATTGATATTCATATATCATTCTGGCATTGTCGTTATTATTGTTTGACTACACCTGCGATTTTGTACTTACATGATAATGTCCCTGGAGACAGATTGGATCTGTGTATTTCTACCCTGTTGCGCAATTTTTCTACCATGTAGTTCCAACAATGGCCAATGGGTCAACTTGGGACAAATTAGGGCCTAGCTGGTTTAAGTTTGACAAAATTGGAAGGAGGTTCGACAACATAGAATATTTCTACCCTGTTGCACAAATTTTCTACCATGTAGTTCCGACAATGGCCAATGTGTCAACTTGGGCCAAATTAGGGCCGAGCTATTTTAAGTTCGACAAAATTGGAAGGAGGTTTGACAACATAGAATATTTCTACCCTGTTGTGCAATTTTTCTACCATGTAGTTCCGACAACGGCCAATGGGTCAACTTGGGCGAAATTAGGGCCGAGCTGGTTTAAGTTCGACAAAATTGGAAGGAGGTTCGACAACATAGAATATTTCTACCCTGTTGCGCAATTTTTCTACCATGTAGTTCCGACAATGGCCAATGGGTTAACTTGGGCCAAATTTGGCCCGAGCTGGTTTAAGTTCGACAAAATCGGAAGGAGGTTCGACAACATAGAATATTTCTACCCTGTTGCACAATTTTTCTACCATGTAGTTCCGACAATAGCCAATGGGTCAACTTGGGCCAAATTAGGGCCGAGCTGGTTTAAGTTCGACAAAATCGGAAGGAGCTTCGACAACATAGAATATTTCTACCCTGTTGCACCATTTTTCTACCATGTAGTTCCGACAACGGCCAATGGGTCAACTTGGGCCAAATTAGGGCCGAGCTAGTTTAAGTTCAACAAAATCGGAAGGAGCTTCGACAACATAGAATATTTCTACCCTGTTGCACAATTTTTCTACCATATAGTTCCGACAATGGCCAATGTGTCAACTTGGGCCAAATTATGGCCGAGCTGGTTTATGTTCGACAAAATTGGAAGGAGGTTTGACAACATAGAATATTTCTACCCAGTTGCACAATTTTCCTACCATGTAGTTCCGACAATGGCCAAGGGTCAACTTGGGCCAAATTAGGGCCGAGCTGGTTTAAGTTCGACAAAATTGGATGGAGGTTCGACAACATAGAATATTTCTACCCTGTTGCACAATTTTTCTACCATGTAGTTCCGACAATGGCCAATGGGTCAACTTTGGCCAAATTAGGGCCGAGCTGGTTTAAGTTCGACAAAATCGGAAGGAGCTTCGACAACATAGAATATTTCTACCCTGTTGCACAATTTTTCTACCAAGTAGTTCGACAATGGCCAATGTGTCAACTTGGGCCAAATTAGGGCCGAGCTGGTTTAAGTTCAACAAAATCGGAAGGAGCTTCGACAACATAGAATATTTCTACCCTGTTGCACAATTTTTCTACCATATAGTTCCGACAATGGCCAATGGGTCAACTTGGGCCAAATTAGGGCCGAGCTGGTTTAACTTCGACAAAATTGGAAGGAGGTTTGACAACATAGAATATTTCTACCCAGTTGCACAATTTTCCTACCATGTAGTTCCGACAATGGCCAATGGGTCAACTTGGGCCAAATTAGGGCCGAGCTGGTTTAAGTTCGACATAATTGGAAGGAGGTTCGACAACATAGAATATTTCTACCCTGTTGCGCAATTTTTCTACCATGTAGTTCCGACAATGGCCAATGGGTCAACTTTGGCCAAATTAGGGCCGAGCTGGTTTAAGTTCGACAAAATCGGAAGGAGCTTCGACAACATAGAATATTTCTACCCTATTGCAGAATTTTTCTACCAAGTAGTTCCGACAATGGCCAATGTGTCAACTTGGGCCAAATTAGGGCCGAGCTCGTTTAAGTTCGACAAAATTGGAAGGAGGTTTGACAACATAGAATTTTTCTACCCTGTTGCGCAATTTTTCTACCATGTAGTTCCGACAACGGCCAATGGGTTAACTTGGGCCAAATTAGGGCCAAGCTGGTTTAAGTTCGACAAAATTGGAAGGAGGTTCAACAACATAGAATATTTCTACCCTGTTAAGCAATTTTTCTACCATGTAGTTCCGACAATGGCCAATGGGTCAACTTAGGACAAATTAGGGCCGAGCTGGTTTAAGTTCGACAAAATTGGAAGGAGGTTCGGCAACATAGAATATTTCTACCCTGTTGCGCAATTTTTCTACCATGTAGTTCCGATAATGGCCAATGGGTCAAATTGGGACAAATTAGGGCCGAGCTGGTTTAAGTTCGACAAAATGGGAAGGAGTTTCTGTTAGTGTATATGCCCTAGGACCTAGTTTTGGTCAACTTATGTACTACTTGACATTGATATTCATATATCATTCTGGCATTGTCGTTATTATTGTTTGACTACACCTGCGATTTTGTACTTACATCATAATGTCCCTGGAGACAGATTGGATCTGTGTATTTTTACCCTGTTGCGCAATTTTTCTACCATGTAGTTCCAACAATGGCCAATGGGTCAACTTGGGACAAATTAGGGCCGAGCTGATTTAAGTTTGACAAAATTGGAAGGAGGTTCGACAACATAGAATATTTCTACCCTGTTGCACAAATTTTCTACCATGTAGTTCGGACAATGGCCAATGTGTCAACTTGGGCCAAATTAGGGCCGAGCTAGTTTAAGTTCGACAAAATTGGAAGGAGGTTTGACAACATAGAATATTTCTACCCTGTTGTGCAATTTTTCTACCATGTAGTTCCGACAACGGCCAATGGGTCAACTTGGGCGAAATTAGGGCCGAGCTGGTTTAAGTTCGACAAAATTGGAAGGAGGTTCGACAACATAGAATATTTCTACCCTGTTGCGCAATTTTTCTACCATGTAGTTCCGACAATGGCCAATGGGTTAACTTGGGCCAAATTTGGCCCGAGCTGGTTTAAGTTCGACAAAATCGGAAGGAGGTTCGACAACATAGAATATTTCTACCCTGTTGCACAATTTTTCTACCATGTAGTTCCGACAATAGCCAATGGGTCAACTTGGGCCAAATTAGGGCCGAGCTGGTTTAAGTTCGACAAAATCGGAAGGAGCTTCGACAACATAGAATATTTCTACCCTGTTGCACCATTTTTCTACCATGTAGTTCCGACAACGGCCAATGGGTCAACTTGGGCCAAATTAGGGCCGAGCTAGTTTAAGTTCAACAAAATCGGAAGGAGCTTCGACAACATAGAATATTTCTACCCTGTTGCACAATTTTTCTACCATATAGTTCCGACAATGGCCAATGTGTCAACTTGGGCCAAATTATGGCCGAGCTGGTTTAAGTTCGACAAAATTGGAAGGAGGTTTGACAACATAGAATATTTCTACCCAGTTGCACAATTTTCCTACCATGTAGTTCCGACAATGGCCAATGGGTCAACTTGGGCCAAATTAGGGCCGAGCTGGTTTAAGTTCGACAAAATTGGATGGAGGTTCGACAACATAGAATATTTCTACCCTGTTGCACAATTTTTCTACGATGTAGTTCCGACAATGGCCAATGGGTCAACTTTGGCCAAATTAGGGCCGAGCTGGTTTAAGTTCGACAAAATCGGAAGGAGCTTCGACAACATAGAATATTTCTACCCTGTTGCACAATTTTTCTACCAAGTAGTTCCGACAATGGCCAATGTGTCAACTTGGGCCAAATTAGGGCCGAGCTGGTTTAAGTTAGACAAAATTGGAAGGAGGTTTGACAACATAGAATATTTCTACCCTGTTGCGCAATTTTTCTACCATGTAGTTCCGACAACGGCCAATGGGTTAACTTGGGCCAAATTAGGGCCAAGCTGGTTTAAGTTCGACAAAATTGGAAGGAGGTTCAACAACATAGAATATTTCTACCCTGTTAAGCAATTTTTCTACCATGTAGTTCCGACAATGGCCAATGGGTCAACTTAGGACAAATTAGGGCCGAGCTGGTTTAAGTTCGACAAAATTGGAAGGAGGTTCGGCAACATAGAATATTTCTACCCTGTTGCGCAATTTTTCTACCATGTAGTTCCGATAATGGCCAATGGGTCAAATTGGGACAAATTAGGGCCGAGCTGGTTTAAGTTCGACAAAATGGGAAGGAGTTTCTGTTAGTGTATATGCCCTAGGACCTAGTTTTGGTCAACTTATGTACTACTTGACATTGATATTCATATATCATTCTGGCATTGTCGTTATTATTGTTTGACTACACCTGCGATTTTGTACTTACATCATAATGTCCCTGGAGACAGATTGGATCTGTGTATTTTTACCCTGTTGCGCAATTTTTCTACCATGTAGTTCCAACAATGGCCAATGGGTCAACTTGGGACAAATTAGGGCCGAGCTGGTTTAAGTTTGACAAAATTGGAAGGAGGTTCGACAACATAGAATATTTCTACCCTGTTGCACAAATTTTCTACCATGTAGTTCCGACAATGGCCAATGTGTCAACTTGGGCCAAATTAGGGCCGAGCTAGTTTAAGTTCGACAAAATTGGAAGGAGGTTTGACAACATAGAATATTTCTACCCTGTTGTGCAATTTTTCTACCATGTAGTTCCGACAACGGCCAATGGGTCAACTTGGGCGAAATTAGGGCTGAGCTGGTTTAAGTTCGACAAAATTGGAAGGAGGTTCGACAACATAGAATATTTCTACCCTGTTGCGCAATTTTTCTACCATGTAGTTCCGACAATGGCCAATGGGTCAACTTGGGCCAAATTAGGGCCGAGCTGGTTTAAGTTCGACAAAATCGGAAGGAGGTTCGACAACATAGAATATTTCTACCCTGTTGCACAATTTTTCTACCATGTAGTTCCGACAATAGCCAATGGGTCAACTTGGGCCAAATTAGGGCCGAGCTGGTTTAAGTTCGACAAAATCGGAAGGAGCTTCGACAACATAGAATATTTCTACCCTGTTGCACCATTTTTCTACCATGTAGTTCCGACAACGGCCAATGGGTCAACTTGGGCCAAATTAGGGCCGAGCTAGTTTAAGTTCGACAAAATCGGAAGGAGCTTCGACAACATAGAATATTTCTACCCTGTTGCACAATTTTTCTACCATATAGTTCCGACAATGGCCAATGTGTCAACTTGGGCCAAATTATGGCCGAGCTGGTTTAAGTTCGACAAAATTGGAAGGAGGTTTGACAACATAGAATATTTCTACCCAGTTGCACAATTTTCCTACCATGTAGTTCCGACAATGGCCAATGGGTCAACTTGGGCCAAATTAGGGCCGAGCTGGTTTAAGTTCGACAAAATTGGAAGGAGGTTCGACAACATAGAATATTTCTACCCTGTTGCACAATTTTTCTACCATGTAGTTCCGACAATGGCCAATGGGTCAACTTGGGCCAAATTAGGGCCGAGCTGGTTTAAGTTCGACAAAATCGGAAGGAGCTTCGACAACATAGAATATTTCTACCCTGTTGCACAATTTTTCTACCAAGTAGTTCCGACAATGGCCAATGTGTCAACTTGGGCCAAATTAGGGCCGAGCTGGTTTAAGTTCGACAAAATTGGAAGGAGGTTTGACAACATAGAATATTTCTACCCTGTTGCGCAATTTTTCTACCATGTAGTTCCGACAACGGCCAATGGGTCAACTTGGGCCAAATTAGGGCCAAGCTGGTTTAAGTTCGACAAAATTGGAAGGTGGTTCAACAACATAGAATATTTCTACCCTGTTAAGCAATTTTTCTACCATGTAGTTCCGACAATGGCCAATGGGTCAACTTAGGACAAATTAGGGCCGAGCTGGTTTAAGTTCGACAAAATTGGAAGGAGGTTCGACAACATAGAATATTTCTACCCTGTTGCGCAATTTTTCTACCATGTAGTTCCGACAACAGCCAATGGGTTAACTTGGGCCAAATTAGGGCTAAGCTGGTTTAAGTTCGACAAAATTGGAAGGAGGTTCGACAACATAGAATATTTCTACCCTGTTGCGCAATTTTTCTAGAATGTAGTTGCGACAATGGCCAATGGGTCAACTTGGGCCAAATTAGGGCCGAGCTGGTTTAAGTTCGAGAAAATCGGAAGGAGCTTCGACAACATAGAATATTTCTACCCTATTGCACAATTTTTCTACCATGTAGTTCCGACAATGGCCAATGGGTCAACTTGGGCCAAATTAGGGCCGAGCTGGTTTAAGTTCGACAAAATCGGAAGGAGCTTCGACAACATAGAATATTTCTACCCTGTTGCACAATTTTTCTACCAAGTAGTTCCGACAATGGCCAATGTGTCAACTTGGGCCAAATTAGGGCCGAGCTGGTTTAAGTTCGACAAAATTGGAAGGAGCTTTGACAACATAGAATATTTCTACCCTGTTGCGCAATTTTTCTACCATGTAGTTCCGACAACGGCCAATGGGTCAACTTGGGCAAAATTAGGGCCAAGCTGGTTTAAGTTCGACAAAATTGGAAGGAGGTTCAACAACATAGAATATTTCTACCCTGTTAAGCAATTTTTCTACCATGTAGTTCCGACAATGGCCAATGGGTCAACTTAGGACAAATTAGGGCCGAGCTGGTTTAAGTTCGACAAAATTGGAAGGAGGTTCGACAACATAGAATATTTCTACCCTGTTGCGCAATTTTTCTACCATGTAGTTCCGACAACGGCTAATGGGTTAACTTGGGCCAAATTAGGGCTGAGCTGGTTTAAGTTCGACAAAATTGGAAGGAGGTTCGACAACATAGAATATTTCTACCCTGTTGCGCAATTTTTCTACCATGTAGTTGCGACAATGGCCAATGGGTCAACTTGGGCCAAATTAGGGCCGAGCTGGTTTAAGTTCGAGAAAATCGGAAGGAGCTTCGACAACATAGAATATTTCTACCCTATTGCACAATTTTTCTACCATGTAGTTCCGACAATGGCCAATGTGTCAACTTGGGCCAAATTAGGGCCGAGCTGGTTTAAGTTCGACAAAATTGGAAGGAGGTTTGACAGCATAGAATATTTCTACCCTGTTGCGCAATTTTTCTAACATGTAGTTCCGACAACGGCCAATGGGTCAACTTGGGCCAAATTAGGGCCGAGCTGGTTTAAGTTCGACAAAATTGGAAGGAGGTTCGACAACATAGAATATTTCTACCCTGTTGCGCAATTTTTCTACCATGTAGTTCCGACAATGGCCAATGGGTCAACTTGGGCCAAATTAGGGACGAGCTGGTTTAAGTTCGACAAAATTGGAAGAAGGTTCGACAATATAGAATATTTCTACCCTGTTGCACCATTTTTCTACCATGTAGTTCCGACAATGGCCA
The DNA here is from genome assembly GCA_027563935.2 of Costus lasius. Lineage (NCBI taxonomy): Eukaryota > Viridiplantae > Streptophyta > Magnoliopsida > Zingiberales > Costaceae > Costus > Costus lasius. The sequence continues at coordinate 35,456,933 of CM050454.1, forward strand.
ATGGGCCAACTTGGGCCAAATTAGGGCCGAGCTGGTTTAAGTTCAACAAAATTGGAAGGAGGTTCGACAACATAGAATATTTCTACCCTCTTGCACAATTTTTCTACCATGTAGTTCCGACAATGGCCAATGGGTCAACTTGGGCCAAATTAGGGCCGAGCTGGTTTAAGTTCGACAAAATCGGAAGGAGCTTCGACAACATAGAATATTTCTACCCTGTTGCACAATTTTTCTACCAAGTAGTTCCGACAATGGCCAATGTGTCAACTTGGGCCAAATTAGGGCCGAGCTGGTTTAAGTTCGACAAAATTGGAAGTAGGTTTGACAACATAGAATATTTCTACCCTGTTGCGCAATTTTTCTACCATGTAGTTCCGACAACGGCCAATGGGTCAACTTGGGCCAAATTAGGGCCAAGCTGGTTTAAGTTCGACAAAATTGGAAGGAGGTTAAACAACATAGAATATTTCTACCCTGTTAAGCAATTTTTCTACCATGTAGTTCCGACAATGGCCAATGGGTCAACTTAGGACAAATTAGGGCTGAGCTGGTTTAAGTTCGACAAAATTGGAAGGAGGTTCGACAACATAGAATATTTCTACCCTGTTGCGCAATTTTTCTACCATGTAGTTCCGACAACGGCCAATGGGTCAACTTGGGCCAAATTAGGGCTGAGCTGGTTTAAGTTCGACAAAATTGGAAGGAGGTTCGACAACATAGAATATTTCTACCCTGTTGCGCAATTTTTCTACCATGTAGTTGCGACAATGGCCAATGGGTCAACTTGGGCCAAATTAGGGCCGAGCTGGTTTAAGTTCGTCAAAATCGGAAGGATCTTCGACAACATAGAATATTTCTACCCTATTGCACAATTTTTCAACCATGTAGTTTCGACAATGGCCAATGTGTCAACTTGGGCCAAATTAGGGCCGAGCTGGTTTAAGTTCGAAAAAATTGGAAGGAGGTTTGACAACATAGAATATTTCTACCCTGTTGCGCAATTTTTCTACCATGTAGTTCCGACAACGGCCAATGGGTCAACTTGGGCCAAATTAGGGCCGAGCTGGTTTAAGTTCGACAAAATTGGAAGGAGGTTCGACAACATAGAATATTTCTACCCTGTTGCGCAATTTTTCTACCATGTAGTTCCGACAATGGCCAATGGGTCAACTTGGGCCAAATTAGGGACGAGCTGGTTTAAGTTCGACAAAATTGGAAGGAGGTTCGACAACATAGAATATTTCTACCCTGTTGCACCATTTTTCTACCATGTAGTTCCGACAATGGCCAATGGGCCAACTTGGGGCAAATTAGGGCCGAGCTGGTTTAAGTTCGACAAAATTGGAAGGAGGTTCGACAACATAGAATATTTCTACCCTCTTGCACAATTTTTCTAACATGTAGCTCCGACAATGGCCAATGGGTCAACTTGGGCCAAATTAGGGCCGAGCTGGTTTAAGTTTGACAAAATTGGAAGGAGGTTCGACAACATAGAATATTTCTACCCTGTTGCGCAATTTTTCTACCATGTAGTTCCGACAATGGCCAATGGGTCAACTTGGGACAAATTAGGGCCGAGTGTTGGGGTATGCCCTTAAGGCCAATGTTTGAGGCCTTGGGATTATATCAGTATCATGTATAAACTCTATGTTTATAAAGGCAATGGTTGTTATTCAGGTTGTTACATTATCTGCTGCAATGTGTATACTTCTGAATAATGTCTCAATGATGTTCAGCTAGTCTGACATGCAGTTAAGTCCTTAGTCGAGATATCTTGGTGAACATGAGACAGCCTTGATATGATTGAGACTAATATGTGTTCTAATCTTATAGGATGCTTTGAGCATGGAATAAGATGTAGACTCATGGGTACGTTGGATGTACTGGACAGACCCGTAGGATGTTCAATTGCTTGTCACAATGTGAATAATCCTTGTATGCAAACAAGTGGCATATTTCCTTTGACTTGAGATCACTTGTGTTTCTAAATGATGATTGGCATTGTTTTGAGATAGTTCGATATCATTTGAAACATAATGGTTATAGGCTATCTTGGATAATGAGCATGAGTCATGTTAGGGCACTAGTGATAGATATAGGATTGCCGTCTCCTAGTTTGGAGTGTGATGTTCTAATGGGGCCCCCCCTTGGATGAGATGATTGAGGAAGTGTATGGCCATACCCAGATGACTATGTTCATCTGATCTAATCATTCTCATTGTATTGGAGTTACAGGCTTGACACGCTTGTCCAATAAGAACATCCAGTGGCAAAGGAAACATGTATGCCTAGTGAGTTGAATTCACACTTGTGCTATGGTTTGGGTGTAGTCTTGGAAGACTCTTTCCTTTATATCGGGAGACAGTGATGTGTTGCTAGATACCCCTCACTGATCATGATAACGTGAGTTATCATTACCGACATTTGAAGGAAACCCTTAGGGTCGCACAATTTGATGATATGGCTTACTTATGTCAGATCGTGTGGACTGAATTGTTTTGGTTCAGTTTAAAGGAGTTTAAACTCTGATTGTAAGTGAGATCTGGTCTGATCATGTTTGATTGATTAGGGCTTGAGATCGGTAAGCTTCGATCAAGAGATTGGATGCTAGATCGGTGAGATCAAGAGCATGAAGAGATGAACGGTTAGATCTTGAACCATTTGGTTTGATGAGATATGAATCAATGCTGGTTTGATTTGGTCTTTGAACCAAATTGAAAGGAACCGAATTGGTTTGAACCGGTTCACATGTGTGGATGTATGGTTCAAGTTGAAGGCGTGTTTTGGTCGGTTATGAGATCATGGGCGCATGGCTTCTATTTTTGGAAAGTCATGAAGGCCACTTCCTCTCAACGCCTAAACGCCTAAAAACATTTTTGCCTCTTCTCTCTCGACTCACTCTCTCGTGTGGTGACTTCTTCACGCTTTGAGAGAATTCCAAAAAAGGAGAAGAGAACAAGGCCTACCATTCGGCAAGCAAGAGATCATCTAAAACTCTCCTTCACGCGACTAGGACACTTGGAGATCCTTGCTAGCACAAGGAGCGACAAGGAGGAAGCCCTCTTCATCTTGTGTGCGCATGCTTTGGAGGAGAGCCACATCGCCCTCTTGCTTCCAAGTCGCCATCTAAGACATGGCATTGGTATGATTTCTTCCTAAGATCTATACAATTGTTAAAGTTAATCATATGATCCTGCTACATGCGATCCTAGGAAACCCTAGATTCCGCCCATGCAAGTTTCTTATATGCGGATGATTAGGGTTTTCCCCCTTCATAGGGGACTTTCAATTGGTATCAGAGCCAGGTTCATGGCATGATCTTATATGATTGCTTTGTTTTTGTGTGATCCATGTATGCGTTGCATAGTTAGATCTAAACCTTTATGCGAAACTACATGCTAGTTTTCGAAAAATACACGTATGTTTTACATTGATGTATTGGCGCATGTTACAGTTTTTTTTTGTTAAAACTTAATTACTTGCGCGACTCACCTTAGATCTATATATGCGCCTACTTTAAACCCTTAGACGGGTTGATAGGGTTGACATCATCAGTTTTGTCTGGACCCAATAGTCTGATCAGACCATCTGACAGCCTAGATGGGTCGACCGGATGGCACCTGTGCGCAAGCACGAGGTGGCTATAGGTCGACTGCAGACAGGCGTGTAGCGATGTCTGGTTGAGACAACAAGTGAACGCTCTTGAGTTAGGCCCGGGATTACACCCGCTTGCCAGAACTCATGGAGGTTGTTCAGCCCTTTGCGCATGCATGGTTGACCATTAGGTCAACTCAAGTCAGTTAGGACTTGGTGCATGCAAAGGCAGTGGATCGGACTAGACATGATGAGTGGATCCCTATTAATGTACCGTTGTAAGGTAGTAGGGCACATAAGGAAAATAAAATTGATGCCAATGGGTTTTCGAAAATTTTATTTTCTTATTGTTGGATCACATGATGATTGTATACCATGATGTGTGTTTATTTAATCTTATGTGGGCTGCCCATATTTAATGTGTGCTGTGCTGGGGCCTGCGTGCCTGGATTAATTGTAAATTATTTTTATTGTGATCTGCGCATCACATGTTAATTAATTTATACAATGTAATTGACCTGCGTGTCAATCTTGTCTAGATAGATTAAATTGTATTTTAATCAGACAAGAGCACAGAGCACACTTGGCAGAGGCGCATGCAGCAGTGGCTTGACCAGGTGGGAGGTCCAGGGTTCGACTCTGGGATAGGCGCATTTACCTGGTGGGCGCACCTGAGTTGCAGTGGGCGCTTGGGCCCTGGGTTGGGCTAGATGAGATGCAAAAGACCCATGAAGAGCTCAAGTGAAGACTTAAGTTGAAATTAAGGTCTTACCTAGGCTTAATGGGCTTTTACCACATAAGATCAGCATGCTTTCTATTTATTGTTTATATAATTAGAATTGCATGATTTAATCTTCTGCTATCACCATAGGGTTTGCATGATAGTTAAGAAGATAAAAGACCGTTAAAATCCAACGCTAAAATATCAAGCTCGTAAGCCTTCTGGCGCGAAACCTCACTGTTCTGACTATCGTTGGGGCCGTGTTGTACCCACTCAGTGGGCACGCCCATCTATCTTCAGACGGTGTGTGATTACACCTGCGTGTTACAGGGAAGGGATTTATCGCTTCTCGTTGCTCAGCATAGCACGTGGTGGTCCAGGGAGTAGGTCGGGTCAGCTTGACCATGTAGGCTACATATGTGGCGCATATGGTAGCTATATGGAGGCAGCCATCTGTGGGATCAGAGACTGTGTTGTACCAACTCAGTTGGCACAGTCTGCTGGATTGCCCAGATGAAGGGGAATCGCACGGGTTGGCGATTGGCAGGGATTGCCTACCAGAGATTAGTGCTTGTACTCTCTGTGCATCTTATCTCGCCTGAGCGGGACGCGGAGACCAAGTATGAAATCTGGATCCTATCTCACTAAAAGAGTTGTACTCTTTCGGGCTGTTTTGCTGGATTTTTCAGCCAGATAAAATAGTGAGAAAAGAATCATTCTTAAGTCCTGAATTGATTCTCACATTGATACTGACCTTGCTGTTCTTGCATTGTTGTAGATTACTGCAGCAACGAACACCACGAATTTCAATGTGCGATCCCTACTGGAAAGGGAGAAGTTTGCTGGACCAAACTTCTCAGACTGGTACGGACACCTTAAGATTGTTCTTAAGGCAGAGAGGAAGCTGTATGTCCTCAAGACGGCTATACCGCCTCAACCCACTGCGAACGCCGCAAGGGCGGTTCGGGATGCCTATGAGAAGCATGTCAATGATAGCATTGATGTCGCTTGCCTGATGCTTGCGTCTATGACGCCAGAGCTGCAGCGTCAGCATGAGGATCTATCTGCTATACAAATTATAGCAAACCTCAAGTTGCTATATGCTGCACAGGCTAGGACTGAACGCTACAATTTGACTAAGCTTTTCTTTCAGAGCAAACTGGCTGAAGGAAGTCCAGTGGGAGCTCACGTACTCAAGATGATTGGGTACAAGGAGGCTCTAGAAAAACTGGGACATACCATCAATCAGGAGCTTGCTGTAGACATCATATTGCAGTCTCTCCCGACCTCTTTCGATCCGTTCATCATTAACTTTAATATGAACAAGATCGACTGTACGCCGGCAGAGTTACTGAATATGCTCTTGACTACAGAGTTGACTCTAAAGGGAAAGCCTGTATCCTCTGTCTTAATGGTTCCTTCTAGGAACAAGAAGAAAGGGAAGAAAGGCAAAGCCCCTGTTAAGAGCTACAGCAAGGCTCTGAAACAAAAGGTTAAGCGGTCGAAGGAATACAGATGTTTCCACTGTGGCCAGCTGGGTCACTGGAAAAAGGACTGTAAAGCGCTCCAAGGAGATAAGAAGGGAAGTTTTGCTTCTGGCTCAGGTATTTACGTGACTGAAGTCATGGTTTCTTCTTCCATATCATGGGTGTTGGACACTGCATGTGGAGTTCACATTTGTTCAAATGTACAGGAACTCAAGAGAAGAAGACAGGTGGGACAGCATGAGGTGGACCTACGAGTTGGAAACGGGGCACGGGTTGCTGCTGTTGCTGTAGGCGTTTATTACATCTCATTACCATCTGGACTTGTATTGGAACTGGACAATTGTTATTTTGTACCAAGCATAACGAAAAATATTATCTCTATTCCTGCTCTTGTCAGGAAAGGGTTTTCCTTTGAATGCAATATTTCAAAGTGTATTATTTCTTTTGATAATATTGTTTATGCTACTGGGTCGATTAACAATGGGTTATTCATGTTGGACATGGAATGTTCTATACAACAAATTGATAACAAGAAAGCTAAGTATGCTGATAAGAGCACCTTGCTATGGCATAGTCGTTTAGGCCATATTAACAAGAAGCGCATTAAGCGGTTGCATGATAATGGACTGCTGGGATCATTCTCCTGTGAGGAGCTTGATACATGCAAAGCTTGTTTAATGGGTAAAATGACGAAGTCTCCTTTTTCTAATAAAGGTCAAAGGGCTTCAGGTTTACTTGACCTCATTCACAGTGATGTGTGTGGGCCATTTAGTAAACATGCCAGAGGTGGCTATTCGTACTTCATTACCTTTACTGATGATTTCAGTAGGTATGGTTATGTCTATCTAATGAGACATAAAAGTGAATCTTTTGACAAGTTCAAAGAGTTCAAAAATGAAGTACAAAATCAGCTAGGCCGAAATATCAAGGCACTTCGTTCAGATTGAGGTGGAGAATACTTGAGTCGAGAGTTTACTGACTATCTAAAGGAGTGTGGGATTATCTCACAGCTCACTCCGCCAGGAACACCGCAATGGAATGGTGTGTCCGAGAGGAGGAACATAACCTTACTGGATATGGTTCGTTCTATGATGAGTCAGGCTACTCTACCTTACTCCTTTTGGGGATTTGCACTGGAAACAGCTGCAAAGGTACTAAACCGAGTGCCATCCAAGGCAGTTTCAAAGACGCCATATGAGTTATGGTATGGGAAACAGCCAAGCTTGACGTTTATCAAGATCTGGGGTTGCGAGGCTTATGTCAAAAAGCTCGCCTCTGGGAAACTAGAGAGCAGATCTGAGAAATGTATCTTTGTCGGTTACCCTAAGGAAACTAAGGGTTATTATTTCTACGATCCCAAAGAGAACAAGGTGTTTGTTGCTCGGACGGCTATTTTTCTTGAGAAGGAATTTCTTCTGCAAGAGGCCAGTGGGAGAGAAATAAAGCTGGATGAGAATCCAGAAGAAGGACAAAGTAGTCAAGCACAGTTGGATGAGCCTGAGCCAGTAGATCAGGTTACTGAACAACCTGAGGCTCAGATATCACGGGAACCGCGAAGATCGGGAAGGATCCGTCGACAGCCTGAGCGCTATGACGGAATCTACATCATTGATGATGAACCCCTCACTTATGCGGATGCGGTCAGTGGACCGGAATCAGCGAGATGGCTTGAAGCTATGCGAGCCGAGATGGACTCCATGTCAGATAACCAAGTTTGGGATTTGGTTGATCCGCCTCCGGGAGTAATTCCTATAGGCTGTAAGTGGATCTTCAAGAAGAAGATTGACATGGATGGTAACGTGGTTACCTATAAAGGCAGGTGAAGGAACCCCTAAAGCTAGGGGAGTCGAAACCCTAAACATGCGCATCTAACAAGCATGGGCGGAAACAAGGGTTTCTAGGATCGCATATTAGAACCATATGATCAACTTTAGGATATGAGAGATCATACCATAGCCATGAAGGGATGGCAACTTGGAAGCAAAGAATCAATTGAATCTTCTCCAAAGGCTGTCGCACACAAGAGGAAGAAGGCCTACTCCTTTGGCGCGACTTGTGCTAGCAAGGCTCCAAAGTTTTCTTCTCGTATGGAAAGGAATGGAAGGATGAAGACTTGCTTGGCCGAACTTTCTCCAAAGTGTTTTTCCACCTTCACACACCCGTGTGTCGTCAAGAGGAAGAGGCAAGAAGAAAATCTCTCGAAAACGAAGTGGAGACGTTTTCATCAAACGTGGAGACGTTTTTCCAAGATGGAAAAACTGACTTCTAAAAATGGAAAGTCTTTGACTCCATACGTTCATGCGATCATCCTTGCATTCACTCCAAGTGAACCGATCGCTCCTCTTTATCCTCTTTGAACCAAGCCACGGTTCAACTGCATTTGGTTCAATGACCAAACCAAATCAGCCCAAGCATGTAGTCCAGATCTAATTAAACCCTAAGGTTCTAGATCTGACAGTTCATCTCTTGATGCTCTTGATCTCACCGATCTAGCATCAAAACTCTCGATCGAAGCTTACCGATCTCAAGCCCTAATCAATCAAACATGATCAGACCAGATCTCACCCACAATCAGAGATTCAATCCCTTTAAAACTGAACCCAAATAATTCAGTCCACACAATCTGACTTAAGTAAGCCATATCATCAAATTGTGCGACCCTAAGGGTTTCCTTTAAATGTCGGTAACGATAACTTACGTTATCAAGATCAGTGAGGGGTATCTAGCAACACATCACTGTCTCCCGATATAAAGGAAAGAGTCTTCCAAGACTACACCCAAACCACAGCACAAGTGTGAATCTCCTTCACTAGGCATACATGTTTCCTTTGCCACTGGATGTTCTTATTGGACAAGCGTGTCAAGCCTGTAGTTCCAATATGATGAGCATGATTAGATCAGATGAACATAGTCATCTGGGTATGGCCATACACTTTCTCAATCATCTCATCCAGGGGGCCCCTTTAGAACATCACACTCCAATTAAGGAGACGGCAATCCTCTATCTATCACTAGTGCCCTAACCTGATTCAAGCTCACCATCCAAGATAGTCTATAATCATTATGTTTCAAATGATATTGAACTACCTCAAAACAATGACAATCATCATTTAGAAAACACAAGTGATCTCAAGTCAGAGGAAATGTGCCACTTGTTACATTCAAGGATTATTCAAATTGTGACAACCAATTGAATATCCTAGTAGGGTCTGTCCAGTACATCCAATGTACCCATGAGTCTACATCTTATTCCATGCTCGAAGCATCCTATAAGATTAGAACACATATTAGTCTCAATCATATCAAAGTTGTCTCATGTTCACCAAGATATCTTGACTAAGGACATAAAGCATGTCAGCCTAGCTGAACAGCATTGAGACATTATTCAGAAGAACACTTATTGCAGCAGACAATGTAACAATCTGAATAATAACCATTGCCTTTATAAACATAAGAGTTTATACATGATACTATTACAATCCCAAGGCCTCAAACATTAGCCTTAAGGGCATACCCCAACAGCAGGCTAGTTGCGAAAGGTTTCAAACAAATCTACGGGATAGATTATGATGAAACTTTCTCTCCTGTAGCTATGTTTAAGTCTATTCGGATTATTCTCGCGATAGCAGCATATTATGATTATGAGATCTGGCAGATGGATGTGAAGACTGCTTTCCTTAATGGAAAACTGGATGAGGATGTGTATATGACACAACCTGAAGGTTTCACTAATCCATCAGATCGTCATAAAATATGCAAGTTAAGGAAGTCCATTTATGGACTTAAGCAAGCATCAAGAAGCTGGAATATTCGTTTTGATGAATCAATCTGTGAGTTTGGTTTCATCAAGAATGAAGATGATCCGTGTGTATATAAGAGGTTTAGTGGGAGCGTAATCACTTTCCTAGTCCTCTACGTCGATGATATCTTAATCATTGGAAACGATATTCCTAAACTGCATGCGGTTAAGGCATGGTTAAGAAAATGTTTCCAGATGAAAGATTTAGGAGAAGCAGCCTATGTATTAGGTGTGAAGATCTACAGAGATAGATCTAAGAGGCTTCTCGGGTTGTGCCAGAGTACTTACATCGATAAAGTCCTGGAGAGATTTCATTTAGAAAATTCTAAAAGAGGATATCTTCCAGTCAGACATGGTCTGAATCTTTCAAAGAGTCAGTGTCCACAAACACAGACTGAGAAAGATGAAATGGACAATACGCCTTATGCTTCGGCTATTGGGTCCATTATGTATGCGATGTTGTGTACTCGCCCAGACGTCGCTTACGGGTTAAGCGTGACCAGTCGGTTCCAAAGTAATCCAGGTCAGGCGCACTGGATTGCAGTCAAGAACATTTTGAAATATCTGCGGAGGACCAAAGATATGTTCTTGGTGTATGGTGGTCAGGAAGAACTCAGTATTGAAGGATATACTGACGCTTCATTCCAATCTGATCAGGATGATTTCCGATCGCAATTAGGCTATGTTTTTAGCTTGAATGGAGGTGCAGTGGTGTGGAAAAGTTTCAAACAATCTATTGTTGCTGATTCCAGAACAGAAGCCGAGTATGTTGCAGCCTCGGAAGCATCTAAGGAGGCAGTGTGGATTCACAAGTTCGTTCAGGAACTTGGTGTTGTTCCTTCGAGTGCAGATCCATTGGTTATCTTCTGTGATAACACTGGAGCAATAGCACAGGCAAAGGAACCACGGTCGCACCAGAAGTCCAAGCACATACAGAGACGGTTTCACGTGATCCGGGAGATCATTGATCGTGGCGAGATCAAAGTCTGCAAGGTTCATACAGATGACAATCTGGCTGACCCGCTTACAAAGCCTCTGGCGCAGCAGAAGCATGAGAAGCACTGTAATAATATGGGTTTGAGATTTCTCAACCATTAGATTAAGTGCAAGTGGGAGATTGTTGGGGTATGCCCTTAAGGCTAATGTTTGAGGCCTTGGGATTATATCAGTATCATGTATAAACTCTATGTTTATAAAGGCAATGGTTGTTATTCAGGTTGTTACATTATCTGCTGCAATGTGTATACTTCTGAATAATGTCTCAATGATGTTCAGCTAGTCTGACATGCAGTTAAGTCCTTAGTCGAGATATCTTGGTGAACATGAGACAGCCTTGATATGATTGAGACTAATATGTGTTCTAATCTTATAGGATGCTTTGAGCATGGAATAAGATGTAGACTCATGGGTACATTGGATGTACTGGACAGACCCGTAGGATGTTCAATTGCTTGTCACAATGTGAATAATCCTTGTATGCAAACAAGTGGCATATTTCCTTTGACTTGAGATCACTTGTGTTTCTAAATGATGATTGGCATTGTTTTGAGATAGTTCGATATCATTTGAAACATAATGGTTATAGACTATCTTGGATAATGAGCATGAGTCATGTTAGGGCACTAGTGATAGATATAGGATTGCCGTCTCCTAGTTTGGAGTGTGATGTTCTAATGGGGCCCCCCCTTGGATGAGATGATTGAGGAAGTGTATGGCCATACCCAGATGACTATGTTCATCTGATCTAATCATTCTCATTGTATTGGAGTTACAGGCTTGACACGCTTGTCCAATAAGAACATCCAGTGGCAAAGGAAACATGTATGCCTAGTGAGTTGAATTCACACTTGTGCTATGGTTTGGGTGAAGTGTCCCCTTCATGGGGGAGCGCAAGTAAACAAAATCCCTTTCAAGAGGGGGGAGAAAACCTTAAAGGGGTGGCGCATCACCATTGCAAGCGGAAGCAAAAGGTTTTCAAGAATCTTAGCATAAACATATGTTCAACTTGGTGAAGTTGAGACTCATACCATAGCCATCTCGGTTTAGATGGAGCTTTGGAAGCAAAGGCGCAAGTGCCCCTTCTCCGAAGATAATCACACACAAGAGAAGATGGCTTCTCCTTGGATCTCCTTGTGCTAGCAAGGATGCGCAAGGTGTCCTTGATCGAATGTTAGGATGATGGAGAAGTTTCCTTGGCCGAGCGCTTGTTCTTGTCGTCCACTTCCTTCCACACGAGATGGCAAGCAAGCTCTCTTTTTTCCCAAAAACAAAACGCAAAGACAAGAGAGCAAATGCACTTCGGCGACATCAAGACAAATGACGTTACATGACTTCCCAAAATGGAAAGTCATGAAGCCACTCTCCAACGCCAAAACGCCCCTCTTGATGAACCATGCGTTCACCTAGTGAACCGGTTCATGCTTTGGTTCAATTCGATTTGGCCCAAAGACCAAACTCAAACCAAGCCAAGCCAAGGCATGGTCTAGACCCTCTATGAACCAAATGGCTCATGATCTAGCCGTTCATCTCCTGATGCTCCTGATCTCACCGATCTAGCATCATCTCTCTCGATCGAAGCTTACTGATCTAAAGCCCTAATCAATCAAACATGATCAGGCTAGATCTCACTTGCAATCAGAGATTAAACCCCTTTAAACTGAACCCATACAATTCAGTCCACACGATCTGACTCAAGAAAGCCATATCATCAAATTGTGCGACCCTAAGGGTTTCCTTTAAATGTCGGTAACGACAACTTACGTTATCACGATCAGTGAGGGGTATCTAGCAACACATCACTGTCTCCCGATATAAAGGAAATAGTCTTCCAAGACTACACCCAAACCATGACACAAGTGTGAATCAAAACTCACAAGGCACACATATGTCCTTTGCCACTGGATGTTCTTATTGGACAAGCATGTCAAGCTTGTAACTCCAATACGATGAGCATGATTAGATCAGATGCACATAGTCATCTGGGTATGGCCATACACTACCTCAATCATCTCATATAGGGGGGCCTTTAGAACATCACACTCCTTAAACAAGGAGACGGCAATCCTTTATCTATCACTAGTGCCCTAACCTGATTCAAGCTCACCATCCAAGATAGTCTATAATCATTATATTTCAAATGATATTGAACTACCTCAAAACAATGACAATCATCATTTAGAAACACAAGTGATCTCAAGTCAAAGGACATGTGCCACTTGCTGCTTACAGGGATCATTCACATTGTGACAAGCAATGCAATATCCCAGTAGGGTCTGTCCAGTACATCCAATGTACCCATGAGTCTACATCTTATTCCATGCTCGAAGCATCCTATAAGATTAGCACTCATATTAGTCTCCATCATATCAAGGCTGTCTCATGTTCACCAAGATATCTCGACTAAGGACTTATAGCCTGTCAGCCTAGCTGAACAGCTTTGAGACATTATTCAGAAGTACACTTATTACAGCAGACAAGGTAACAACCTGAATAACAACCATGCCTTATTATAAACTTAAGAGTTTATTACATGATACTTATACAATCCCAAGGCCTCAAACATTAGCCTTAAGGGCATACCCCAACAATCTCCCACTTGCACTTAATCTAATGGTTGAGAAATCTCAAACCCATATTATTACAGTGCTTCTCATGCTTCTGCTGCGCCAGAGGCTTGGTAAGCGGGTCTGCCAGATTGTCATCTGTATGAACCTTGCAAATCTTGATCTCGCCTCGATCAATGATCTCCCGGATCAAGTGAAACCGTCTCTGTATGTGCTTGGACTTCTGGTGCGACCGTGGTTCCTTTGCTTGTGCGATTGCTCCAGTGTTATCACAGAAGATAACCAAAGGATCAGCACTCGAAGGAACGACACCAAGTTCTCTCACGAACTTACGAATCCACACTGCCTCCTTGGATGCTTCCGAGGCTGCAACATACTCGGCTTCAGTTGTGGAATCAGCAACAGTAGACTGTTTGAAACTCTTCCACACCACTGCTCCACCATTCAAGCTAAAAACATAGCCTGATTGCGATCGGAAATCATCCTGGTCCGACTGGAACGAAGCGTCAGTATATCCCTCTATACTGAGTTCTTCCTGACCACCATATATCAAGAACATATCTTTGGTCCTCCGCAGATATTTTAAGATGTTCTTGACCGCAATCCAGTGCGCCAAACCTGGATTACTTTGGAATCGACTGGTCACGCTTAACCCGTAAGCGACGTCTGGGCGAGTACACAACATCGCATACATAATGGACCCAATAGCCGAAGCATAAGGCGTATTGTCCATTTCATCTTTCTCAGTCTGTGTTTGTGGACACTGACTCTTCGAAAGATTCAGACCATGTCTGACTGGAAGATATCCACGTTTAGAATTCTCTAAATGGAATCTCTCCAGGACCTTATCGATGTAAGTACTCTGGCACAGCCCGAGAAGCCTCTTAGATCTATCCCTGTAGATCTTCACACCTAGTACATAGGCTGCTTCTCCTAAATCTTTCATCTGGAAACATTTTCCTAACCATGCTTTAACAGCATGCAGTTCAGGAATATCATTTCCAATGATCAAGATATCATCGACGTAGAGGATTAGGAATGTAATCACGCTCCCACTAAACCTCTTATATACACACGGGTCATCCTCGTTCTTGATGAAACCAAACTCAGAGATTGATTCATCAAAACGAATGTTCCAGCTTCTTGATGCTTGTTTAAGTCCATAAATGGACTTCTTTAACTTGCATATTTTATGACGATCTGCTGGATTAGTGAAACCCTCAGGTTGTGTCATATACACATCCTCATCCAGATTTCCATTAAGGAAAGCTATTTTCACATCCATCTGCCAGATCTCATAGTCGTAATATGATGCTATCGCGAAAAGAATCCGAATAGACTTAAACATGGCTACAGGAGAGAAAGTTTCATCATAATCTATCCCGTAGATTTGTTTGAAACCTTTCGCAACTAGTCTGCCTTTATAGGTAACCACGTTACCATCCATGTCAATCTTCTTCTTGAAGATCCATTTACAACCTATAGGGATTACTCCCGAAGGCGGATCAACCAAATCCCAGACTTGGTTATCTGACATGGAGTCCATCTCGGCTCGCATAGCATCAAGCCATCTAGCTGACTCCGGTCCACTGACCGCATCCGCATAAGTTAGGGGTTCATCATTATCAATGATGTAGACTCCGTCATAGCGCTCAGGCTGTCGACGGATCCTACCCGATCTTCGCGGTTCCCGTGATATCTGAGCCTCAGGTTGTTCAATAACCTGATCTACCGGCTCAGGCTCATCCAACTTTGCTTGACTACTTTGTCCTTCCTCTGGAATCTCATCCAGCTTTATTTCTCTCCCACTGGCCTCTTGCAGAAGAAACTCCTTCTCAAGAAATATGGCCGTCCGAGCAACAAAAACCTTGTTCTCTTTGGGATCGTAGAAATAATAACCCTTAGTTTCCTTAGGGTAACCGACAAAGATACATTTCTCAGATCTGCTTTCCAGTTTCCCAGAGGCGAGCTTTTTGACATAAGCCTCGCAACCCCAGATCCTGATAAATGTCAAGCTAGGCTGTTTCCCATACCATAACTCATATGGCGTCTTTGAAACTGCCTTGGATGGCACTCGGTTTAGTACCTTTGCAGCTGTTGTAAGATCCAAGGATCTTAAGTCCTGGTAAGCATTATTTTGATTTAAATAAAATTATTGATTGTGATATTTTCTATGTATTGGTTGTTAATAGTAAATTAACCAGAGATTTTTGGTTAATAAAGTATAGTTAATTAACTAGGGATTTTGGTTATTAATTTATTGTAAATAAATTAGAGATTATTTATTTGATTGTTGGCTGAGTTATGATAAATTATTATTGGTTGTTCATGATAAATTAATTAGGAATTATGGGTTGTAAGTTGTTAGTTAATTAATTAGACCTTATTGGATATTAATTAAATCCTTATTGGATTTGCGCTTAAGTGAATTAATTAATTGGATGTTAATTTAAATTCATATTGGATTTTCACTTAAACCATGGGTTATTGGGTTATTGGATATTAGATTTAAAATTCGAAATTATTAGTTAAATGGGTTAAACCCTTTTGGAATTATTTGGTTAATGGATTAAAAAACTTAAAATCGAATTGTTAAGGGGGAATTTGCGCTTAGGGTAAGGGTTTTTAGCGATTTTGGCTTGAGGGAAATTGTGGGCGACGGCTTGAAGGAACTTGGCGATTCTTGGAGATTTGGAGGCGATTTTCTTCTTCCTTCTTCCCTTGGCCGAAATTTTTGAGTGAGTGGTGGTGTTTCTCCTCCATTGTTGGCATCTTCCTAGGAGCATTGCAAAGCTTGACGATTTATTGTGGAGTTTTTTTACCTTGTGTTCTCGGTTAAGAGGTGAGTGGAATGTCTTGTTTGATCTATCCATTTAGTTGTGCTTATGTTAAATAATACACTTGAATTCTTGGAAAATTTCCATGTTAAAACCGAAATTATGCAAAGTGTATTTAAGGTATGAAAACCGAATTTAGAATATTTGTTCATAAGATTCTTGTTTACTAAGGTTTAATTTAAGTTGGAAATTTAGAGTATTTTCCTTGAAACCGAATTCAAAATATTCTTGTTCTTCATGAAAACCGAAATTTTTGTAAAGGTGTATATCTCATGAAAACCAAAAATTGTGGCATGAAATTTAAGGTATTTTTATAGGGATTTTTGGTAGCTTTAGATCATTGAATTTTGAGCATGAATTTCTTGTTAATTAGATATTTTATAGAGAATTTTGGGTAATATTAAGCCAATGATTGTTGTAGCCGAAACCTTGTTAATTGTATTTAAACCGAAATTTGATGATTTTAGTTAACATGTTTACATGTGGTAATTGGTGGTAATTGTGGTAATTTGTAAAGTAAATTATAAGAACACATGATTTAAATTTTAAGTTGATTTTATGGATGCTTGATACATGATATATATATGGTTATGTATTTATGCAATGTTGAGAAATTGTTTGGAAAATTTGGGTGATAACATAGTAAGTTTTGATTGAACTAATCAGCATGAAATCTAAGGACCACACCATATTATATGATTGTTAATATTATGTAATTATGTGATTGTTAAATATTAAGTGTTTATGTGACCTTTGGAATTTTATGTTGATCATTATGTGATTATGTGAAATATGAATATTATGTGATTATGTGAATTTCGAAAATTATGTTGATATGGGGTTTTCGAATATTATCTGTGATGGTCATGTGATGGTTAGGACTAAGGCTAGGTGTAACTATGAACTCAAGGGGATAGTCCTTATGTGATATGTTAAGGGTCTGAATTTCAGCCCTGTATTGTGATATGTGAGGGGGTTGATGATCAGCCTGCCTATTATGATTATTGTGATGGGGGTTGATGTTCAGCCTGCCCGATGTGATTTTTGTGATGACTATCCTAGAGTCTAGTTAACACTTAGGAGTCCGTTTATGTGACCTTTGTGAAATATGTCCACCCTTGTGAAATATGAAATAAGATGTGTCTGTTGTCCAGTAGGAACCTTTTGGGAGAACGGGTTTTGACGCAAAGTGCCATGTCTTGGTCAGACAGGGGCCACCTCTTGATGTCACTACTCTTTTATGTGATGGGGTAATATAAGACGCAAAGTGCCATGTCTTGATCAGACAGGGGCCACCTCTTGATGTCATTACTCTTATATGTGTTGGGAATGATATATGACGCAAAGTGCCATGTCCTGATCAGACAGGGGCCACCTCTTGATGTCATCATTCTCGTTTTATGTTATGGCGTGATAGACCAGCGTGCCACGTCGTGACCTGACGGGGGCCACCTCCTGATTCTATTCACTGTCCATGTTTGTGTTGCATGTGATTTGCAGCTCCCAGTGCTTTGGCCAAGCCGGGTTAGACCATATTGGTCACTTTGTGAATATGCTGGACAACTAGGTTAATTAAGTATGGTGTGTTTAGTTGGTTTAGAATATGTGTGTTCGGTTGGTTTAGAGTATAACTCTAGAACCTGAGGTTATTATATGTTGGTGTGTATATTTTTGACTGCTTATATGACTTTTGCATTGAATTTGTTATTATGTGTTGACATGATATCCTGTTAAAGATTTTTAAAATAATCTGCATATGTTTTTGAGAGTATGTTATGGATGGTCAATTAGACTATCCACTCACTGGGCTGTGTAGCTCACCCCTCACTATTTTCAGGTGTAGAGCAGGGGCGCAGTTAGCATTATATGGATGCTGTGAATTATGCTTAATGTGTTATGCTTATGATGCCGGTTGTGGCTAAACCTTATGATTTATATGAACTATGTGAACCATGTGATGTGAACAATGTGAACTATGTGAATTTGTGTTGCCAGATGGTGGCAATCAGCTGAGTTGGATTTTTGTGTCACCGCGGGCTTCGGCCTGGTTTCGGTGTTTGGTATTAGTTTATAAAATCGATTCTGTGGATTTGTTTTGAAATTGAAGTTGATGTGTATTTTTGCAATCGGTTTTGATACAACTGTAACGTGCATATGTCTAGTGCACGTATTGCGTGGTGGCAGGTACCTTTATGTGATTTATGAGATTTGTGATTCGAATATTTTATGTGTTTGGAGTTTTGAAAATTTTCAGATCGTACTTTTCTTGAACTCGGTTTTACCTAGCATTTGATCGATCTTATATGAGACATCCTATTACTTTTGTGATTGTGTTACTTGCTTGGGGTTCAGAATGTGGGATGTTACAGAATGGTATCAGAGGAGTTGGCTAGCTAAAACTTAGTTTGGGGGAAAACATGTTTGTGTATTGCTAGACACCTGTTAGGTTTATGATTGTTTTCCTGACTATGATATGTGTGTGACTATGATATGTGTGTGTAGGAATTTGGAATTTAAGATGGTGCGAACCAGAGGAAATGCTAGTGATGAGGGCGAGCAGACCCCGAACCTCACTAGAACTATTGAGGCCTTGACTGGCATGGTACAGCAACAAGGTGCCATGATTGAGAGGCAAGCTCAGATGCTGCAGCAGCAGCAGACTCAGCACCAAGAAGCACAACATCAGCTTTTGCAGCAGCTGACTCAAGAGAGACCCCAGACTACTACTCGGGCAGTGGGGGATGACTCTCAGGAGGGCGCTCACAGGCGTTATGCCTCGTTAGTGAGTGAATTTCAGAAACTGGGTCCTAGCTCATTTTATGGGGGCTCAGAATCCAGTACTGCTGAGAACTGGCAGTTGGTCTTGGAAAAGATTTTCCAAGTTATGCGCTGTTCAGATGAGGATAAGCTATGTTTGTCCACCTATATGATGCGTGGCGACGCAGATGAGTGGTGGAAAGGTGTGGTGAGACTAGCAGCAGAAAGACATGAAACAGTGGATTGGCCTTACTTCCTATCTCAATTTAATGAGAAGTATTTTCCAGATAGCCTGGTAGAGGACCGAGAGGTGGCATTTATTCACCTGGAGCAGGGTGATATGACAGTGGACCAGTATGAGCTACAGTTCACGAAATTGGGAAAGTATGCTCCTCACCTGATAAACACTGAAAAGAGGAGAGCTACCAAGTTTCTGAGAGGTCTCAGATGGGATATTCGAGAGCAGGTTGGTGCTCAGCACTTGGAGACCTATGTCGAGACAGTTGGGCGAGCACGCACTATAGAGAGGTATATATCTGAGAGGAGTTCTCATGCTACGGTGACAGTAGTTCCTGCAGCTGAGGCGGCGGTTCCTCAGTATGGCAGTGGCGGCAAGGGTAAGAAGTACCCTAGGCATAAAGATTGTAAGAAGAGCAGGTATAAGCCTTACTCCTACAAGGCACCGCAGCAGTTTAGGGATGCCAGGGATGCAAGAAACGTTATCACTTGTAGTCATTGTGGGCTCAAAGGACATCTAGTGAAAGACTGCCATAGGAAGAATGGTGTATGCTTCAGGTGTAAGAAACCCGGGCACATGGCCAAGGACTGCAAAGTGCTTGAGATACAGCCTAGAGGCACAGATAAGCCTACAGTCCAGACCAGAGTGTATGCTGTGGCTGAGAAGGATACACGAGCATCCCGATCCGTTGTGGAAGGTACATTATTTGTATTTGATCAGTTAGCTCGCATTCTATTTGACCCTGGTGCAAATTTGTCTTTTGTCTCTGTTAAGTTTGCTGCATGTTTACCTGTTGTACCTAAGATGCTAGATTATGCTGTGTCTGTCAGTACTCCTTTAGGAAAGTCATTGTCTACAGATACTGTATGTGCTGATTGTGTAGTGCATGTAGAGGGTTATGAGTTTCTGGTAGACTTAATTCTCTTAGACATGCAAGATTATGATGTCATCTTAGGAATGGACTGGTTGTCTTCGCATCATGCCTCGGTGGATTGCTTTGAGAAAGTAATCACTTTGAATATGTTTGATGGGAATCGGCTTTTTGTGAGAGGTCTAGTGTCAGACCAAGGACCACATGTGATATCTTTCCTGCAGGTCAGGAAGTTACTTGCCAGTGGTTGCAAGGGTTATCTTGCACATGTTAAGGTGCAGGATGATTCTACTTCTGATCTGACTCAGATGGCGGTGGTGAAAGAATTTCCTGATGTGTTCTCTGAGGAATTTTCAGGTTTGCCACCAGTTAGAGAAGTGGAATTTGGCATTGAGTTGGCGCCAGGTACGGCACCTATCTCCAGAGCTCCTTATCGTATGGCTACTTCAGAGTTGGCCGAGCTTAAGAAACAACTGGAGGAATTGTTAGAGAAAGGGTACATTCGGCCTAGTGCTTCACCTTGGGGAGCGCCAGTGCTATTTGTGAAGAAGAAAGATGGAACCCTGAGGATGTGTATAGACTACAGGCAGTTGAACCAAGTGACCATCAAGAATAAGTATCCTCTTCCCAGGATTGATGATCTATTTGATCAATTACAGGGAGCTACAGTGTTCTCTAAGATTGATCTGAGATCAGGGTATTATCAGCTTAGAGTCAAGGATGAGGATATATTTAAGACTGCTTTCAGGACCAGGTATGGGCATTTCGAATTTTTAGTTATGCCTTTTGGACTGACAAATGCACCTGCTGTCTTCATGGATTTGATGAACAGGGTATTCCATGAGTTGCTTGACTCTTGTGTAGTAGTCTTTATAGACGATATATTGGTGTACTCTCGGACTACTTCAGATCATGTCAGTGATTTGCGCAAGGTACTGGAGGTTCTGAGGAAGAACCGGTTATATGCCAAGGCTAGTAAGTGTGAATTTTGGCTAGAGAAGATCAGTTTTCTGGGACACGTGATTTCTGGTCAAGGTGTGTCTGTGGATCCAGTTAAAGTGCAAGCCATTCTTGATTGGGGAAGACCGACTAGTGCTACTGAGATCAGAAGTTTCCTGGGTTTAGCAGGTTACTACCGGAGATTTGTTGAGGGATTCTCCAAGTTGGCGGGTCCTCTAACTAAATTGACCAGAAAGGAGGCCAAGTTTATTTGGGATGATAAGTGTGAAGAGAGTTTTCAAGAGCTGAAAAGGAGATTGACTAGTACACCGATCCTCATTATACCTATTGATGGGGAAAGGTTTACTGTTTATACAGATGCTTCTGGCAAAGGGTTGGGTTGTGTCTTGATGCAGAAGGGTTCTGTAGTAGCCTATGCTTCGAGACAACTGAAGGAGTATGAATTGAACTACCCTACTCATGATTTAGAGTTGGCGGCCGTAGTCTTTGCTTTGAAGATATGGCGTCACTATTTGTTGGGTCAGGAATTTGATCTGTTCACTGATCACCAGAGTCTCAAGTATATCTTCACTCAGAAGGAGTTGAACATGAGACAGAGAAGATGGATGGAGTTGATCAAAGATTATGACTTCTCTATTCAGTATCAGGCTGGAAAGGCCAATGTGGTGGCGGATGCACTGAGTAGACATCCAGTTACTTCAGTAGCTGCTTTGCGGGTCAGTGAGTGGCAGTTACTGCAGGAGTTCAGAGATCTCAGGATCAGTGTTTCTCCTAGAATTCAGACTGGGTATGTGGCTTTTCTCAGAGTACAGTCTGCCTTATTGCAGAAGATCAGAGATCAGCAGTCTGTGGATCCGAAATTAGTTCAGATCAGGGATAATCTGGTTGATGGCGCAGTTCAGGATTTTAGCCTGTCTGATGATGGTATTCTGCGGTTTCGTGGAAGGGTATGTGTCCCTGAGGAACCGAGCTTGAGGAAGGAAATATTGGAGGACAGCCATAACTCCAAATATTCTCTACATCCTGGCGTGACTAAGATGTATCAGGACCTCAAGAAGAGTTTTTGGTGGCCGGGTATGAAGAAAGAAGTATATGATTTTGTCTCTAGGTGTTTGACCTGTCAGACTGTAAAGGCTGAACACCAGAAGCCTGGTGGTTTGTTGCAATCTCTTCCTATTCCTGAGTGGAAGTGGGAATGTATCAGTATGGATTTTGTGTGTGGTTTGCCCAGAACCAGATTGGGTCATGATGCTATTTGGGTGATTGTTGATAGACTCACTAAATCAGCCCATTTTCTTCCGATCAAGATGACTTATTCTTTAGAGAGACTGGCTAGATTGTATATTGATGAGATAGTCAGACTGCATGGAGTGCCCATTGACATTGTGTCTGATAGGGACTCTCGGTTTTTGTCCAGATTTTGGAAGAGTTTACAGGAGGGTTTGGGTACTAAGTTGAGTTTTAGTACCGCATACCATCCTCAGTCTGATGGCCAGACGGAGCGTACTATACAGACTCTAGAGGATTTGTTGAGAGCCTATGTGGTTGATTGGAGTTCTGAGTGGAACCGGGATCTATCTTTGATAGAGTTCACTTATAATAATAGTTTTCATTCCAGTATTCAGATGGCTCCTTACGAGGCTTTGTATGGGAGAAGGTGTAGGACTCCCTTGTGTTGGGAGGAAACTGGTGACAGAATGATTTTGAGATCTGATGCAGTTCAGGAGACTACTGATAAGGTCAGAGAGATTCAGGATAAACTGAAAATTGCTCGGGACAGACAGAAGAGTTATGCTGATGACCGGCGTCGTCCCTTGGAGTTTATGGTAGGAGACCATGTGTTCTTGAAAGTGTCGCCTACTAAGGGTGTTATGAGGTTTGGCAAAAAGGGCAAGTTGAGCCCTAGATTTGTAGGCCCTTTTGATATTATTGAAAGAGTTGGTCCAGTGGCTTACCGATTAGCTTTACCTCCTGCTTTGGATCATGTGCATAATGTATTTCATGTCTCTGCTTTGAGGAAGTATCATCCTGATCCATCTCATGTGTTGGAGTTGGAACCTCTTCAGATTCAGAGTGATTTGACTTTTGAGGAAAGACCTCTCCGGATTATGGATAGAAAAGATAAAGTTCTGAGGAATAAGACTATACCTTTGGTAAAGGTTATTTGGGGAAATCAGTCAGTTGAAGAAGCAACTTGGGAGACTGAAGCTGATATAAGGAAAAATTATGCTTACCTCTTTGATGATATGGATGCTGAGCTTTAGAGGACTAAAGCTTTATAAGGAGGGAGGAATGTAAGATCCAAGGATCTTAAGTCCTGGTAAGCATTATTTTGATTTAAATAAAATTATTGATTGTGATATTTTCTATGTATTGGTTGTTAATAGTAAATTAACCAGAGATTTTTGGTTAATAAAGTATAGTTAATTAACTAGGGATTTTGGTTATTAATTTATTGTAAATAAATTAGAGATTATTTATTTGATTGTTGGCTGAGTTATGATAAATTATTATTGGTTGTTCATGATAAATTAATTAGGAATTATGGGTTGTAAGTTGTTAGTTAATTAATTAGACCTTATTGGATATTAATTAAATCCTTATTGGATTTGCGCTTAAGTGAATTAATTAATTGGATGTTAATTTAAATTCATATTGGATTTTCACTTAAACCATGGGTTATTGGGTTATTGGATATTAGATTTAAAATTCGAAATTATTAGTTAAATGGGTTAAACCCTTTTGGAATTATTTGGTTAATGGATTAAAAAACTTAAAATCGAATTGTTAAGGGGGAATTTGCGCTTAGGGTAAGGGTTTTTAGCGATTTTGGCTTGAGGAAAATTGTGGGCGACGGCTTGAAGGAACTTGGCGATTCTTGGAGATTTGGAGGCGATTTTCTTCTTCCTTCTTCCCTTGGCCGAAATTTTTGAGTGAGTGGTGGTGTTTCTCCTCCATTGTTGGCATCTTCCTAGGAGCATTGCAAAGCTTGACGATTTATTGTGGAGTTTTTTTACCTTGTGTTCTCGGTTAAGAGGTGAGTGGAATGTCTTGTTTGATCTATCCATTTAGTTGTGCTTATGTTAAATAATACACTTGAATTCTTGGAAAATTTCCATGTTAAAACCGAAATTATGCAAAGTGTATTTAAGGTATGAAAACCGAATTTAGAATATTTGTTCATAAGATTCTTGTTTACTAAGGTTTAATTTAAGTTGGAAATTTAGAGTATTTTCCTTGAAACCGAATTCAAAATATTCTTGTTCTTCATGAAAACCGAAATTTTTGTAAAGGTGTATATCTCATGAAAACCAAAAATTGTGGCATGAAATTTAAGGTATTTTTATAGGGATTTTTGGTAGCTTTAGATCATTGAATTTTGAGCATGAATTTCTTGTTAATTAGATATTTTATAGAGAATTTTGGGTAATATTAAGCCAATGATTGTTGTAGCCGAAACCTTGTTAATTGTATTTAAA
The DNA here is from genome assembly GCA_027563935.2 of Costus lasius. NCBI lineage: Eukaryota > Viridiplantae > Streptophyta > Magnoliopsida > Zingiberales > Costaceae > Costus > Costus lasius. Next base: position 35,481,239 of record CM050454.1, read on the forward strand.
CCGAAATTTGATGATTTTAGTTAACATGTTTACATGTGGTAATTGGTGGTAATTGTGGTAATTTGTAAAGTAAATTATAAGAACACATGATTTAAATTTTAAGTTGATTTTATGGATGCTTGATACATGATATATATATGGTTATGTATTTATGCAATGTTGAGAAATTGTTTGGAAAATTTGGGTGATAACATAGTAAGTTTTGATTGAACTAATCAGCATGAAATCTAAGGACCACACCATATTATATGATTGTTAATATTATGTAATTATGTGATTGTTAAATATTAAGTGTTTATGTGACCTTTGGAATTTTATGTTGATCATTATGTGATTATGTGAAATATGAATATTATGTGATTATGTGAATTTCGAAAATTATGTTGATATGGGGTTTTCGAATATTATCTGTGATGGTCATGTGATGGTTAGGACTAAGGCTAGGTGTAACTATGAACTCAAGGGGATAGTCCTTATGTGATATGTTAAGGGTCTGAATTTCAGCCCTGTATTGTGATATGTGAGGGGGTTGATGATCAGCCTGCCTATTATGATTATTGTGATGGGGGTTGATGTTCAGCCTGCCCGATGTGATTTTTGTGATGACTATCCTAGAGTCTAGTTAACACTTAGGAGTCCGTTTATGTGACCTTTGTGAAATATGTCCACCCTTGTGAAATATGAAATAAGATGTGTCTGTTGTCCAGTAGGAACCTTTTGGGAGAACGGGTTTTGACGCAAAGTGCCATGTCTTGGTCAGACAGGGGCCACCTCTTGATGTCACTACTCTTTTATGTGATGGGGTAATATAAGACGCAAAGTGCCATGTCTTGATCAGACAGGGGCCACCTCTTGATGTCATTACTCTTATATGTGTTGGGAATGATATATGACGCAAAGTGCCATGTCCTGATCAGACAGGGGCCACCTCTTGATGTCATCATTCTCGTTTTATGTTATGGCGTGATAGCCAGCGTGCCACGTCGTGACCTGACGGGGGCCACCTCCTGATTCTATTCACTGTCCATGTTTGTGTTGCATGTGATTTGCAGCTCCCAGTGCTTTGGCCAAGCCGGGTTAGACCATATTGGTCACTTTGTGAATATGCTGGACAACTAGGTTAATTAAGTATGGTGTGTTTAGTTGGTTTAGAATATGTGTGTTCGGTTGGTTTAGAGTATAACTCTAGAACCTGAGGTTATTATATGTTGGTGTGTATATTTTTGACTGCTTATATGACTTTTGCATTGAATTTGTTATTATGTGTTGACATGATATCCTGTTAAAGATTTTTAAAATAATCTGCATATGTTTTTGAGAGTATGTTATGGATGGTCAATTAGACTATCCACTCACTGGGCTGTGTAGCTCACCCCTCACTATTTTCAGGTGTAGAGCAGGGGCGCAGTTAGCATTATATGGATGCTGTGAATTATGCTTAATGTGTTATGCTTATGATGCCGGTTGTGGCTAAACCTTATGATTTATATGAACTATGTGAACCATGTGATGTGAACAATGTGAACTATGTGAATTTGTGTTGCCAGATGGTGGCAATCAGCTGAGTTGGATTTTTGTGTCACCGCGGGCTTCGGCCTGGTTTCGGTGTTTGGTATTAGTTTATAAAATCGATTCTGTGGATTTGTTTTGAAATTGAAGTTGATGTGTATTTTTGCAATCGGTTTTGATACAACTGTAACGTGCATATGTCTAGTGCACGTATTGCGTGGTGGCAGGTACCTTTATGTGATTTATGAGATTTGTGATTCGAAGATTTTATGTGTTTGGAGTTTTGAAAATTTTCAGATCGTACTTTTCTTGAACTCGGTTTTACCTAGCATTTGATCGATCTTATATGAGACATCCTATTACTTTTGTGATTGTGTTACTTGCTTGGGGTTCAGAATGTGGGATGTTACAGCTGTTTCCAGTGCAAAACCCCAAAAGGAATATGGAAGAGTAGCCTGACTCATCATAGAACGAACCATATCAAGTAACGTTCTATTTCTCCTCTCGGACACACCATTCCACTGCGGTGTTCCTGGCGGAGTGAGCTGTGAGATAATCCCACACTCCTTCAGATAGTCAGTAAACGCATGACTCAGGTATTCACCACCTCGATCAGAACGAAGTGCCTTGATATTTCGGCCTAGCTGATTTTGTACTTCATTTTTGAACTCTTTGAACTTGTCAAAAGATTCACTTTTATGTCTCATTAAATAGACATACCCATACCTACTGAAATCATCAGTAAAGGTAATGAAGTACTGATAGCCACCTCTGGCATGTTTACTAAATGGCCCACACACATCACTGTGTATAAGGTCCAGTAAACCTGAAGTCCTTTGCCCTTTGTGAAGAAAAGGAGACTTCATCATTTTACCCATCAAACAAGCTTTGCATGTATCAATCTCCTCATAGGAGAATGATCCCAGCAGTCCATGATCATGCAACCGCTTAATGCGCTTCTCGTTTATATGGCCTAAACGACTATGCCATAGCAAGGTGCTGTCATCAGCATACTTGGCTTTCTTATTATCAATGTTTTGTATAGAATTTTCCATGTCCAACATGTATAACCCATTGTTAATTGAACCAGTCGCATACACAATATTATCAAAAGTTAAAACACACTTTGAAATCTTGCATTCAAAGGCAAATCCTTTCCTGACTAGAGCAGGAATGGAGATAATATTCTTGGTGATACTTGGTACAAAATAACAATTGTTCAATTCTAATACAATGCCAGATGGTAAAGTAATGAAATAGTCTCCTACAGCAACAGCAGCAACCCGTGCCCCGTTTCCAACTCGTAGGTCTACCTCATGCTGTCCCACCTGCCTTCTTCTCTTGAGTTCCTGCACATTTGAACAAATGTGAACTCCACATGCGGTGTCCAACACCCATGAAATGGTAGAAGAAGATAACATGACCTCAGTCACATATATACCTGAGCCAGAAGCGATGCTTCCCCTCTTATCTCCTTGGAGCGCTTTACAGTCCTTTTTCCAGTGACCCAGCTGGCCACAGTGGAAACACCTGTTGTCCTTCGACCGCTTCACCTTCTGTTTCAGGGCCTTGCTGTAATTCTTGACAGGGGTCTTGCCCTTCTTCCCCTTCTTCTTGTTCCTTGAAGGAACCATTAAGACAGAGGTTGAAGGCTTACCCTTCAGAGTTTCCTCAGTTGTCAAGAGCATATTCAGCAGCTCTGCCGGCGTACAATCGATTTTGTTCATATTAAAATTAATGATGAACGCATCGAAAGAAGGCGGAAGAGACTGTAGAATAATGTCCACAGCAAGCTCCTGGTTGACGGTATGCCCCAGTTTCTCTAGAGCCTCCTTGTGCCCAATCATCTTGAGCACATGAGCTCCCACTGGGCTCCCCTCAGCCAGTTTGCTCTGAAAGAAGAGCTTCGTCAGATTATAGCGCTCAGTCCTCGCCTGTGCAGCATACAGCATCTTGAGGTTCGCTATAATTTCTATAGCCGACATATCCTCATGCTGACGCTGCAGCGGTGGCGTCATAGACGCTAGCATCAGGCAAGCGACATCAATGCTATCATTGACGTGCTTTTCGTAGGCATCCCGAACCGCCCTTGCGGCGTTCGGAGCGGGCTGCGGCGGTATCGCCGTCTCGAGGACATACAGTTTCCTCTCTGCCTTAAGAACAATCTTAAGGTGTCCGAACCAGTCAGAGAAGTTCGGCCCAGCAAACTTCTCCCTTTCCAGTAGGGATCGCACATTGAAGCTCATGGTGTTCGTTGCTGCAGGAATCTACAACAGGCAAGAACAGCAAGGTCAGTATCAATGTTTCAGAATCAATCCAGGACTTAAGAAAGATTCTTTTCTCACTATTTTGTCTGACTGAAAAATCCAGTAAACAGTCCGAAAGAGTAACACTCTTTTAGTGAGATGGGATCCAGATTTCATACTTGGTCTCCGCGTCCCGCTCAAGCGAGATAAGATGCACAGAGATGACAAGCACTAATTTCTGGTAGGCTGTCCCAGCCAATCGCCCAACCCGTGCGATTCCCCTTCATCTTGGCAATCCAGCAGACTGTGCCAACTGAGTTGGTACAACACAGTCTCTGATCCCAGAGATGGCTGCCTCCATGTGCTACCATATGCGCCACATATGTAGTCTACATGGTCAAGCTGACCTGACCTACTCCCTGGACCACCACGTGCTATGCTGAGCAACGAGAAGGGATAAATCCCTGCTCTGTAACACGCAGGTGTAATCCAGCACCGTCTGAAGATAGATGGACGTGCCCACTGAGTGGGTTCAACACGGCTCCAACGATAGTCAGAACGGTGAGGTTTCGCGTCAGAAGGCTTACGAGCTTGATATATTAGCGTTGGATTTTAACGGTCTTTTATCTTCTTACTATCAGGCATGTCCTATGGCTATAGCAGAAGATAAACTTAAACATGCAATTCTAATTATTAGCAATAAGTAGAAAGCATGATCTTATGTGGTAAAAGCCCATGAACCCTAGTAAGACCTTAATTTTACTTAAGTCTTCACTTGAGCTCCTTGGCCTCACATCTGGTCCAACCTAGGGCTCTAGCGCCAAGAGCACCTCAGGTGCGCCACCAGGTGAATGCTCCTCTTGGATGTGTGCCTTTGTGCTCTTGTCTAATCAAAATACATTTTTGATCTATCTAGACAAGGTTGACTCGCAGGTCAACAATACATTATAAATTAAGTACAATGTGATTCGCAGATCACAAATTAATTTACAATTTTAAATCCAGGCTCACAGGCCCCAGCACAGCACACAATAGGGCAACCCACATAAGAGTAAATAAACAAGCATATGGTTTCAATCATCATGTGATCCAATCAAGAAATTAAAATTTTGAAAACCCCATAGGCATCACTTTTAATTTCCTTATGTGCCCTACAACCTTACAATGGTCCATTGATAGGGATCCACTCATCCATCTAGATAGATCCTTTTCCCTTGCATGCACCGAGTCCTAACTGACCCGAGTTGACCTGATGGTCAACCATGCATGCGCCAAGGGCTGAACCACCCTCATGAGTTTTGGCAAGCGGGTGTGACCCCGGGCCTAACTCAAGTGTGTTCAGAAGTTGTCTCAATCAGACCTCGCTACACGCCTTGGATGCAGTCGACCTATAGCCACCTCGTGCTTGCGCACAGGTGCTATCTGGTCAACCCATCTAGGCTGTCAGATGGTCTGATCAGACTAGTTTGATCCATTCTAGATGAAGCTTTCAACCCCATCAACCCATCTAAGGGTTTACAATAGGTACTTCTTAGATCTAGTTGGGCGCGCATGTCATTTAGGTTTTAGAAAAACAACAACAACATGGTATAACCGCAACCAACATATATGCGCCAATCAACATAACTCTCATACATGCGCAAATATAAACATACTATTATCTAGCATACTCGCATGAAGAGATAACATATGTCAAACAAGATCAACATACATGTAGATGCGCAAACATGGATCACATAGTATATCAAGCAATCATATGATTATGCTTCAACCGGCGCTCTGATACCAATTGAAGTGTCCCCTTCATGGGGGAGCGCAAGTAAACAAAATCCCTTTCAAGAGGGGGGCGAAAACCTTAAAGGGGGTGGCGCATCACCATTGCAAGCGGAAGCAAAAGGTTTTCAAGAATCTTAGCATAAACATATGTTCAACTTGGTGAAGTTGAGACTCATACCATAGCCATCTCGGTTTAGATGGAGCTTTGGAAGCAAAGGCGCAAGTGCCCCTTCTCCGAAGATAATCACACACAAGAGAAGATGGCTTCTCCTTGGATCTCCTTGTGCTAGCAAGGATGCGCAAGGTGTCCTTGATCGAATGTTAGGATGATGGAGAAGTTTCCTTGGCCGAGCGCTTGTTCTTGTCGTCCACTTCCTTCCACACGAGATGGCAAGCAAGCTCTCTTTTTTCCCAAAAACAAAACGCAAAGACAAGAGAGCAAATGCACTTCGGCGACATCAAGACAAATGACGTTACATGACTTCCCAAAATGGAAAGTCATGAAGCCACTCTCCAACGCCAAAACGCCCCTCTTGATGAACCATGCGTTCACCTAGTGAACCGGTTCATGCTTTGGTTCAATTCGATTTGGCCCAAAGACCAAACTCAAACCAAGCCAAGCCAAGGCATGGTCTAGACCCTCTATGAACCAAATGGCTCATGATCTAGCCGTTCATCTCCTGATGCTCCTGATCTCACCGATCTAGCATCATCTCTCTCGATCGAAGCTTACCGATCTAAAGCCCTAATCAATCAAACATGATCAGGCTAGATCTCACTTGCAATCAGAGATTAAACCCCCTTTAAACTGAACCCATACAATTCAGTCCACACGATCTGACTCAAGAAAGCCATATCATCAAATTGTGCGACCCTAAGGGTTTCCTTTAAATGTCGGTAACGACAACTTACGTTATCACGATCAGTGAGGGGTATCTAGCAACACATCACTGTCTCCCGATATAAAGGAAATAGTCTTCCAAGACTACACCCAAACCATGACACAAGTGTGAATCAAAACTCACAAGGCACACATATGTCCTTTGCCACTGGATCGTTCTTATTGGACAAGCATGTCAAGCTTGTAACTCCAATACGATGAGCATGATTAGATCAGATGCACATAGTCATCTGGGTATGGCCATACACTACCTCAATCATCTCATATAGGGGGGCCTTTAGAACATCACACTCCTTAAACAAGGAGACGGCAATCCTTTATCTATCACTAGTGCCCTAACCTGATTCAAGCTCACCATCCAAGATAGTCTATAAATCATTATATTTCAAATGATATTGAACTACCTCAAAACAATGACAATCATCATTTAGAAACACAAGTGATCTCAAGTCAAAGGACATGTGCCACTTGCTGCTTACAGGGATCATTCACATTGTGACAAGCAATGCAATATCCCAGTAGGGTCTGTCCAGTACATCCAATGTACCCATGAGTCTACATCTTATTCCATGCTCGAAGCATCCTATAAGATTAGCACTCATATTAGTCTCCATCATATCAAGGCTGTCTCATGTTCACCAAGATATCTCGACTAAGGACTTATAGCCTGTCAGCCTAGCTGAACAGCTTTGAGACATTATTCAGAAGTACACTTATTACAGCAGACAAGGTAACAACCTGAATAACAACCATGCCTTATTATAAACTTAAGAGTTTATTACATGATACTTATACAATCCCAAGGCCTCAAACATTAGCCTTAAGGGCATACCCCAACATTGGGTGTAGTCTTGGAAGACTCTTTCCTTTATATCGGGAGACAGTGATGTGTTGCTAGATACCCCTCACTGATCGTGATAACGTGAGTTATCGTTACCGACATTTGAAGGAAACCCTTAGGGTCGCACAATTTGATGATATGGCTTACTTATGTCAGATCGTGTGGACTGAATTGTTTTGGTTCAGTTTTAAAGGAGTTTAAACTCTGATTGTAAGTGAGATCTGGTCTGATCATGTTTGATTGATTAGGGCTTGAGATCGGTAAGCTATCGATCGAGAGATTGGATGCTAGATCGGTGAGATCAAGAGCATCAAAAGATGAACGGTTAGATCTTGAACCATTTGGTTTGATGAGATCTGAATCAATGCTGGTTTGATTTGGTCTTTGTACCAAATTGAAAGGAACCGAATTGGTTTGAACCGGTTCACATGTGTGGACGTATGGTTCAAGTTGAAGGCGTGTTTTGGTCGGTTATGAGATCATGGGCGCATGGCTTCTATTTTTGGAAAGTCATGAAGGCCACTTCCTCTCAACGCCTAAACGCCTAAAAACGTTTTTGCCTCTTCTCTCTCGACTCACTCTCTCGTGTGGTGACATCTTCACGCTTTGAGAGAATTCCGAAAAAGGAGAAGAGAACAAGGCCTACCATTCGGCAAGCAAGAGATCATCTAAAACTCTCCTTCACGCGACTAGGACACTTGGAGATCCTTGCTAGCACAAGGAGCGACAAGGAGGAAGCCCTCTTCATCTTGTTGTGAGCACGCTTTGGAGGAGAGCCACATCGCCCTCTTGCTTCCAAGTCGCCATCTAAGACATGGCATTGGTATGATTCTTCTTTAAGATCTATACAATTGTTAAAGTTTAATCTTATGATTCCTGCTACATGCGATCCTAGGAAACCCTAGATTCCGCCCCATTGCAAGTTTCTTATATGCGGATGATTAGGGTTTTCTCCCCCTTCATAGGGGACTCTTCCACCGAGCCTGGTTTAAGTTTGACAAAATTGGAAGGAGGTTCGACAACATAGAATATTTCTAACCCTGTTGCACAATTTTTATACCATGTAGTTCCGACAATGGCCAAGGGGTCAACTTGGGCCAAAATTAGGGGCGAGCTGGTTTAACCTTCACGACAAAATTGGAAGGGATGATCGACAACATAGAATATTTCTACCCAGTTGCACAATTTTCCTACCATGTAGTTCCGACAATGGGCCAATGGGTCAATCTTGGGCCAAATTAGGGCCGAGCTGGTTTAAGTTCGACAATAATTGGAAGGAGGTTCGACAACATAGAATATTTCTACCCTGTTGCGCCAATTTTTCTACCATGTAGTTCCGACAATGGCCAATGGTCAACTTGGGACAAATTAGGGCCGAGCTGGTTTAAGTTTGACAAAATTGGAAGGAGGTTCGACAACATAGAATATTTCTACCCCTGTTGCACAATTTTTATACCATGTAGTTCCGGACAATGGCCAATGGGTCAACTTGGGCCAAATTAGGGCCGAGCTGGTTTAACTTCGACAAAATTGGAAGGAGGATCGACAACATAGAATATTTCTACCCAGTTGCATAATTTTCCTACCATGTAGTTCCGACAATGCGCAATGGGTCAACTTGGGCCAAATTAGGGGCCGAGCTGGTTTAAGTTCGAACAAAATTGGAAGGAGGTTCGACAACATAGAATAATTTCTACACTGTTGCACAATTGTTCTACCTTGTAGTTCCGACAATGGCCAATGGGTCAACTTGGGCCAAATTAAGGGCCGAGCTGGTTTAAGTTCAACAAAATTGGAAGGAGGGTTCGACAACATAGAATATTTCTACCCTGTTGCACAATTTTTCTACTATGTAGTTCCGACAAATGGACAATGGGTCAACTTAGGCCAAATTAGGGCCGAGGTGGTTTAAGTTCGACAAAATTGGAATGAGGTTCGACAACATAAGAAATTTTCTTCCCTGTTGCACAATTTTTCTACCATGTAGTTCCGACAATGGCCAATGTGTCAACTTGGGCCAAATATGGGCCGAGCTTGGTTTAAGGTCCGACAAAATTGGAAGGAGGTTCGACAAAATAGAATATTTCTCCCCAGTTGCATAATTTTCCTACAATGTAGTTCGACAATGGCCAATGGGTCAACTTGGGCCAAATTAGGGCCGAGCTGGTTTAAAGTTCGACAAAATTGGAAGGAGGTTCGGACCTACATAGAATATTTCTACCCTGTTGCATAATTTTCTACCATGTAGTTCCGACAATAGCCCAATGGGTCAACTTGGGCCAAATTAGGGCCGAGCTGGTTTAAAGTTCGACAAAATTGGAAGGAGGTTCGACAACATTGAATATTTCTACCCCTGTTGCATAATTTTTCTACCATGTAGATTCCGACAATGGCCAATGGGTCAACTTGGGCCAAATTAGGGGCCGAGCTAGTTTAACTTCGACAAAATGGAAGGAGGATCGACAACATAGAATATTTCTACCCAGTTGCATAATTTTCCTACCATGTAGTTCCGACAATGGCCAATGGGTCAACTTGGGCCAAATTAGGGCCGAGCTGGTTTAAGTTCGACAAAATTGGAAGGAGGTTTCGACAAACATAGAATATTTCTACACTGTTGCACAATTTTTCTACCTTGTAGTTCCGACAAATGGGCCAATGGGTCAACTTTGGGCCAAATTAGGGCCGAAGCTGGTTTAAGTTCAACAAAATGGATGGAGGTTCGACAACATAGAATATATCAACCCTGTTGCACAATTTTTCTACTATGTTAGTTCCGACAAATTGGACAATGGGTCCAACTTAGGCCAAATTAGGGCCGAGATGGTTAAGATTCGACATAATTGATGGAGGGTTTCCGACAACATAGAATATTTCTTCCCCTGTTGCACAATTTTTCTACCATAGTAGTTCCGACAATGGCCAATGTGGTCCAACTTGGGCCATAATAGGGCCGAGCTGGTTAAGTCGACAAAATTGGAAGGAGGTTCGACAAAATGAGAATATATCTCCCCAGTTGCATAATTTTCCTACAATGTAGTTTCCGACAATGGCCAAAGGGTCAACTTGGGCCAAAATAGGGCCGAGTCTGGTTTAAGTTCGACAAAATTGGAAGGAGGTTCGACTACATAGAATATTTCTTACCCTGTTGCATATATTTTTCTACCATAGTTAGTTCCGACAATAGCCAATGGGTCAACTTGGGACAAATTAGGGGGCCGAAGAGCTGGTTTAAGTTTGACAAAATTGGATAGGAGGTTCGACATACATAGAATTATTTCTAAACCCTGTTGCACAATTTTTTATAACCATGTTAGTTCTCGACAAGTGGCCAATTGGGTCAACTTGGGCCAAATTAGGGCCGAGCTGGTTTAACTTCGACCAAAATTGGAAGGAGGATCGACAACAAAGAATATTTCTACCCAGTTGCATAACCTTTTCCTTACCATGTAGTTCCAGACCAATCGGCCAATAGGGGTCAACATTTTGGGCCAAATTAAAAAAAAGGGAAAATACTAAAAAGGGCCGAGCTGGATTAAGTATCGACAGAAATAGGAAAGGTTCGACAACATAGAATATTTCTACACTGTTGCAGCAATTTTTCTACCTTGTAGTTCTCGACAATGGCCCAATGGGTCAACTTGGGGCCAATATTAGGGCCAGAGCTGGTTTAAGGTCAAAACCCCAAAATTGGAAGGAGGTTCAGACAACATTAGAATGATTTCGTACTCCCTGTTGCAAACAATTTTTCTACTATGTAGTTCCGACAAAAGGGATCAATGGGTCATATACTTAGGCCAAATTAGGTCGCGAGTTGGTTTAAGTTCGACAAAATTGGAATGGAGGTTCGACAACATAGAATATTACTTCCCCTGTTGCAAACAATATTTTCTACCCTGTAGTTCCGACAATGGCCCAATGTGTCAACTTGGGCCAAATTTGGGCCGAGGCTGGTTTAAGTCCGACAAAATTGGAAGGAGGTTCGACCAAAATAGAATCAATACTCGGCCACAGTTAGCATAATTTTCCTAAAATGTAGTTCCGACTAATTGGCCAATGGGTCAACTTGGGCCAAATTAGGGTCCGAGCTGATTAAGTTCGACAAAATTGGAAGGAGGTTCGACTACATAAGAATATTTCTACCCTGTTGCATAATTTTTCTAACCATGTAGTTCCGACAATAGCCCATGGGTTCCAACTTGGCGGCAAATTAGGGGGCCGAGCTGGTTTAAGTTCGGACATAAATTGGAAGGAGGTTCGACCAACATTGAATTTTCTTCCCTGTTGCATAAGTTTTTCTACCATGTAGTTCCGACAAATGGCAATGGGTCAACCTTGGGCCAAATTAGGGCGAGCTGTTAGAGTTCGACAAAATTGGTAGGAGGTTCGACAACATAGAATATTTCTACCCTTGTTGAACAAATTTTTCTACCGATGTAGTTTCGACAATGGCCAATGGGTCAACTTGGGCCCATAATTAGGCCTTGCGGGTTTAAGTTCGACAAAATTGGAAAGGAGGGTTTGACAACATAGAATATTTTC
>CM050454.1:36734481-36891360 GCA_027563935.2 Costus lasius
ATGGTACCGTAAAATGGATTACGGCACTGCCGTATTTTGCTGAGTTGCTCTGTTTTGCGTGAAATTTCTTTGGTGACCTCCTCTTGATGATGGTAACTCTTTTATGTGTTTGATTTTGATTCAAAACACCTTGAAATAGTGCCTTTTTACCTGAAAATCATGAAAAACCAAAATAGAAGTAGACTTTGCAATATTCGATGAATTTAGCATAAAAATAAGCAAAAAGATCTTCAATTTAGCATGAAACGATACATACAAAATATACTATATATTTTGGTGTCATCAAAAATCTCTCATGAAGGTTGATTCAAACCAAAGGGAAGGTAAATCCTTGATGGAAAAAGGTCCAGCACGAAGATCCACGCCGGAATGACGAAGAAATCAAGCCGGAACAGTGTTGTCGCCCAGAAAATCGCTCCAAACCCTAAGGTGTTGCCCTTTTGCTTCGTTATCCGCAGCCACTTGATCAAATCTGGTAATTTTGGTCCCAAATCGTGCGTATCCAAGTTGGGAAGGTCTCCCTAAAATTTCGTTCAATTCCGAGCCAGGAATACAATGTTATGGCCGAAATACCGAGCGCCTATCGAAGCTGCACGGCCGTGCATGGATGCACACCCATGCCTGTGTACGGCTCGGTTAAGAGAGTTCTGATGACGTACGATGCACAGCCGTGCATGGATGCACACCCATGGCCGTGCACTCTGTAGAAGGCTCCGATTGGGCTAAAATTTGGTGTGTAGCTTCGTTTCATCATGATAAATCGTCTCATACCTTCAAATTCTCCAAATTCCTTCAATTTTGAGGCCAAAAACCTACATTTTCATAAAACAAGGGAAAATTGAAGACTCTAAAGAATATGAAGCATTTGAGTGCATAAATGAGATAAAGTATGAATTTTACTCCAAAATAATAATAGAAACGAGTCACGATATATCATATATTTGCATGTCATAAAAATACATCGGACTTAAAGTTTTGCTTGTCCTCAAGCAATTGAATTGTCTAGAATACAATGATGACATGGAATAGGGAATCTCAATTAGCTCAACTAGGTCTAATAGGGTTATTGGTTAAACACAATAAGTCTTCAGGTTATAATGCAGTATGGAAGGCAAATTAATCCAATTATCATGAATATAATCTATTAGAGCATGCCAAGTTACATTACCAAAAACCTTTATAGTGCATCTCACACACATGATATAATTGATCAAGCAACCAAAAAGGCATATAATTGTGCAATAAGTCATGGAAAAATAGCATAAGTACCACATAGTTCCTATGTGGTGCCTTTTTTTTTCTTTTTTCTTTTTTTTGAATAAGAACAATGCTAAGTGCCAAGCTTTGCTTCGGTACCACTTAGGTTCCATTGTTATTATTTATAAGTATGGGGTTAGTGCCAAGTAGGAGGGGCAGTTAACTTAGGTACCACCAATCCTTTTTTTTCAGTGAGATGCTATGAATAGTGCCAAGTGGAAGTACAATGTGCAATGTACAAGAACACTTCGGTACCACTATTATTATTTCTGATTCCCATGACAAAGTGCACAAGTAAAGTAGGGTTATGAAGCAAGAGTCAATCAATCATTACACATGAGATGCATATCAAGGGTAAGGTAAAATAACAAGCACATTCTTCAAGATCATACGGATAATGAATTGGGTTAATTACATCATTCAACTACATTAAACCAAATAATCATATATGCAACCCAAAGCCGTTATAGACTGTTAACAAAGAAAATTCAAGATTTCCATCCCAATCAATCAAATACTCATAGAACAATGCAATAACTTAGGACAAAGCAAATAGCATGAAGAAGATTAGGGGCTGGGCAAGACACTAAAGATGCAAAAACCACTAACTAACAGAGCATGCAAGAAATAGAAGCGACAAACGTAAAACAACCAAAAATTGACTAAAGAAAACAAACAACTAGAATAAAGAAAACTACTGGAAAAACAAAAAGCTGACCAAGTGACGGGTGGAACCAAAGATGCTCATCCCCAACGTCGACGGAGTCTCGCCTGAAGCTCGTGGACAGACTCTAAAATGGAGGACTGTGTTAAACCTTGGCGCTCCACTTCTGTCTCCAGTTGGCGGATCTGATCATTTCCTTCATCGACGGACATGTGAGTCTCTTGTTGGGCGTCTCGGACAAAGTGGATCATACGGTCGAGCTGGGTAGAAGGGCACTGCTGAGCAGGTTGTGGTGGTTCAGTTGCAAGAGGCACATCTTCATCTTCAACTGCTTCCACTCTCCAGTTCCGCTGCTCTCAGACAGTAGTATGCGCAGGATTCGGCAGCGGTAGCTTCACATCGCTCCCGGGGAAGATCAAGCTGTAAAGTTCACCTTCCTTCACTATCATCCGCATCGAGATGCAAGAATCAAGGTCAAGTCGGCACTTGCCCCGTGCCTGCTCCATCTGGTAGGGATGAATCCCGACAGCATAAGCAAGTGGGGTAAGAAGTCCCCGGAGAGCTATTGCACCCTTCGGTGCCCTTGATACCTTCTGGAGTTGTCGGGCAAAGTGGAAAGCAGTGTTAAGGCGGACCCCATGCAGCATAGCCCAAAGAAACTGAAACTCAGATGCTCGGACAAGACCATCAGACTCCCCTTGGCCAAACATAGTATGTGCCAGGACACGGTGCACATATTTCACCACAGGGTTCCTCATGTAGGTGGCTCTGGCTGTCTTGGTGTCAAAGGGTCGGAACTCAATCAGGTTAGCCCAAAAGTCACTCAGTTTGAATTCAGGAGGTGTGTGGCGTGTCCCATCAGTAGGAAACCCATAAATAGAGTTCAGCTCTGTCAATGTAAGCACATATTCGGTGTTGTTGAGCCGGAAGGATAGACTGCCGTTGTCATCATCAGTGTGAATGCTAGCATGAAACTCCATGGATGATAAGAACTCAAGTACAATAGGGATGTAGGTGGGATAGAAGATAATGAAGAATTTCTCCCACCCTACACGTTGAAAAAGCCATTGTACATCTTCGTGGAAGCCCAAGGTGTTCACCGTCGCATGATCCAAGAATCGTGTGGTCACCACCGGTCAGCGTGCGAGGGCGGTGAGCCTGGCAAGCTGTTCAGGATCTCGGCAGATGATCCCATATGGCGTAGGCGGCAAGGCTGGCGGCATAAGAGGTTCGGCGGCCGCTTGAGAAGAGGAGGACGCGCGATGCTTGGAGGTGGATTGTTTGCGTCGAGACATCTTGACGGTGTAAGAGAAGGATAGGAAGACAGTCGTTGCTGAGAAGGAAGCTTCAGAGGCGTCAGCGACGAAGAAGGAAGGTCGGCGGCGGCAGAATCGCGGGCGGCGGAAGAAGCTAGGGCTGCAGCGGACGGTGGCGGGAGGCGCGGATCAATGCTGAAAACTTAGGGGAAAGAGTCGCCAGAGGATGGGGAAGATGATGAGAGGTCGCCGGTGGTCGATCGGGCGCCGGAGGCGGCGGATCAGGACGGTGGCGGCGGTGTTAGGGTTGCGTACACGGGTGTGTACGCGGGTGTGCAGGCGGCGCTCCTTTTATAAAATGTCGTGCACGGGTGTGTATGGACACACGGCCCAGCCTGTGCAACGCTCGGTCTCTCCACGCATCTGAGTTTACTTATGATGCACGGCCGTGCATCGGCGCATGGGCACGCCCGTGCACGTCTCGGTCAAGTGCGGGTCAGAACTCTGTTGCGCGTCACGGCCGTGCGTCCCTTCATGCCCACACCCATGTAGTGCTTGGTCTTGCATTGGGAGGAGTTAACCGAGCCATGCATGGATGCATGGGTGCGACCGTGCATGGCTTGGTGATGCCTGAAAAATCCAGAAAAATTCCTATCAGCATGGTACAGCTTAGAGAGCACAAATATGAAATAAAAATTGGAAAACAATAAAGTCTAAATGATGAAAATAAATAAAAATGCAAGAGAGTAAACAAAAAGTTGGGTTGCCTCCCAACAAGCGCTTCTTTAGAGTCACTAGCTTGACCGTCATGATGCTTATGGCGGGTCTGGTGGTGGTGAGGCTAAGTATGTGGCATGGAGCCTCTGCTTTCGTTGTTGCTCATGAAGTACACCTATTAAAATGAGCATGAGATATAATAGTTTCTCTCTAACTATCTTGACAGAACATGAATTAACAGAATGGTGAAACACATAGGCCGTCCCAAGGTCAACTAAAATTTTATCTCTAAATGGGTCCAACTCCTTCTTTAAATCGGCTCCTATGGCATCATCAGTGTGTGTCATCATAGCCACTGTCTTGTCTCCTTCTAGACTAATCGGTTCGTCGAGTCTGTCTCCAAGGTGTTCAGGAAAGGTCTTTGGGAAAAGCTCCATCTTGCTTCTTGATTGTGCGGTACTTTCCTTCAACACTTCTTCGTTCTCCCTGGAACCTGAAAAATAGAATTGGTCATCAGTACCAGGAAAGTCATCATTCTGTGTGGGATATCAATTATAGCTCTGATCGTGATAAAGAATGGTCTGCTCAACATAAGAGGGAAAAGTGGGTTCTCAGCTATGTCCAGAATCACAAAGTCTACCGGGATAAAGATTCCTTTAAATTACAGTGGTATATTCTTGGTGATCCCTAGCGGGTGAAGTCTAGAGCTGTTTCCAAACTACAGTACTTGAGATGTTGTTGTGAGAGTTCCCAAGTTTAGCTTCTCAAAAGTGATGACAGACATGATGCTGACTCCAGAGCCTAAATCCAAAAGTGCTCTATCGAATGCAGTGTTCCCAATCTTGCATGGTATATCAAAACTACCAGGGTCTTCAACTTTGAGAGGTAGCTGCTTGCATGTGGAATCTTTAGAATTCTGAGCAGCTACTATTATCGTTTCAGTGTGGAGTGTGTCGAGAGTCTAATGACGAGGTTCCTCTTCCTGGTTTGTAGATGCTTCCTCTTCATCTCCCACGTGTTTCGCTTCAGATTCCTCTAATTGCTTAACGCCACTCGTCATGACGGCATTGCACTGATCTCTCGGATTTGCTTCAGGCTGAGCTGGGAGCATTCCTGGGTGTCTTAACAATGAACTGGTTCCTGAAATTCGGGTGATTTCTCCATCCCGGATTGTATGTGTTCGAGTAAGGGTCGTTCTTGTTCCTGAAATTCCCAATGGTGTTGACTTGTTCAGAAGGAGCGCTCAGGATGTGGCAATTATCAGTAGAATGCCCTGTCACTCCACAAACATCACAAGTCAAAGAATTAGAAGTAGGGACATTAATAGAATCTATCTTTGATGAAAGAGAGTCTACTTTTGCCATTAAAGAATCAATCGAGTTAGCATCAAACTTCCCTGAGTTTCGAGTGTGCTAGCTCCTCTCTCCTGACCACTGATAATGGTTGAGGGCCATGTCCTCTATCAACTCCATTGCATCATCATAATTCTTATTCATTAGTGCCCCACCAGCAGCAGCATCTACAGAAAGTCTGGTCTGGTATAGCAATCCACTGTAGAAGGTGTGAATAATCACCCATTTCTGTAGACCATGGTGCGAGCACATCCTCAATAGTTCTTTGAAACGGTCCCATGCTTCATACAGGGACTCTCCTTCTTGTTGGGCAAAGTTGGTTATCTGATTCCTGAGCTGGGCGGTCTTGCTTGGTGGGAAATATTTTGACAGAAAAGCTTGCGATAGCTGTTCCCACGTTGTGATTGATGCCTGCGGTAAAGACTACAACCACGCCCTAGCTCGATCCCTGAGAGAAAAAGGGAAGAGTCTCAGTTTGATAGCATCAGGATGAGCGCCATTAATTTTTAAAGTGTCGCAACATTCTAAAAAGATAGATAAATGAAGGTTGAGATCATTAGTAGCTGCTCCACTGAATTGATTCTGTTGCACCATCTGTACAAGTGATGGCTTGATCTCAAAGTTGCTATCTTCGATAGCAGGCCGTGATATGCTCGAGTGTACACCAGAGATGGTGGGTACTGCAAAGTCCTTCAAAGAGCAATTGGCTTCCATCGTTTGAGAATCAGAAAATTGTCCTTCGAGCTTAAGTCTTTTCAAATTTCTTCTGACTTGGCGGAAAGTACGCTCTATCTCCAGGTCTCCAGGTACAAGTTCCCCTGTTCGCGCAGTATTCCTGGCATAAACAAGTACCTAGACAAAAGAGATTAGTAGCACCGCACCAAATAGAAAATCTACAACTAAAAACAAAGAGTAAAGAAACAATAGGTAAACAAACCGAATAAAAAGAAAAAAATGAAATCTAACTAAACCAAGTCTACAAATTTTCTGATCATGTTAATATTGGCAACCTAGTCCCCGGCAACGGCGCCAAAAACTTGATAGGAGCCTAGACGGCTACTACCGCAAGTGCACGGTCTATCGCGTAATAAAAAGATCAAACCCACAGGGACTAGGGTCAAGTACTAATTTATCGGTCAATTCGTAGCTAGGTTAACAATTAAGGGAGAAATGGCTAAAATCCTAATGCAAGTAATTAAACTAAAATAGACTTAAATCAAACAATGCAAAGAGCAAAGCAAACGGGGTTTTAGATCTATGAGAGATATTCGGGGTTTTAGGTTTCACCACACTGAAGCATGCAGAAATATTAAGATTTGATGTTTTAAATTGAGTTTTATCTTAGTTCTCAAGGTAATCCTTCCTAGGGTATAGACGCGCTCCCTCTTAGGACATGGTCCGGTATCCGACTTAACCTAAGTCTCCTACTCTCGTGACTTACCTAGGTTAAGTCGGATCCAATGGGATCTGTGAAGGATTAGGGTTCCTCGGGTTATTTCGAGTGCTCTCGCAACACAAATCACCAGTCCAGTCTAAGGGGTTCCGATGATCAAGGTTCACCTCTCAGTCCTTCCCTTGACATCTAAGACATGCATACGTATGGCCAGTACATAAACATGAGATAAAACATCCTAAACATGAATAAGAACAAAGATAAGTAAAGAAATATATAGATCAAACATTAATATCAAGCATTCTTACAGTGGGCTACGCCCAAACCCCGAAAATAGAGTTAAGCTACAGGATTCATCGTTAAATACATAAAATCTCTCATGAAGGTTGATTCAAACCAAAGGGAAAGGTAGATCCTTGATGGAAGAAGGTCCAACATGAAGATCCACACCGGAACGACGAAGAAATCAAGCCGGAACAGTGTTGTCGCCCAAAAATCACCCCAAAACCCTAAGGTCTCGCCGTTTTGCTTCGTTCTCCCCAACCGCTTCATCAAATCCAATAATTTCGGTCCCAAATCGTGCGTATCCCAGTTGGAAAGGTCTCCCTAAATTTTTGTTCAATTCTGAGCCAGGAATAGAAAGTTATGGCCGAAATACCGAGTGCCTATCGAAGCTGCACAGGACGATGCACGGCTGTGCATAGATGCACACCCATGCCCATGTACGGCTCAGTTAAGAGAGTTTTGATGACTTACGATGCACAGCCGTGCATGGATGCATACCCATGGCCGTGCACTCTGTAGAAGGCTCCGATTGGGCTGAAATTTGGTTTGTAGCTTCGTTTCATCATGAGAAATCGTCTCATACCTTCAGATTCTCCAAATTCCATCAATTTTGAGGCCAAAAACCTACATTTTCATAAAACAAGGGAAAAGTGAAGACTCTGAAGAATATGAAGCATCTGAGTGCATAAATGAGACAAAGCATGCATTTTACTCCAAAATAATAATAGAAACGAGTCACGGTATATCATATATTTGCATGTCATCAATATACCATATTTTTTAATTGACAAACCATAATTTATAGTTGATAGACAATCATGTATAGTTCAGAGACTTTATTTTATAATTGCTATACTATATTTTATAGTTGATAGACCATCCTGTATAGTTGAAAAGAACTTATTTTATAGTTGACATACCATATTTCATAGGTGATATGCTTTGTATTTTCATTGACATACCATATTTTATCGTTAAGAGTCTTTAAATTTTTATTGATAGACTAGAATTTTTCTTTGATGGATTCTATTTTCTAGATTTTATAGTTAACAAACTTTTAATTTTCTTTGACAAATCTTTATGTATTAAAGAATCAAAAAATTGAGTAGCCCTAGTTCATCCAGCATTGATAAATATATTTGCAAGCCTCACAACCTGATATGAGGGAAGAAATAGATAAAAAAAAGAAATCATGCAACCGAACTTTACTAGGTGCTTCATGTCAAGACTCTGAAGCTATATGAGAGAAATATTCGAGGGCATAAAATTTGATTGAGAGGTTGGCCCTGAACCCTTTTGGCTATTTTTTAAAAAGGCCCAATTGTAGCATTGGATAAGTTAGGGATTGATTACCTCATAAATAATTGGGATGAGCAGAGGAAAAGATTCTCCATTAATGGAATATTTGTAAAATTCCTTGTGAAGGATGTGGTAGTCATCCTAGGGCTATTCAGAGTTAGCGAGCTCGTAAAATTTGACAATAAAAGGCTAGATATAATATTTTACAATAAGGAATTAAAGGCCAAAATAATAATGAGGCAAGTGCTTGAGAGGAAACTTAAGGCCATGGTAGGGGAGAACGGTGAAATTTTTTATAAAGAGAAGATTCTAAAATATAGTATTTTGTATATATTTTACACATTCTTGTTATGTGGTGTTAGCTACACCCTAGATATTTCATTCATTAATTATGTGAAAGACTTGACAAAGATCCACACATACAATTGGAATGAGGTTGTACATATATACTTTATAGAAGATCTGTCAACAAACCTAAAGAAGGAAATGACTACATCATTTTTAGGGTGTGACATCCTTCTTAGTATAAGTATCTCTTTTTAGACCCTATTTTGCATGATGAATGTATTATCTATCTAGTTGATAACTAATTTATTTCCAAGTGTGGTTATAAGAGCAATGCCAATTATTTGCCGATGTGAAGATTGAAGAAGTTCATCCTCCCCTATTTCGGTGGCCCAAAGTCAAGGTCAAAAGAAAAAGCACATTTTTTAATCATTTCAAGGATGTGAATAAGGAAATGGTATGTAGCTTGTGTCCTTACTTCTCAGCGTACCCTTATTCAAATGTCAAATGAAGCTTTCATACATGTGTCTAGATTAAATTTGAAATTGATTCTAAAGTTGATGAGCAAGGATCATTAGTCAACAAAGTAGACAAAGAAGAAGAGGGAGGCAATGTAAATAAACAACTAGTTGTACATAATGAGGATGTACATTGAGAATTTGTTATACCATATGTATTTAGAGAAACAGAAATAGATAGGCTTAAATATGATTTTGCGAGTGTAAGTATAGAGAGAAATGAGCTTCTGAGTAGATACAATCAATTGGATTTTGTTGAAGAGAACAAATAGTTGAAATCTACTATATAAGACATTATGAGCACAATGAATAGCCTGGTTCAAGAAAAATTGGATATGGAAGAAGCCTTCTAATCCTAGGCTTTTGAATTTCAGGGTAAAATAAAGGAATTGAACAAAGAGAAACAAAGTCTCCAAGCACAATTCGAAGCTCAGGTTCAAGAGTATCAAAATAAATTTTATGAAATCAGAGAAGAATACAAAAATAAGCTGCAAGAGCAGCAAGCTTCATGACGATGATGATGATGAAAAAGGAGAAGAAGGGGAAAAAGCTAAGTCGAAGGGGAAAGGGAAGAGGTAGTGACTTTCGTCATGGGCACTTGCCTCACCTTATACCGAGGTGACAAAAAGGAAGAAGCTTTTATAGAAGGCAGAGGCCATTGTATTTGATAATAATGTGCCAGATAAACCCTATGTAGATAAGGAATTAGTTTTTAACATGACATTCTTTTATGTCAACCATATTTCTATGTATAAGGTACGATATTTCTGAGTTTATCTATGATATTTCTAAGTTTGTCTATGATATTTGTGAGTCTGTCTATGATATTTTATTAACAATTCTTTTATTTTGCACTTTATGGATAGAACTGATTTTTGTGGATTTGACAAAATAAGCGATGACCAACGCAATCAACTAAGAAAAGGCTGTATCAAACATTTGCTTACATCACCCTCAATTTTTTTTTAATTTATATGAATATGGGCAATTTGGGGCAAGCTTTCGTTATATGCAATATCTAAATATGGGTATGCCAAACAACACGCAAAAAATTTTGGTCCCAGTGTGTGCTAGCGAACATTGGTATGTCATGTACATAGAAAGGGATAAGATAATAACCCTTTATAATTCTTTATTGGCGCCAAAGAGAACTAACATTTCTCTCATAAATAATCTTGCAAGTACTTGTTTCTTTACTTGGGTTTATTCTGATTGTTCAAAGTTAATTTCTTATAATTCTTTGTTGATGTAGATTGATTTATAGAGATCACATTTCATGCAATAGAGTAAATGCCTGAAATGTGCTCCAGAGTGGGATTTACATAAGTACACAATAACATAGCTTCCGGACTACCCTACATTGTATAATTCAGTCGATTGTGGTATTTTTCATAATAAAATACACAAATGGTCTAGTTTCTAATAAGCTAATGGACTTCAGTCAAAAGGATATGCCAAAATTTTGGGCTATCATCAATCTAGAGCTATTTAGAGCAGAGTTAAAAATTGAATATGGACAATGAGATTCATTTGTGCATGTAATTAACATTTGAGCTCATTTGTGTATGTAATTATCATTGGTATTCATTCGTGTATGAGATTATCTTTCATACTCATTTTTATATGTAATTATGAGTTAATAGATTGCTATGTACTGATATTCGTGTTCATGACAATGATATCTATGAGCCTATCAACCATAAATGTCAGCTTCTTAAGGATAATTGTGTTTTTGTTAATAAAAAATCTAAGCTTGTCAACAAAAATCTAAAGTTTAACAACAAAAAAATTGAGTCTATCAATGAAAATCTTATGCTCATCAACAAACAATCTTTAGTCTATTAATGAAAATCTCAAGTCTGAAAATAAAAATCTTAAGCTTGTTACTGAAAGGGGGTCCCCACAAGGGGGGGCGAAACCCTAATAGGAGGCGCAACAAAAACTCTAGCGGAATCTAGGGTTTCTAAAAGGATCGCATAGCATGTAATATATTCAACTTTCAATGAGAAGAGATTCTTACCATTGCCATCGCTTAGATGGTGTCTTGGAAGGAAAGGCGCAAATGCTCCTTCTCCTAAAGTGACGCACACAATTGATGTCGCCTACTCTTCCTTGGTGCTCCTTGTGCTAGCAAGGCTCCAATATTGTCTTGCCGAATGGAAAGGGGAGAGATCACCTTGCTTGGCCGAATATTTCCTCTTGTCGTCTACACTTCTCCACACGAGAATGCAAGCGCCGAATACTCAAGTTGGCGACAAAGGCGTGAAGAGGCAAGTTTCATGAGGCGTGGTCACGTAAGTGATCATGCTTTCTAAAAATAGAAAGCCTCACCTCCAAATGCGATCATGGGTTTACCCAATCGCAAACTCCTCTTAGATTGAACCATGCGCTCAACCAATGAGCTGGTTCAAATCGATTTGGTTCAATAACCAAACAAACCAAGCAATCAGTCCAGACCACAATAAACCCTAAGGCTCTTGATCTGACCGTCGATCTCTTGATGCTCCTGATCTCACCGATCCAGCATCCATTCTCTCAATCGAAGCTTACCGATCTCAAGCCCTAATCAATCAAACATGATCAGACCAGATCTCACTTACAATCAGAGATTAAATCCCTTTAAACTGAACCAGAATAATTCAGTCCACACGATCTGACTTAAGTAAGCCATATCATCAAATTGTGCGACCCTAAGGGTTTCCTTTAAATGTCGGTAACGATAACTCACGTTATCACGATCAGTGAGGGGTATCTAGCAACACATCACTGTCTCCCGATATAAAGGAAAGAGTCTTCCAAGACTACACCCAAACCACAGCACAAGTGTGAATCCAATTCACAAGGCATGCATCTTTCCTTTGCCACTGGATGTTCTTATTGGACAAGCGTGTCAAGCTTGTATCTCCAATATGATGAGCATGATTAGATCAGATGAACATAGTCACCTGGGTATGGCCATACTCTTTTCTCAATCATCTCATCCAGGGGGCCCCTTTAGAACATCACACTCCTTAAACAAGGAGACGGCAATCCTATGTCTATCACTAGTGCCCTAACCTGACTCAAGCTCACCATCCAAGATAGTCTATAATCATTATATTTCAAATGATATTGAACTACCTCAAAACAATGACAATCATCATTTAGAAAACACAAGTGATCTCAAGTCAGAGGAAATGTGCCACTTGTCGCATTCAAGGATTATTCACATTGTGACAAGCAATTGAATAACCTAGTAGGGTCTGTCCAGTACATCCAATGTACCCATGAGTCTACATCTTATTCCATGCTCGAAGCATCCTATAAGATTAGAACACATATTAGTCTTAACCATATCAAGGCTGTCTCATGTTCACCAAGATATATCGACTAAGGACTTTACTGCATGTCAGCCTAGCTGAACAGTACTGAGACATTATTCAGAAGTACACTTATTGCAGCAGACAATGTAACAACCTGAATAACAACCATGCCTTTATAAACATAAAAGTTTATACATAATACTGATACAATCCCAAGGCCTCAAACATTAGCCTTAAGGGCATACCCCAACAGTTACAATATTTGTGAGTTTGTCAACCATAAATGTGAGCTTCTCTAGGATAATTGTGTTTATGTCAACAAAAATCTGAATTTGTTAATAAAAATTCTTACAATAAATAACAAAAATCTTAAATCTATCAACAAAAATCTGAGTCTATGAACAAAAATCTTATGTCTATAAACAAAAAATCTGAACCTATCAATGAAAATCTTAATGTCAATGAAAATTTAAGGTCTCTCAACAAAAGTCTTAAGCCTAATAATGATATTTGTGAGTCTGTCAAACATAAATGTGAGCTTCTCAAGGATAACTATGATTTTGTCAATGAAAAATATAAGCCCATCAATGAAAATTCTTATGATAAATAACAAAAATTTTAAGTATGTCAACAAAAAATATAAGCCTATTAATGAAAATCTTAAGTCTGTCAACGAAAATCTAAGGTCTATCAAAAAAATCTTAAGCCTATTAATGAAAATCTATATTATGTGAATGAAAAATCTGAGCCTATCAACGAAAAAGCTGAGCCTATCAATGAAAATCTAAGTCAGTCAACGAAAAATCTGAGCCTATAAACAAAAATCTTACATTTATGGACAAAAAAATCTTAAGCTTGTAAATGAAAATCTTAAACCTGTCAACAAAAATCTTAAGTGTATTAATAAAATTTGCACAAAATTTGCTCAAAGCTTATTATGTTATTACACAAAAACATGTTCGTTTACTAAAATTTGTTTAAAATTTGCACAAAGCTTAGAATGAGAGATTAACCCCCTAAAAGTGCATACATTATACAATTTTAGAGGGCAAAGAATGATACTTCTTGATGTTGGTGTATATTGTTAGGGAATGCCGGGTGTAATTTTAAAATTTTGCAGTCCTAGGACGCAGCGGAAGAAGTATTACACCCGAAACACATTCCTATCCCAAGGATCCTTGCGAGTGAGAGAACACAAGGATGTGTTAGGGTTAGTACCTTTATTGCTTGTTTAGATGTCGAAGCCATGTTGAAGGCGCCCAAGTGTTCGCCCTCTACAAGTATCCACGCGTCGACTCCTTGATCGTTGCTCCCTTCCACGCTCGGTGCTAGCCTCGGGAAGAGAATCAAGCCTTCACTTCTACTTGCGCCACCTTCAAGAGAAGTTGCGCCAAGGAAGGGATAGGGAAGATGATGCCGCCAAGGACTTCCCTCTTCTTCTTTGCTTGCGCCACCTCCAAGGTGTGCCTATGGCCAAGGGACGATGAGGGCTTGTGACAAGAAGATGCCACCAAGCACAAAGAATCCTTGCGCCAAGAAGAGAGGAAGAGGAAGAACTTGCGGCTCCAAGGAAGAAGTTTGCACCACCTTGTTGTCGCCCTTTGCTTTGCTCTCTCTCCCTTCTATGTGTGTTCACGCCTCCTTAAAGTCCAACCATGGAAGGGGCGGTAAGGGGTCCTATAAATAGGACAAGAGGCGGCAAGGAAATTGCTAAGATCATGCCAAGTGGGCGGCTAGGATAAAGGGGTCTTGAGGTAAGGAAAGTCTCCAAGACTTTACCATAAACCTCATTCAACCTATCCTAATTTGCCCAATGGCCATATCAGCCCAAGACATGCCTTAGATGCATGCATTCCATCCAAGGGAAGGGCAAGGCGCAACAAGCATGAGGAGTTTTGGCTAGGGTAAGAATTTTGGGAGAAACTAGGGTTTTAGGTAAGGTAAGTCTCCAAGACATTACCATATACCTTACCCTACTATCCATATGCGCCCAAGCTCTTTCCAAAAGAGCCATCAAGCCATATCAGCCCCAAGACTTACCTTAGAGGCAAGTATTCCTTCCAAGGAAGAAGGGCTAGGCGCCATTTACTTCCATAATGAGGCAAAGGCGCCTCCCTCACCCCATTATGCCCCTAGGCGCCAATGGGGTGAGATTTCTCCCCATTATACCCTTTTAAGCTTTTTCCTCTTCATGACAACTAATTATTGGGCCTCATTGGATAATGAGCTAGCCCAAACTTCATGGCATGGGTTGATTAAGCCATTGGATCTAATCCAATGCAACCCTAATCCAAATGTGACCAATCTAGGTCAATTTTGGGTCAACCTGCCAAAAATGAAGTTTGGCTCCAATAACTTTCTTCCAACTCATCAGGCCCATTGGCGCTGATGAAATCTTCCAAATAGATCCAAGTTATCCAATAACCTGATCATAAGGCTTCTGATTAAAGCAACGTCAAGAGTCTATTGCGTGTGACCCCGTAGGATCCATATGACGATGGCAATGATGTAAACATCATAAGTAGTGAGGGGTATCTAGCAACACATCACTACTACCCATGTCATAGGACTTAAGTCATTATGGCAAAAACTCCTAACAAGCAACGAGGATTCCCATTGCATTACAGATCCCTTTGCCTAAGCTGATATCCTGCCATTGGATTAGTCTCAAGTTTATTATCCAATGCATTGGTTATGACTCAACAAGTGTGGCCACACTTTCCTGTCATGCACCAATAAGGTGGGGCGCCCCGAGGTGGATATCATGCTTCCTCGGAAGGAAGGGGCAAATACTACTATTGGTCATCCATGTCTCTACGTGACTTATGACATGCCCAATGACAGTCGTTTTGATCTCCCAATTACGGAGAGACGTAAGACTGTATTAAAGCATACCCTTCATCAAGTCTAGACATGAATACCTCAAGTCTAAGGATCAATGCAAACCTCTTGCATGTGAGATTGACTTGTTGACTAGACAAGTCAATCCTCACGGTGGATCACTCTAGTGCATCCAATGCACCTGTATGTCTGCGTTACTGTGCCCCGCACCTAACCAGCCCATACACCAGTCTCACATGTACCAAAGCTGTCCCATATCTGCTAAGGTACCTTGTCTGGGGATAGCTTATGAGAACGGATCCAATCCAAACTCCTGGGACATTATTTATGCAACTCAATACATCAACGCAGGTAGAGAAGTCTGCATAATAACGACCATGCCTATATAAAGAGTAATAGTTCTATCAAAGTACATTCAACCAATGCCTGACCATGTCCACACATTGGTCTTTAGGGCATATACACCAACAATCTCCCA
Organism: Costus lasius; assembly: GCA_027563935.2. Taxonomy (NCBI): domain Eukaryota; kingdom Viridiplantae; phylum Streptophyta; class Magnoliopsida; order Zingiberales; family Costaceae; genus Costus; species Costus lasius. The sequence goes on from CM050454.1 coordinate 36,750,129, forward strand.
CTTGCACTAAGACCAAGGACAACTGATGTTTAGTCAGTTCCAATGTCTCTAGTATGACCCATTTAGCTTCCGCTGCGCCAGAGGCTATGTCAGTGGGTTTTTCCAGATTGCTTTCTGTGTTTATTTTAACAAATTTGATCATCATCCTTATCCATGATCTCTAAGATCAGATGATATGCTGCAGTACATACTTGAGCATTAAGTTCCTTCTCTCATGCTATGGTCCCAGTAAGAACTATACTGGACCATCAAGCACTATGAACTAGATCAAGTTCAAATGAATGAAGCTGCCTCCTTGGCTGCCACAAGGAGCTGCAATGTACTCAGCCTTATTTGTAGAATTTTGCCACTTTGGTTTGCATAATGCTCTTTCAGCACACAACACCATAACAAGGCAAAGCGCAACTCCTGGCTGTGATCAATAGTCACTAGACTAGAACGAAGTGTCAGTGTACCCCTGTACACAAAATTCTTTCCTGTCTATTATAGACTAGACTCCAATCCTTTATACTTCCCAAGTATATGTATAAGGATTGCTTTCACAGCTATCTAGTGTTAAACACTAAGATATGATTGAAATTTGCTGGCCATGCTCCAAGCATTTGCCAGAAATGGTCTTCAAAACATGATCCATCCTACATACAATGTATCGGGACTTTGGACCCATGTTAATACTCTCCAGCTGTGCCATAGGCTACAACATCTTTGAGAGACTTAGACCATATCTCCCTGGAAGGTATCAGTATTTGGAATCATCCAATATAATCCTCTCCAGAAACTCTTAGATGAACATAGATTGACTAAAGGGCAATGACTTTCTTGGATCTCTATAGATCCTCATGCCTAGGATGTAGGCATCATTCCCTAGATCATTCTTCTCGAAATACACATCAAACCTTTTCTTCACCATGTGAAGAGCTGAGATGTTATTCCTCGTGAGGAGAATATCATCAATCATCTAGACAAGAAATATTATTAATAAGGTGCTCCCACTGATCTTCTTGTAAACACAGGCTTTTTCAACCATGCTTGCATAACATCATGCATATCTATATGGCCTTGATATGAAAACCTTCTAGCTATTTCCTTATAGATATCTTTTCAGATGTCCTTGCAAGAAAAGCAGTTATCATAACAAGATGCCATAATTGATCATGCAATTACAACAAGCAGATCCCTAATGGACTTAAAGCTCAGCTATTGGTGAAAATTTCATTATTATCCACCCAGTGGATTTGCCTGAAATTATTGTTCACTAGCTTGTCTTTTAAGGTAACAATGTTACCTTCCATGTCTATCTTCCTAGAAGATTTATTATAGCCTGTGGGAATTACCCCTTATGGCAGCTTATCCAAGTCCTAGACTTGATTAGCAGACATGGAGTCCATTATGGTTCTCATGGCCCTTAGCCATTTCTTGGAATCTGGTCCACCGACCGCTTCCATTTCCTCATAAGTCTTAGGTTCATGCTTGATGAGAAATTCGTCATGCCCAGCATATCGAATCGATCCAGACTTATGTTATTCCTGTGTTACTTGAACCTCAGGTTGACTTTCAACCTGTATGTGAAATTTTGCTCTCCATCTGTGTCTAATTATATTGTGGTTGATTCTGGACCTTGTCCAAATCAGATCTACTCCCACTGGCTTCTTTCAAGAGAAATACTTTCTCAAGAGAGACAGCAGTTTGAGCAACAAATATTTTGTTCTCCTTGGGATAGAATTAGCACTCTATAGTGCACCACAAACACATACTTTTTGAATCACTGCACATTACATTCCCAATTCCATTGAAGAAATGGGATATTTGCAGTTCTTAACTCAAAAGCTAACTTAGACATTTTCTTATGGAGTAGCAGTACATCTGTTTGCATGGCAACATAGTAGTAAATTTGCATGACTATTCAAAGTTGGAACCACATCCAATGTGTTCCTTTTTCTTTCTTTGAAATTTACCACACAGTGGTGTACTAAGAAAGCTGTGAGATCACTCCACACTTCTTAGGAAGGTCATCAAATTCTTCACTAATTATCTTGATCCAATGAAGGTGCTTTAATAGATCCTTCTCTTTGACTCAATACTTCATTTGTGAACTTCTTGGAATTTTCCAAAGTTCTTGGGTTGCGTAAGGCATACCCACACTCAATGAAGTATATATAACTCCTCTTAGTGTTTGCTTGCATGGGTCCACTTACATTGCTGTGTAATAGATCCAACAAGTCACTACTCTCTTCCACCCTTATGGTGAAAGCAGCATCTGTCATATTGTTCCTTTGAACTAGGCTCACATGTATCATAATCCTGAAAGGACAATGATCCCAATAGTCCATGGACTTTCGGATGTGACCATTGTTCTATGGTTCAAGAGACAATGCTATAAGAGGAAGTTTATTGAATCATTAGATCTGATCTTATGTCACATATAGAACCACAAACTATTGTCAATTGTATCACTTCAATAGAACATCTCAGATTAAAGAAAAATATTATTTATTATTTCAAACTGAAGTCCTTTCCAAAAGGAATGATGTTCTAATACATAAGCTGATACAATAATAGCAAAGTTCTATATAAAGTCTTCAAGGCAGTGAGATGATATCAACAGCATCATCCAATGCTCCGTCCCTGACCCGAGAGTCGATCCCATCAAGCCTCTTCGTCCTACTTCTTTTGAGCTCCTGCACATGTAAAACATATGTGAGCCTCACATATGGTACCCAGTACCCATGAATAAGAAGTAGACAAAAGACCTCGGTAACACAATACCTGAAGCGGATGGATTACATCCCTTCTTCTTTGCCATGCTCTTCTTGGCCATCAATCCTCTTCGAAATACCCATGCATTCCCAGTCTTCCGAAGTATTAGCTTCGAAGATACAGAACCATGGTCTTTCTCAGATTCAGGCACACATTCTGAAGATCCAACATAACTCTCCTGATCATTGTCTATAGAGCATGGTGTGAAGAGACCTTTGAGATGTATGATTAGATCATAGATCCCCATCTCATCACATTCAACCTTGACCTCCGGGGTCATGCACTCTAAGACAAGAGCAGTGTACTGTTCGTTATCTTCACAATGTTCAAGATAGACATTCCACTCCCAGTCATTAGTGAAATACACACTGGGCTGGGATGGAGGTCTTTCAAGAAGATGCACCTTATGTTCTTGTTCCAGTATCTTGGACAAAGTCTTGAACCATTTTGTCCAATTTGTCCCATCCAGTTTATGTTTATAAAGTTTCAATCTTAGATCAGGAGATGCCTTCTACAATAAGCAAATAAGTAAAATAAGTACTATGATAAAGCATTTAACAAGGACTTTAAATTAAATCCTATGCTCCCACTATTTCCAAAACAAGTTGAGGACTCTCAAACTCAACATAGAAATGAGTGAGTAGGATCCTAATTTCACATGAGGTCTCCGCGACTCACGAGGGTGAGTTGAGATGCACAGAGAGTCCCATGCTTCCTTAGGTAGGCATGCCAGCCAATTGTGCCGCGCACAATTCCTCTTAGTTAAGACAGACTAGGCGCCCTGTGTCCAGCGTGGATACAACACAGAACCCTATCCTCTCAACAGCTGCCTCTAGTGATTCATCATATGAAAAACTAGTCAAGTCTGGTCCTAACCGTTATGCCCAGGGCCAACGAATTTCCTTGCGAAGGCACGCCCAGGTTAAAACTGGACTGGGGAAATCATTGTCACCACACACCTCCTAAAGATAAGTGAGTGTATCCCACGAGGGTGGGAAACAGTTCACAACATCACCGATCGATAGTTTGATGAGGGCTACGCGTTAGAAGGCTATTGACTTGATATTTTAATGAGAGTTTTGCATGTTCGTTTTATTCTTTTCTAGCATGCATCTTTCCTATGGTTATGGCAGCAAGGAAAAACATCACAGGCATGCTATGGACAAAATAATAAACCATCACAGGCATGCTATTTTGGTCGATATGGTCATAGCCCTTTTCATACACATAACTTGTCACGAGCCATGTGACATGTTATTGTGCATCCAAGGGTTGCGAGTCCCTGAAGCAAATCAGCCCATGCCAAAAGCCGAAAGCATGTGTCCTTCCTTCAGCCGCAAGTCTAACACCATGTTTCCAAAGCTGGCGCCACCTCTGACTCCAGTTGAAGAAGACTCCTTGTTGTCTAGATGAAGCTTTAACCTATCATATAATTCTACATCTATTCTAAACTAGATGAAAAATTCTTTACAACAAGATAGGGAGAGAACCACACGCAGGTGGAAAGAGATTTTACAAGCATTCATCACAAGTGGAAACATGCTTCCACATCACAACACAGGAAGGGCACTCGCTATGACCATATCAACCCAATCAAGTGGCGCATGTAAAATTTGAAAAACCAGAATAATCAAATTTTAGCACCCTATGCGCCAACATCATCCAAAGCACTCTATTAACCAAATTTATGCCAAAATTTAGATCAAGTTCCATGATGATTTCATAGACCCTATCAGCTGGCGGTTTTGTCAGATCAAGAGACTCGGCCAGGCCGAAGACACAATGCCCGTCCTACTTAACAAAACTACGTGCGCCTTTGGTCTTAAATCAATCATAAACAAAATCTAAGTTTCGGCCACAAAGATGAGAAGAGAGATTTGGATGAAAACGCTTTCTAAGTGAAACGCGCAGGGATAGAAAGAAAAATTTTCAAAAATTTTTCACACAAGCAAGCGTACACCTTGTGTTTCTCGAAAGTAGCTCTGATACCACTGTTAGGGAATGCTGGGTGTAATTTTAAAATTTTGCAGTCCTAGGACGCAGCGGAAGAAGTATTACACCCGAAACACATTCCTATCCCAAGGATCCTTGCGAGTGAGAGAACACAAGGATGTGTTAGGGTTAGTACCTTTATTGCTTGTTTAGATGTCGAAGCCATATTGAAGGCGCCCAAGTGTTCGCCCTCTACAAGTATCCATGCGTCGACTCCTTGATCGTTGCTCCCTTCCACGCTCGGTGCTAGCCTCGGGAAGAGAATCAAGCCTTCACTTCTACTTGCGCCACCTTCAAGAGAAGTTGCACCAAGGAAGGGATAGGGAAGATGATGCCGCCAAGGACTTCCCTCTTCTTCTTTGCTTGCGCCACCTCCAAGGTGCACCTATGGCCAAGGGACGATGAGGGCTTGTGACAAGAAGACGCCACCAAGCACAAAGAATCCTTGCGCCAAGAAGAGAGGAAGAGGAAGAACTTGCGGCTCCAAGGAAGAAGTTTGCACCACCTTGTTGTCGCCCTTTGCTTTGCTCTCTCTCCCTTCTATGTGTGTTCACGCCTCCTTAAAGTCCAACCATGGAAGGGGCGGTAAGGGGTCCTATAAATAGGACAAGAGGCGGCAAGGCAATTGCTAAGATCATGCCAAGTGGGCGGCTAGGATAAAGGGGTCTTGAGGTAAGGAAAGTCTCCAAGACTTTACCATAAACCTCATTCAACCTATCCTAATTTGCCCAATGGCCATATCAGCCCAAGACATGCCTTATATGCATGCATTCCATCCAAGGGAAGGGCAAGGCGCAACAAGCATGAGGAGTTTCGGCTAGGGTAAGAATTTTGGGAGAAACTAGGGTTTTAGGTAAGGTAAGTCTCCAAGACATTACCATATACCTTACCCTACTATCCATATGCGCCCAAGCTCTTTCCAAAAGAGCCATCAAGCCATATCAGCCCCAAGACTTACCTTAGAGGCAAGTATTCCTTCCAAGGAAGAAGGGCTAGGCGCCCTTTACTTCCATAATGAGGCAAAGGCGCCTCCCTCACCCCATTATGCCCCTAGGCGCCAATGGGGTGAGATTTCTCCCCATTATACCCTTTTAAGCTTATTCCTCTTCATGACAACTAATTATTGGGCCTCATTGGATAATGAGCTAGCCCAAACTTCATGGCATGGGTTGATTAAGCCATTGGATCTAATCCAATGCAACCCTAATCCAAATGTGACCAATCTAGGTCAATTTTGGGTCAACCTGCCAAAAATGAAGTTTGGCTCCAATAACTTTCTTCCAACTCATCAGGCCCATTGGCGCTGATGAAATCTTCCAAATAGATCCAAGTTATCCAATAACCTGATCATAAGGCTTCTGATTAAAGCAACGTCAAGAGTCTATTGCGTGTGACCCCGTAGGATCCATATGACGATGGCAATGATGTAAACATCATAAGTAGTGAGGGGTATCTAGCAACACATCACTACTACCCATGTCATAGGACTTAAGTCATTATGGCAAAAACTCCTAACAAGCAACGAGGATTCCCATTGCATTACAGATCCCTTTGCCTAAGCTGATATCCTGCCATTGGATTAGTCTCAAGTTTATTATCCAATGCATTGGTTATGACTCAACAAGTGTGGCCACACTTTCCTGTCATGCACCAATAAGGTGGGGCGCCCCGAGGTGGATATCATGCTTCCTCGGAAGGAAGGGGCAAATCCTACTATTGGTCATCCATGTCTCTACGTGACTTATGACATGCCCAATGACAGTCGTTTTGATCTCCCAATTACGGAGAGACGTAAGACTGTATTAAAGCATACCCTTCATCAAGTCTAGACATGAATACCTCAAGTCTAAGGATCAATGCAAACCTCTTGCATGTGAGATTGACTTGTTGACTAGACAAGTCAATCCTCACGGTGGATCACTCCAGTGCATCCAATGCACCTGTATGTCTGCGTTACTGTGCCCCGCACCTAACCAGCCCATACACCAGTCTCACATGTACCAAAGCTGTCCCATATCTGCTAAGGTACCTTGTCTGGGGATAGCTTATGAGAATGGATCCAATCCAAACTCCTGGGACATTATTTATGCAACTCAATACATCAACGCAGGTAGAGAAGTCTGCATAATAATGACCATGCCTATATAAAGAGTAATAGTTCTATCAAAGTACATTCAACCAATGCCTGACCATGTCCACACATTGGTCTTTAGGGCATATACACCAACATATATGCCCTTAGACCCATTGTTGGTCTATCTTATGTAGTACTTGACACTAATATTTCATATATATTATTTAAGCATTGTCGTTATTATGCTATGTTTACATTTGTGATTATGTACTTGGATGATAATGTCCCTAGAGACAGATTGGATCTGTGCTCAAACTCTTGTCCCTAGTCAAGTACCTGAGTGGATATGGGACAGCTCTGGTATATGTGAGACTAGTATATGGCCTGGTTAGACATGAGGTGTTAACGCAGGTATATGGGTATATTAGTGGTGGATATACTGGACTGACCCGTTGAGAGGCTCTAACTTGGTGTCATGAGTTATCCTCACTAAGTGACAGGAGATGCATTGATCCCTTGACCTGAGGTCATTTACTCTATTATATGATTAAAGACATTTTTTGATACAACCTAACACCTCATTGTAGTTGAAAGTCATAACGATTGTCATTGAGTATGTCACGACCCATATGAGAAGATCAATGGATAGACAGAGGATTTGCCCCTTCCCGAGGGAAGCTTGATATCCATAGCCCCCACCCCCACCCCATGGTTGCATGACTAAAAGTGTATGGTCATACCCAAGTGAAAGCCTGATTTAATCATGACCATGAGATTGGATGAAAACAAGTGGTGACACACTTGTCTAATCGGACATCAGTTTGGCAAAGAGACTGTAATGCATCGGTACCTTATTACGATGATGGGGATGTTGATGTCAATATCCATTCCAATGACGTCAGAGGAACCTATAGGGTCGCACACCTTGATACTCGAGTTTTCGTATTAATCGGGTAGCTTTGTGATCGAGTTATTAGATAACTCGGATCTATTTGGGAGATTTTATCAGCGCCAATGGACCTAATGAGATGGAAGAGACTTATTAGAGCCAAACTTTACTTTAGCAGGTTGACCCAAAGTTGACCATGGTTAGCCACATTTGACTTGGGTTGCATTGGATTGGATCAAATAGCTTAATCAACTTGTATAATGAAGTTTGGGTGGCCCATTGTCTAATGGGGCCTACTAGTAAGTTGTCATGAAGAGATAAGTGGGCTAAAGGGTATAATGGCGAAGATTTATTGGCATAGGCGCATATGACTCCTAATTGATTAGGAGTGGCACCAATTGCCTTGTTTGGTATGTTCCAAGTGATTAAATTTAGATTGGATTTGATTTAATCACATTAATTTTTCATGGAAAGGTTGCTTGGCCAATTTGGTAAGTCTTGGGCGCATGAAGTCCTAATTGGATTAGGATTAATGCCTTATGCCTAAATTGGCATCCCTCTTGGCGTTTTGACTTGGTCTTGGCGCAAGAGTGGAAGGATAACTGATATGGCAATGCTTGGGGCGCATATGGCTTATAGGACTTGTATGGCAGGGCCTAGGCGCATATGGTTTGGTGTTAGGGAGATTAGGAAAGAACCTTGTTTCTTACCTTTACCCTAAATCCTAATTGCCCCCCCCCCCCCCCCCTTCCCTTTACCCTAGCCACATGCCTTATCTCCTCTTGGCACATACTTGGCCAATATTATGAAGTCTTGTCGTCACCACTTGTGTGGATAAATCTTGGACATGAGCAACATCAAAGGGGCGAGAGCTTCATAGCATTGGCACAAGTTCTTCCATCAACATAGCCGCAAGTCATCTTCCTTCTTCCTCCTCTTGGCGCAAGTGTTTGGAATGCTTGGCGGCTTCATCTTCCTCTCCTCCTCCTTGGCACATCTTCCTTTAAAGGTGGTGCAAGAAGTGTGGAGGGACTCCTAAGGCATGGATCTTCTTCCCGGGGCTAGCACCGGGCATGGAAGAAGAGGACTCGAGCATTGGTTGTGTGTGAGACTGCAGAGGGCACACGCTTGGGCGCCTGCATCGACATTGCTTCTTCATTGCTCTTAGGTATCTTTTCTATCACATCATGTCAACCCCCTTGCTCGAACCAATCCTCTAGGTTTTTGGGACTGGCCTGTTTCGGGGATTTGCTTCCACTGTATGTTTTAAAATTTTGAAAATCCTTGGGGTTTCCCAACACTTGAGGAAAGGGATGCCCTATGGGAAGCTCTCAATCAAAATCTTACTAAAGCCCTGGATGGGATTGAGAACAAGAATTTGCTTCAGAGCTTGCCGTAGGGCATCCCTTTCTTCAAGAAGTCTTCTATGCGCTTTGAACTTCCATAATGAATGCACTTTTTGGGGGGGCATATATGAAAGTACTCTCGGTCATATATAGAAGGCTAAGGCGGTTTATTTTATCTTTTATGTTTTCTCTTTCCTTTGTTCCTCTTGTTTACATTTTTTTCATCTTCCTTCTCCTCCTCCTTTGTCTTACAGAAGAAAAAGAAGTAGACGACCATTCTAAGCCCTCTTAGTCATATATAGAGAAGTGGTCTAATAGATAGTTTGTCTACAATATTTCCACTTTTATCAATTGAACATATATTTTGATTTCTTTCATAGTGCATCTACTCCTGTTAACACAAGCAACAATTGAACTTCCATTGGAACTCATGGTTGGACTACTCATATTGCCGAAGAAACCTGTTAATGAAAAAAAATGTTGTCTCACAACAAAAATTCTTGTGTAAATGATAAAAATTCTATCATTCTAAAAAAAATGTACGGTAGCGAGAACTTTGGAGTTTCCATCCTGGACGAACGAGGTTAGGGAATGGGCCTTTGCCGAAGACAAGGAATCATCGGTCGCACGAGCTAGGGCATGAAAGAAAGAGCATAGAGTCTTTTATATTGGTGGCAATGAGCATCGAGATTTGCACCTCCGCCGTGTGGCTCGTCACTCTATCAATGAAACATTTAAGCTTGTCAACTCAAATTTTTAATCTGTAAATGAAAATCTTAAGCCTATCACTAGAGAATCTGAACATGTCAGTGAAAAATCTAAGCTTGTCAAATCAAATCTTAAACCTTTCAATGGATATCTAGAGTCTGTTAACAAAAAAATCTTAAGTTTGTCAATGAAAAATTTGAAGTCTATCAATGAAAATACTGAGCCTATCAATGAAAATCTTAACATGAAAAACAGAAAATCTGAGCCTCTCAATGAAAAAATTGAGCTTATCAATGAAAAAAACTAAGTTTGTCAACAAAAAATCTAAAGTTTATCAGCATAAAAACTGAGCCTATCAATAAAAAATTTGAAATTTGTCAATGAAAAAACTAACTCTGTCAACAAAAATCTTAATAGGAAAACTAAAAATTTGAGCCTATCAATGGAAAATCTTAAACATGTCAACAAAAATATTAAGTCTGTCATTGAAAAATATGAGCCTATCATCGAAAAATATTAGACTATCAATGATGGTTCTCATCACATTCTGAGGACAAACTATGCACATAACTTGTTTATTTACTAAAATAGAATGTGTCAAATAAATTTGCACAATCTCTTATAATGTTATTACAGATAAATGTGCTTGAATAAAAAATTATAGTTACAAATTAATGTTTTCGTTTACATGTTCAGTCTGCTCCTGTGATTGTGGTTGTGACAATGCAATATAGGATCCTTGGTCTTAAAATCGTAAGTGAATTATGATTAATTAGTACAAATCATCATATAGTTTGTAATCCATCAATGAAAGGAGAAAATGTACTAACAAAAAAGAGGTAGTTGCCCTCTATAATTCAACATATGAATAGCTAGAAGGTGAGGCACCATGGTTACTTAGTACATTTGTGTTGGTATATATGCCCTAGGACCTAGTTTTGGTCTATCTTTGTACTACTTGACTCTGATATTCATATATATATCTTTCTGGCATTGTCGTTATCATTGTTTTTCTACATCTGCGCATATGTACTAACATGATAATGTCCCTGGAGACAGATTGGATCTGTGCTCGAACTATAGTCCCCAATCGATGTACCTTAGTGGATATGGGACAGCTATGGTACTTGTGAGACTGGTATGTGGGCTGGTTAGGCACGTGGTGCTAACGCAGACACATGGGTATATCATTTGGAGGATATACTGGATAGACCCGCTGTGAGGCTATGACTTGGTGTCATGAGTTATCCTCACAAGTGACAGGAGATGCATTGATCCCTTGACTTGAGGTCATTGACCATTCTATATGGTTAGGGATTTGCTTTGATACAACCTAACACCTCGCCGTAGTTGGAGGTCATAACGGTTGTCATTGAGCATGTCACGACCCATATGAGAAGGTCAATGGACAGACATAGGATTTGCCCCTTCCTTAGGGAAGCATGATATCCATAGAGCTCCTCTATGGTTCTATGACTGAGAGTGTATGGCCATACCCAGGTGAGAACCTGTTTTAGTCATAGCCATGTGATTGGGTGAAAACAAGTGGTGACACACTTGTCCAATCGGATAGCAGTTCGGCAAAGAGACTGTAATGCATCTGTACCTAGTTGCGATGATGGGGATGTCGATGTCGATATCCATTCCAATGACCTGGGTAGTAACGATGCACAGCTAGGTGCCACTCACTGCTTGTGGTGACCTTTGGTCAGCACTGCCGGCATCAGAGGAACCTACAGGGTCGCACACCTTGATACTTGAGTTCTTGTATTGATCGGGAAGCCTTATGATCGAGTTATTGGATAACTTGGATCTAATTGGGAGATTTCATCTGCGCCAATGGGCCTGATGAGATGGAAGGATGTTATTGGAGCCAAACTCTATTTATGACAGGTTGACCCGAAATTGACCATGGTTGGCCACATTTGGATTAGGGTTGCATTGGATTGGATCCAAGTGCTTAATCAAGCCATGTAATGAAGTTTGGGCTAGCTCATTATCCAATGAGGCCCAATAATAAGTTGTCATGAAGAGGCAATGGGCTAAAAGGGTATAATGGGGAGGAAGTCAAGCCCATTGGCGCCTAAGGGGCATAATGGGGTTTGGATGGCAAATTTGCTTCATTAAGGAAGCTTTATGCGCCTAGCCCTCTCCCATTGATAGTGTGAATGCATTAAGGCATTGCTTGGGGCGCAAGGCTAGGCCTTGGCGCACAAGGCAAGGCTAGGTAGCTTATGGAAAGGTTGAATGAGGTTTATGGTAAAGTCTTGGAGACTTTCCTTACCTCAAACCTTCTCATCCAAGCCATACACTTGTCATGATCTCAACCCTTGCCCTAACCGCCTCTAGCTCTTTATAAGTGACCCTAGCCGCCCCCTCTTAGAGGTTACAATCCTTAGAGGCGTGACAACAAGAGGAGGGGCGAAAGCAAGGGCTTGAAGGGCGACAACACCAAGAAGTGGCGCATCTTCTTCTTCATTCCAAACCCTAGCCGCAAGCCTCTTCCTTCTCTCTTGACGCAAGGAACTTGATGCTTGGCGGTTTCCCTCTCCCTCATCCTTCTTCATCTTTGGCGCATCTACCTTGGAGGTGGCGCATACTTTGAAGAAGGAGCACAAGGCTTGGATCTTCTTCCCGAGGCTAGCACCGGGCGTGGAAGAAGAGGACTCGAGGGATCTTTGTGTGTGAGACTGCAGAGGGCGCACGCTTGGGCGCCTATCACGACATCGACCTCATCTTGCTCTAAGGTATTTCCTAACTCATCGTGTCGACTCTCTTGCTTGCGATCTTCATTGGGTTTTTGGGACCGGCCTGTTTCGGGGATATTGCTTCCGCTGTGCAATGTATTTTGTAATCTCTATCTCTGAAAATTGTAAAATATCCCCGGAGTTTCCCAACAGTGGTATCAGAGGGACTTGCAAGACTCGAACGATGTTTTACGCTTTTCTTTCATGCTCACATGCCATATCTCTATTTTCGTCAATAGCATGATGCATGGCAAATGATTTTTCTAAGTAGGAAAAATTAGGGTTTCTTGTTTCTATCATCCTCTCAATCTCTTTTGGATTTTTGGACTATTTTTCTTGTCTGATTTAAAGATCAAAGGCGCACGTAATTTTGTCAAGTAGGACGGGCATTGTGTCTTCGGACTGGCCAAGTCTCTTGATCTGACAAAATTGCCAGCCGAAAGGATCGCTGAAATCATCATGAAAAATAAATCGCAATTAACCAAAAGATTTGTGAGAAGAAGATGAGAAAAAGAGACTTGTTTTATGAAAAAGTAAAATTTCAGATTTTACGTTTTTCATGAGCATGTAGAATTGCATGAGTAAATACCTTGATTGTGCATAATGTTGTGATCATGAGTCAAGCCCCTCTTGCATGCCTGTGATGTATCCTTGTGCGGCCTGTGTGCCATCTTTTTCATTATTTTTATAAAAATTAAGATGAAGATTAAGGGCTAGGCGCATCCTTCTTGGACCTTGATGCTCGTATCTTGCTTGATGGCGCAAGCATGCAAGGTGGCGCATGCAAGCTGGTGCTTGGTTGCTTGGTGGCACAAGAAATCTTGGCCCCTTGCATGGTGGCGCACCTTCCTTGGAGGAAGACCATGGCATTGGCCGAACCTATGGGGAACTTTTAAAGTGTACCTCTAGGGTTTGAGAGCTAAACCATGAGAGAAGGACCTTGGAGCCAACCTTGAAGTTCAAGCTAGAGGTCGGCTAGGTTAGGTCTAGTTTTTGGGGCTTGAGTTCTAGGACAAGAGTTGAACCTCTTTCATGGCATGGATTGGTTCAATGTCTTGAATAGGATATGATCACATCATTCTTTACTGCTTTTATTATTATCTGCAGAAGCATGCCTGTAATGTTTTATCGTTATGTTATCACCATAGGATTGCATGCCTGTAATGATAGACATAAGATAAAACTGAGATGATGAGACCTTAAACAAAAACCCTCAATTAAAATATCAAGTCTAGTAGCCTTCTAACGCGTAGCCCTCACTAAGCTATCGATCAGTGGAGTTGTGAATTATTTCCCACCCTCGTGGGACACACCCACTTATCTTTAGAAAGTGCATGGTGACAATGGTTTCCCCAGTCCAGTTTTAACCTAGGCGTACCTTCGCAAGGAAACTCGTTGGCCCTAGGCATAACGGTTAGGAATGGACTTGACTAGATTTTCATGTGTGCTAGGCACATGATGAAACTCTAGAGGCATCGTTGAGAGGTTAGGGTTTCATGCTGTATCCAGCCCTCGCTGGACATGAAATGCCTGGACTGTCTCAATAAGGGAATTGCTTGGAGCAATCAGCCGGCGCGCCCTGTTAGGGTATGCCCTTAAGGCTAATGTTTGAGGCCATGGGTTATTTTCAGTATCATGTATAAACTATATATATATGTTTTTATAAAGGCAATTGTTGTTATTCAGATTGTTACATTATCTGCTGTTGTATGTATACTTCTGAGTAATGTCTCAATGATGTTCAGCTTAGCTGACATTCAGTGTTGTCCTTAGTCGAGATATCTCGGTGAACATGAGACAGCCTTGTTATGATTGAGACTAATATGTGTTCTAAACTTATAGGATGCTTCGCGCATAGAATAAGATTTAGACACATAGGTGCATTGGATGTACTGGACTGACCCTACTTAGGATATTCAATTGTTTGTCACAATGTGAATAATCCTTGTATGCAAGCAAGTGGTATATTCCCTCTGACTTGAGATCACTTGTGTTTCTAAGTGTTGATTGGCATTATCTTGAGGTAGTTCAATATCATTTCAAAGATAATGGTTAAGGATTATCTTGGATAGTGGGCATGAGTCATGTTAGGGCACTTATGATAGATATAGGATTGCCTCTCCTAGTTGGAGTGTGATGTTCTAAAGGGCCCCCTGGATGAAATGGTTGAGAATGTGTATGGCCATACCCAGACGACTATGTTCGTCTGATCTAACCATTTTCATCATGTTGGAATCGCAGGCTTGACATGCTTGTCCAATGGGAACATCTAGTGGCAAAGGGAAACATGTATGCCAAGTGAATTAGATTCACACTTGTGCTGTGGTTTGGGAGTAGTCTTGGAAGACTCTTTCCTTCATAACGGGAGACAGTGATGTGTTGCTAGATACCCCTCTCTGATCGTGATAACGTAAGTTATCGTTACCGACATTGAAGGAAACCCTTAGGGTCGCACAATTTGATGATATAGCTTACTTATGTCAGATCGTGTGAACTGGAGGAATTTAAGCTCTGATTGGAAGTGAGATCTAGTCTAATCATGTTTAATTGATTAGGGCATATGATCGGTAAGCTTCGATCGGGAGGATTGATGCTTGATCGTAAAGATCAGGGGTTCAATGAGATGTGTGGTTAGATCTTGAGCCATATGGTTCAAAGAGATCATAACCAGGGCTGGTTCGACTTGATGCTTGAACCAATTCGAAATTGGACCGGTTCATTAGTGAACGCATGATTCAATTAAGAGGGAAGTTTTCGATGGGTTGAATGGGAGTTAAGGAGGGAGTTACATGTTTGGTTCTTACCATATGTGGTAACCGAACATTCCTTCTTGGTCTCTCTCTCTCTCTCTCTCACGGTTTCGAGAAGAGCTCTCATTTTTCTTCCTCTTTTCGGCTCTCTCTCGTGTGGATCTTTTTCACGCAAGGGAAGAACTTCGACCAGCCAAGAGTGCACATCTTCCTCTCCAAGACACGATTAAAGACTCCTTGGTGTCTTTGCTAGCACAAGGAACACAAGGAAGGAAGTCGACATCATCTTGTGTGTGACATCTTTGGAGAAGAGGCACTCGCCCCCTTTCATCTTCCAAGCCGCCTCTTACATCATGGCAATGGTAATACTCTAACTTGTTCTATACAAGTTTTATAAGGTTGATCATGTGCTCAATCCATGCGATTCTATGATGACCTAGTATTTCCGCTACAACAAGTTTCTGAATGATGCTTGTGACCAAGGTTTCCCAACACGCCCACCTTAGGAAACATGGGTCACTTTGTGCATCTCATCCCACCCTCGTGGGACGCGAAGCCCTATGTGGAATGAGGATCTCATCTCACTAGGAAATCTTGGATTTCTCGATTGACTTTGTGAGTTGTCAATTCGATTAAAAATAGTGGGAGCCATGGTCATTTAAAACAAGTCCAGTTTAAATGACTCGAAGTAGTACTAATCTGCTGTTTCTTGGTTGTTGTAGAACAATGGCAGTTGGTCACTGCGATCTACTTTGGAAAGGGATAAGTTGGTTGGATCCAACTTACTGGATTGGTATATGAACTTGAGAATCATGCTCAAGCTCGAAAGGAAGCTTTATGTCCTTGAGCGTCCTTTTCCTGAGCCACTTCCATGCTCGGCCTCAGTGGCTGAGAGGGATGCTTATGATAAGCATCAGGTTGATACTTTGGGGGTTGCTAACCAACATGTCACCTGAATTTAGAAGGTGATATGAAACGAAGAGTGCCTCTAAGATTATTTTTAATCTAAGGCAGTTCTTTGATGAATTGGTTGAGCTCAATCCTCCTAAAGTTGATATTCAGTGTGTTGAGCCGAAAGGCTTGACCAAGGAACTGAAATTAAAGATGGATATGATCAGGAATAATATGTGTTATTCATGTGGAGGGCCACCTCACATGTTGAAGGACATGTTGCAACTTCAGAATGAGGAGAAGAAAGGCAAGGCCTTGTCTTCATGCTCAGGTATTTATGTTACCGAAGTCAACCTTTCTACTCCTATGACATGGGTATTGGATACCGCATGTGGAGCTCATATTTGTACAAATATGCGAAGGCTCTGAAAGGGCAGATCGATAAGGCCTAGAGAGATTGACCAACGGATAGGTAACAGGGCACAAGTTGCTGCTGTTGCTGTAGGAGTTTCTCTCCCTGCCTTCTGGACTTCAGTTAAAGCTAGACAATTGCTATTATGTACCTTCCCTTACCAAAACATTGTATCCACTCCTTGCTTGGCAAAGAAAGGATTTAAGTTTGAAATAAAAGAGAACTTATGTTCTTTTTCTTTTGCAAACATGTTTTATGGGAAGGGTACTTTGTGCAATGGTCCGCATGTCTTGGACATGGATAGCTCTATTTGTAACATAAATAATAAAAGGACCAAACTGAGTGGTTCAGTTGGTGCTTTCCTACGGCATTGTCGATTAGCCCATATAAACAAGAATCGCATTCGACAACTCCATGCAAATGGGTTGTTAGATTCGAGTTCCTTGGAGGAACTTGATACATGTGAGACTTGTTTATTAGGGAAAATGACAAAGGCGCCCTTCACCAAGACTGGTGAGAGGGCAGGAGGTTTATTAAATTTCATACATACTGACGTGTGTGGGCATTTCAATAAACAAGCCAGAGGAGGGTATAACTACTTCATCGCGTTTACTGATGACTTCAGTAGATATGGTTATGTCTATCTGATGAGACATAAGTCTGAATCCTTTGAGAAATTTAAGGAGTTTAGACATGAAGTAGAGAACCAGCTTGGTAGATCCATTAAGGCTCTTCGATCAGATCGTGGTGGAGAGTACCTGAACGGTGAGTTCTTTGACTATTTGAGAGAGTGTGAGATCATATCCCAACTCACTCCTGCTGGAACACCTCAATGCAATGGTGTGTCTGAAAGGAGAAATCGAACTTTGTTGGACATGGTTCGATCTATGATGAGTCATGCAACTCTACCTCCCTCATTCTGGAGACATGCACTTGAGACAGCTTCTCTAATACTGAATAATGTTCCATCTAAGAGAGTCTCAAAGATTCCATACGAGGTATGGAGTGGGAGACGCCCTAATCTCACTTTTATCAGGATCTGGGGATGTAAGGCTTATGTCAAACGTCAGGATTCTAGCAAGCTAGAACCTAGATCTGATAAGTGTATGTTTGTGGGGTACCCTAAGGAGACTAAGGGTTACTACTTCTATGTTCCCACCGAGAACAAAGTTTTTGTTGCTTGAGGTGCTGTCTTTCTACAGAAAGACTTTCTCATGAAAGAAGTTAGTGGAGGAAGTTTGACTTGGACGAGGTCTAAGTTCAACCACAAGACATAGAGATGGAACTTGAGCCACCTGCACCGGTTGCTAGGCAACCTGAGGCTCAGACACAGGCTCCATGTAGGTCTGGGAGAATTCGTCGTGCACCTGAAAGGTACGGGTCGCTGCCGACCCAACACGATGGGATCTTCATCATTGAGGATGAATCCAGAACCTATGATGAGGCGGTCAGTGGACCGGACTCTGAGAGATGGCTTGATGCCATGCGATCCAAGATGGATTTTATGTCAGCTAACCAAGTCTGGGATTTGGTTGAGCTGCCTGATGGGGTAAAACCCATAGGGTGTAAATGGGTCTTCAAGAGGAAGACAGACATGGATGGCAATATAGTTACCTATAAGGGTAGACTAGTGGCTAAATGATTTAAACAAGTCCATAGGGTGGACTATGATGAAACCTTCTCGCCAGTTGCCAAGATCAAATCCATTCGGATTCTGCTTGCTATAGCTGCATATCATGACTATGAGATATGGCAGATGGATGTGAAGACAGCGTTCCTTAACGGGAAGCTGACTGAGGATGTGTATATGACACAACCTGATGACTTCATCTATCCTGCAGAGGCTAATAAGGTCTGCAGGCTAAAGAAATCCATTTATGGATTAAAGCAAGCATCTCGAAGTTGGAATCTTCAGTTTGATAAAGCTGTGAGAGATTATGGCTTTATCAAAAGTGAAGATGACGCCTGAGTATACAGAAAATTCAGTGGGAGCTTGATGACTTTTCTGGTCATGTATGTCGATGACATACTGCTCATCGGAAACGACATCCCTAGTCTTCAAGCTGTGAAGACATGGTTAGGGAAGTGTTTCGAGATGAAGGACTTAGGGGAGGCCGCCTACATTCTAGGCATGAGGATCTACCGGGATAGATCCAAGAGGCTCTTGGCCCTTAGTCAGAGTACCCACATTGATAAGGTCCTGGAGAGGTTCAACTTGGAGCAATCCAAGAAAGGATACCTTCCAGTGAGACATGGCCTTACTCTCTCAAAGAGCCAGTGTCCTACAACACAGGCTGAGAGGGATAACATGAGTCAAACTCCCTATGCTTCGGCAGTGGGATCAATCATGTATGCAATGCTGTGTACTAGACCAAATGTGGCTTATGCTGTAAGCATAACCAGCCGATACCAATCCAATCCAAGTCTGCAGCACTAGGTGGCTGTAAAGAATATCCTTGAGTATCCTGAAAAGGACTAAGGATTTATTCTATATGGTCTACGGGGGACAGGAAGAGCTCAGTGTGTAGGGCTTCACTGATGAGTCGTTCCAGTCTGATCCTGACGACTTCAGATCGCAGACCGGCTATTTGTTTAAGATAGTTGGAGGTGCTGTATGCTGGAAGAGCTTCAAGCAATCCACCATAGCTAATTCTACAACCGAAGCTGAGTATGTGGTTGCTTCTGAGGCAGCCAATGAAGCCGTTTGGATCAGGAAGTTCTTTTCTAAACTTCAGGTGGTTCCAAGTGCAATGGATCCCATTGAGCTCTACTATGACAACAATGGGAACTGCACATGTTGAGGAACCACGGTCTCATCAAATGTCCAAACACATACTCAGGAGATTTCGCCTGATCAGAGAGATCATTGATCGAGGTGATGTCAAGATTAGCGGAATTGACACAGAGAGCAATCTAGCAGACCCACTGACCAAGGCTTTGGCACAGCAGAAGCATGATGGTCGTACTAGAGATATGGGGTTGAGGTTGCTCAACCTCTAGGTCTTAGTGCAAGTGGGAGATTGTTGGTGTATATGCCATAGGACCTAGTTTTGGTCCATCTTTGTACTACTTGACTCTGATATTCATATATATATCTTTCTGGCATTGTCGTTATCATTGTTTGTCTACATCTGCGCATATGTACTAACATGATAATGTCCCTGGAGACAGATTGGATCTGTGCTCGAACTATAGTCCCCAGTCGATGTACCTTAGTGGATATGGGACAGCTATGGTACTTGTGAGACTGGTATGTGGGCTGGTTAGGCACGTGGTGCTAACGCAGACACATGGGTATATCATTTGGAGCATATACTGGATAGACCCGCTGTGAGGCTATGACTTGGTGTCATGAGTTATCCTCACAAGTGACAGGAGATGCATTGATCCCTTGACTTGAGGTCATTGACCATTCTATATGGTTAGGGATTTGCTTTGATACAACCTAACACCTCGCCGTAGTTGGGAGGTCATAACGGTTGTCATTGAGCATGTGACGACCCATATGAGAAGGTCAATGGACAGACATAGGATTTGCCCCTTCCTTAGGGAAGCATGATATCCATGGAGCTCCTCTATGGTTCTATGACTGAGAGTGTATGGCCATACCCAGGTGAGAACCTGTTTTAGTCATAGCCATGTGATTGGGTGAAAACAAGTGGTGACACACTTGTCCAATCGGATAGCAGTTCGGCAAAGAGACTGTAATGCATCTGTACCTAGTTGCGATGATGGGGATGTCGATGTCGATATCCATTCCAATGACCTGGGTAGCAGCGATGCACTGCTAGGTGCCACTCACTGCTTGTGGTGACCTTTGGTCAGCACTGCCGGTGTCAGAGGAACCTATAGGGGTCGCACACCTTGATACTTGAGTTCTCGTATTGATCAGGAAGCCTTATGATCGAGTTATTGGATAACTCGGATCTAATTGGGAGATTTCATCAGCGCCAATGGGCCTGATGAGATGGAAGGATGTTATTGGAGCCAAACTCTATTTATGGCAGGTTGACCCGAAATTGACCATGGTTGGCCACATTTGGATTAGGGTTGCATTGGATTGGATCCAAGTGCTTAATCAAGCCATGTAATGAAGTTTGGGCTACCTCATTATCCAATGAGGCCCAATAATAAGTTGTCATGAAGAGGCAATAGGCTAAAAGGGTATAATGGGGAGGAAGCCAAGCCCATTGGCGCCTAAGGGGCGTAATGGGGTTTGGATGGCAAATTTGCTTCATTAAGGAAGCTTTATGCGCCTAGCCCTCTCCCATTGATAGTGTGAATGCATTAAGGCATTGCTTGGGGCGCAAGGCTAGGGCTTGGCGCACAAGGCAAGGCTTGGTAGCTTATGGAAAGGTTGAATGAGGTTTATGGTAAAGTCTTGGAGACTTTCCTTACCTCAAACCTTCTCATCCAAGCCATACACTTGTCATGATCTCAACCCTTGCCCTAACCGCCTCTAGCTCTTTATAAGTGACCTTAGCCGCCCTCTCTTAGAGGTTACAATCCTTAGAGGCGTGACAACAAGAGGAGGGGCGAAAGCAAGGGCTTGAAGGGCGACAACACCAAGAAGTGGCGCATCTTCTTCTTCCTTCCAAACCCTAGCCGCAAACCTCTTCCTTCTCTCTTGACGCAAGGAACTTGATGCTTGGCGGTTTCCCTCTCCCTCATCCTTCTTCATCTTTGGCGCATCTACCTTGGAGGTGGCGCATACTTTAAAGAAGGAGCACAAGGCTTGGATCTTCTTCCCGAGGCTAGCATCGGGCGTGGAAGAAGAGGACTCGAGGGATCTTTGTATGTGAGACTGCAGAGGGCGCACGCTTGGGCGCCTATCACGACATCAACCTCATCTTGCTCTAAGGTATTTCCTAACTCATCATGTCGACTCTCTTGCTTGCGATCTTCACTGGGTTTTTGGGACCAGCCTGTTTCGGGGATATTGCTTCCGCTGTGCAATGTATTTTGTAATCTCTATCTCTGAAAATTGTAAAATATCCCCAGGGTTTCCCAACAATTTGGATGTGCAACTACAAAGACTAGAATGAGGGTATGGTACTAGGAGGTCGTGTGGGCACCTGTTCCCTGTCAAATATTTTAGTAATAATAAAAGAGGTAGAAAGGATACATTTATTTAAATGCACACACCTCTGTATATTAATACATAGAAGGAATAATGGTTGTTGGAATAGAAGGTATAGTAGAGCAATATCATAAAGGCACACGTGAATGAGGTGTTATAACTGTGGGGCACCTTCCTCATTTGTTTTCCTTGTTCTTCTTTCTAGTGAACCCTTCTTTCATTTCTCCTTTGGACCTTTTCTTGACACAGGGGGCTGTAAGGTTATAACTGGGCCCGTCAGCACTTCATTGCTTGCTTCATCAAGGTCCTTAAGCAAATGTCTAGCTGCTAAGATCTCATCTACTTGTATACTTATTTGATTGGTTGTAGGTTCTATCAATTTCATGGCTTTTCTGGAATGCATGATCTTTGTTAAAATACAATATTATTTTTTACATACTCGGCAATAAACAGACGTCAAACTCTCCTCTCCAACATTATCAATGGTAGGTGGAATTGTATTAGAACCATAACCTTATCTTGCATACTTTGTCTACCTATGTACTATATAATGAGGTGGTATTGAATTCACATTGTTAGCAGACAACACCTTTATTCCATAAGCATACAAAACTCCATTGCACTCAAACATTTAACATGTGCAACTAATAGTCACTGTATTTGGTATGTCCACCACAACCTCTTCTCCACCACCATTTAGAGAAGTTATCAAAAATATCATTCCACCATTAGCTTAGGCCATGAACACAATAGTAAAATCAATGCTTAACTTATAATGTTGTTCAAACTCTTCGTACATAATTATGGTGTAAACCCCAAATACTTCTATCAACATATTACAAAAAACAACACTTGGTGTACTATTCCTACTCTTGAAATCATTTTTTATTTCCTTCTCATGAAAGAATTTAAGTGTTTTCTCTTATTTCTCTAAAAAAGCAAAAGGAGATAATTTTTTTCTTGAAGAATTGTTTGAAGTGAGCATTCATACTCTCACATTGCTATGTTGTGCTCATACCAGCATAAAATGTTTCCATATGGTTGCATGCAAGCTACTTTGTACTCAATAAAAAAAATTCATCATCCAAGGATGTTCCATAAGTTGGTACTTATTCAACAAGTGTTCTCATAGTATGTGAAACCTATCTACACCACACTGCTCATATACACAGTGTCTGAAATCATGAAGAAATGTAGAACTGGTATGAATCATATGGCTCAGATGTCTTGCTACATTATTGAAGATATGCCATAAATAAAGATAGTGTGATGGGTTTGGCACCACAGTCTCAATGGCTTTTGAAATTGCTTCAAATTGATCCATAAAAATGGTAATAGGACGCTGATCAGACATTGCTTTCAAAAATGTATCTAACAACCAAATAAAAGAATCAGCTGAAACATTAAATAACAGTGTAGCACCAAATATAATAGTATGCTTATGGTGATTCACACCAACAATTGGAGCAAACAACATATCATTCTCATTTGTTTGAAAGTTAGTATCAAAACAAATTACATCGCCAAAATAAATGTAATCCATGATTGATCTACCATTAGCCCAAAAAAATTAGCATGCTCTCCTAACTCATGAGCTTTAATAGCAAAAAAGAAATAAGGATCTTTGGCCTGTCTCTTCATCATGAAATTTAAAATACCCTTCTTTTATGTATTATCCAATGTTTTCCTTTTTTGTTTTTGAATATAATTTGTATTATCACCTCTTATGAAACAAATTTCATCATTAGCTACCCTTGACTAAAAATAATTATAGATATAGTGAGCCTTGATACCAGAATTAATCAATTGGTCTGTAAGAGCATGTTAGAAAGTTAAGATTTTTCTATGAGATCTCAGCATTTGGATCTTATTTGGGCTAGTCATTAGATGGTTATGATCAACAAAAACTTTGGATACTATCCACACACCATCAATAGAAATTTTGAAGTTAATCTGGGCTATACAGTTTTTTCTAGTCTCAACTTATGGATTCTTAGTCACATGAGTTCTATGTACTTGTTTCAACCCTTGTTTGCTACAAGGAAATGTATGATACCTCAAACTACCATCTTTTCTATGCTCTAGGTATAATTTTTTCATACTAAAACCAAGTCTTTTGGTATACTCATTATAAAAATTATATGTTGCAACTTCATAATTGGAGACCATACCAATAATTGGAACCACAAAACCACCAGAACTAGTTTCCCTACTAACAAAATCTTTTGATTTCCCAACATCCTTAAAAAAGTAACATGATATGAATTAACATGTGTGTAAATATACACCAAAATAACAATAATTCTTACCAACTCTTCAATGTTGGTTTTGATATTAGATGAGACCATATTTACAACATCTTTTGATGTCACTAACGGTTATCACTGAAAAATTTATATTTGTCAAGGAAAATTTAACGTAAAGTCTAACAATGAAAAAAATTAAGTCTGTCAACGATAAAATAGGGTTTGTCAATGAAAAAAGTAAGCCTGTCAATGAAAAAATATGGGTTGTCAACAATAAAATATGGTATGTCTTTCTCAAACAAATGGACTTTACCCTACTAAAATCAGGGATATCAACAAAAATACCAAGGGTAACAATGAAAAAATAGGGTCTCACAACTATAAAATTTTGATCTGTCGACTATAAAATATAATCTATCATTCCCAAGAAATTTAGGTTCTATCAATGAAAATACAAAGATGAGTCGATGAGAAATCAAAAACTATAAAAGATAGTACTTAGATTGCAAGGAAGTGAGAAGAAGAAATGATGAGTAATTTATACATGTTGCTATAGAAATTTCTCGAAGACGAAACCTTTTTGCAGGAGCCTCGAAACCCTCTTACGGGCGCTTTGGGTCTTCGATGCAAGACACACGAGATTAGGGAGCTTCGAGAAGCCTTCACTGGAGAGAATAGGGGAGCCTTCACCGGAGACAAGGAATCACCAGTCGCATGAGCTAGGGCATGATATGAGCTTTGGGCATGGAAGAAAGGGTGTGGGGTTGGGTTTTTGGTGGGAATGGGCAACGGTAAGAGGGGGAGATGGGTGTTTTTGGAAAAAAAAAAAAGGGCATCAAATTTTGTGCCTCCACCACATGGCTTCAAGATTCGTCGAAGCCAGATCCCATTATCCAGCTTCTATCAATTATAAGATTTTTTTTATTGGTAGGTTTAAGATTTTCGTTCATATAAACACAATTATCATTGATAGGTTTAGATTCTTCATTGATATACCTGGATTTTTCGTTTAATTAAACACAATTATTGCTGATAACTTAGATTTTTCATTGATAGTGTCAGATTTTGCATTGACATAAACACAATTATCGTTGATAGACTCAAATTTTTTGTTGACATAAACACAATTATAGTTGATAAGCTCAGGTTTTTTTATTAACATTAACACAATTATCATTCACTTACAAATATCTTTGACAACTCCCTCTTGTTGTTTGTCTACTAGCTGTTTATTTATATCACCTCCCTCTTCTTTATCTACTCCTCTAGCTGATGATCCTTCCTCATCAGCATTAGAAGCAATTTCAAAATTAATTTGGATATCTAAATTATGGTGAATTCTAATAATATTTCATTAATGGAGAATCCTTTCATCTGCTCATCTCAATTATTTCTAAGATACTCGACCCCCAATATATCCAATGCTATGCTCGAGCCTCTCAACGAAAAAACTAGTCTGACAACGTTAAAATCGTGTTTCTCAACGTGAAAATCTTATTTGTCAACAATAAAATCTGAGCCCGTTAATGAAAATTTATAGTTTGTGTCAAAGAAAAAATTTGGTCTATCATCAAAAATAAAAAGACTATAAAAAGGGTCTACTAACGAAAAAATAGGGTCTGTCAATTATAAAATATGGTTTGTCTTTCTTAAACAAATGGACTGTATCGTACTAAAATAAGGTCTATCAATGAAAATACAAAGGCTTTCAATGAAAAAATAGGTTTCATCAACGAAAAAATAGAGTCTGTCAATAAAACAATTTGGACCCAAAACGATGATTTAGGTCTATTAACTATAAAAAAATGTTTGGTCATTCTAAAGAATTAAAACTGTACCAACTAAAAATCAAGGCTATCAATAAAAAAACAAAGGTCAGCCAGCGATAGTACTTAGATTACAAGGGAGAAAAAGAAATGATAAATAAAGTATACATGTTGTTATAGAACTTTTATGAAGATGAAACCCTTTTGTGGGAGCTTGGAAACCCTCTTACAAGAGCTTTGTGCCTTCGTTGCAGGACGGATGAGCTTCCAGGAGCCTTCACCGGAGACAATGGGGTGCGAAGCGATCACCCAAGCTAGGACATAAAGCGAGTGTTGAAAGAAAGGACATGTGGTAGTGTTTTTGGTTTCAAAAGGGATTAAACCCTAACTAGTAATGAGGGTTAAGCAGAGAGGGGTAACGACTGACAGACAGTCGACGATTATAGTGAGAGACGAGTGAGAAATAGCGGTGGAGGGCATCGGGATTAGCATCACCACAACATGGCTTTGAGATTCGTGGATAACAACTTAGGGTACCCAACTTAAAAATTCTAAGCTGGGTATGCATCCCCTCGCTCCTTCGCTTGAGCCCATGTTTCCATCTTCCTGTCCACGGAAGTAAGTGTAGAAGAAATTCTAGGCAAGGAGCGAAGATGTACAACAAAGTAAGGATGCTTTATTAGGATTTAGTGGAGATGCCAAGGGTGAAGATTGGAAAGCTGCAATCCATTCTTATTCTATGTGCAGCTAGCGAACAGATCTTCAAGGTTGTTGGGATACGCTAGGAATGGAGGAGAGGAAGAGGAGAGGAAGAGGTGCAGCTGCAGCCGAAACCTTTGCCATTTGCACGTTGAAGAGGATGCGATAGGCGATGGCGAAACAGGGAATGGGGTAGGGGAGCTGACCAAAGCAGGGGAGCAGTTGGTGAGTGTCGATTGGGGCTGGCTGCTTGCACTGCCTGGTGGAGTAGAGGAAAAGAAGATGCTGTCGCTAACATCTGGAGAGTACCACGAGGAGCTTATAGTTCCCGAAACACCAGGCAGAAACAACACTGGAACTTGTCATGAGATAGGTTAGAATAGGGAAGGCGAGTTGTGGCGGCTTCATATCTATGTTGACCTGAGCCTAAATGAGGCTCCTTGGTACCCAAGGACGAGGAGGAGGAAGTTAGGGGAAGGGAGCTGGTTTGGTGGTGATGACTAGTTGGAAAGAAAGCATGACTAGAGCTCACAGTTGGCAGGCGCAGGGGACGTCGAGCAGCGAAACAAGGGACATGGAAAGAGTGTATGGTAAGGTGGAGCTAGAGTGGAGGTTGCCGAGAAGGGGAGGCTCCAACCTCGTCTCCCCACGCGGATCTACATACTGTTAAAAGTAAACTTGATTTGGACAACAAGAACGTGGCATCGTGGACATGGTAACGTGACACAAGCTCCATGACTTCAACTGTGTTTTAGCAATTAGTTATTTTAAGTATTTTTATTTTAGCAAATTATTATTTTAGGTTTACTTATTTTAGTCAATATCTTGTATTATATATTTCATGTTTACCTAATGAAATTGCACCGAGTTATTATCCTCTTCAACGTTATTGTTTCCTTGTTTGCGGAATTGGTGTTAACAAAGTGGTATCAGAGCATTCACCGATCTTGTCCTTGCTTCCGCATACGTAAGAAATCTGCCTGTGTGACAGGCGATGAAGAGACAAAGGGATATCCTCGTCGAGCTTGCGACGAGAAGTGCCAAAGTCGAAGACTAATCAGCCAGTCTTATGGCGACGAAGAAGACGAAGAAGGCGAAATCATAGATCGTGCAAAGAAATCCGGCGCTGATCTATCCAGATCGTCCGCCGAAGGCAAAAACAACAAAAATCCGACGAAATCTGCCTGCTTTACAGGTGACGAACCGAAGAAATCTTGCTGATTTCTCTTCCCTAATTCGAGAAGACGTACGAAGAAGACGAAGACAACGTCTTCCCTGAGCCTCCAGGCGACGAATAAGATGTACAAACGAGTCCGGATTAAGACGAGAGCAATCTTCGATTTCGACGCTATCCTCTGTAGAGTGAGGTCGAAGTCGAATATCTCTCATCGGACCGGATCGAGCGCAGAAGACGAAAATCCAGCGACGAAATTTTAGATACGACGAAGCCGAAATCCGTTTACTGATTCGGCGCCATCTTCTTCTCCAGATCTAACTCGCTGCTCTGTTTTGCCCTAGTAAACAGGGGAGTCGACGATTGCTGCCGACGAAATCAGATCCGGCGCTCTTGACGAAGATGAGAAGTCGGCGCGCAGATCCGAAGATTCTACCACTGGGCAGATCTCGGAAAAATCTACAGATCTGTGATTTTTCCGCCTCCACCCTAAAGACGAACACGAGAAATCCAGCCGCCGCATCGCTCTAGCCAAGTGAAGCATCTGACGTCACCAAGAATTAATTTAGGCTACGAGATGCATTTGGAAGACAAATATCAAATTGTTTCTTTACTGCGCACGTCAACAACTCAATTTGCTCACGTCGACAATCAATTTTGGCCAAATTCAATTTTGACCAAGTCCAAAGACGAAGACGAGAAGATTTGTCGTTTTCAGATTCGGCGCTATCCTCTGTTGAGTGAGGTCGAATTCTGAGGCAACAAAATCAACCCTCTTCTTCAGATTCGGCGCTATCCTCTTTTGAGTGAGGCCGAATTCTGCAATCTACCTATTCTCACAATTGAATCTCAGTTTCTTGGTGAAGCAATATTCTCAGTTTTTTGGTCGATTGAATTTGACCACGCTCCAATTGAATCTTGTGATTTGGTCAAAATTAATTTGACTAAGACACTAGTTTCAAAGATGATGAATGGAGGTGGTATGTTTCCTTTCCAATTTCCGAAGCTTACAAAGGAAAATTATGATAATTGGTGTATTAGGATGAAAGCTCTACTTGGATCCCAAGATGTTTGGGAAATTATTGACAAGGGTTTTGAGCAACCTACAAGTACAGATAATTTTACTTAGGCCGAACAAGACGCCTTGCAGAAAATAAACAAAAAGGATCAACAAGCGCTAACCTTAATCCACATGTGTTTGGATGAATCTATGTTTGAAAAAGTTTCAAGTACAGGAACAGCCAAGGAAGCTTGGCAAACACTTAAAAACTCTTTTAAAGGTATTGATAAAGTTATAAAGGTTCGCCTTCAATCCTTAATAGCAGAATTTGAGTCTCTTAAGATGAAATCCTCTGAATTAGTGTCATATTATTTTACTAGAGTCTTATCTGTGGTTAATCAATTAAGACGCTATAGAGAGAAGTTAGAGGATACTCGTGTTGTTGAAAAAATCTTGCGCTCACTTGATCTAAAATTTGAGTACATTGTTGTGGCAATTGAGGAATCTAAAGACGTTGACACAATGACAATTGATCAACTCATGGGCTCTCTACAAGCTCGTGAAGATAGAATGAAAGAGAAAGAAAAAGAACCTCTTGACCAAGCTCTTATTTCTAAGTTATCTATTAAAGACAAATGTAAAGATGAAAGCAAAAATGAAGTACAGAACGAAAGAGGAAAAGAAAGAGCATATGGCACAGGCAGAGGCCGTGGTTATTCTTATGGCAAAGGAAGAGGAAGATTCAATAATTCAGCAGGTAGAGGTTCCAATAATTCGGCAAGAAGAGTTTCCAATAATTTTAACTCTAATTGGAATCGTGGCAGAGGAAGAGGAGAAACAATACCTCAGGTTCAATGTTATAACTGTCAGAAATATGGTCATTATGCTTCATGTAGGCAATCCAGAAAGAAAAGAGGAAATTTATTTTGTGCAAAAAGTGAAGATGAAGAAGAAGTAGCTTTTCTTCTTACATGCAATGAAGAGAAAGATCAACAAGCTTGGTTTTTAGACACAGCTACAAGCAATCATATAACTGGAAAAAAAGATTTATTTGTTTCATTAAATGAATCTTTTAAGAGAAGCATTTCATTTGGTGATGGAAGAAAAGTGAATGTTGAAGGAATTGGCGATATTTTAGTTATTGCCAAAAATGGATCCCATCAATTTATCTCTCAGGTATATTTTGTGTCTGCTCTTACAATGAATATTTTGAGTCTTGGTCAGCTATTAGAAAAAGGATATGACATTCGATTGAAGGATAGCCACTTGACAATCAAAAATTCAGATGGTAAATATCTTGCAAAAGTCAAAATGTCACATAATAAAATGTTCTCTCTTCTACTTCAAACTGATATTCCTAGGTGCTTAAAGGTCAGTACTTCAGACCCTTCTTGGTTATGGCATCATCGCATGGGACACTTGAATTTTGAAAATTTGAAACAATTGGCAAAAGTGAAAATGGTGTATGGTCTACCTTTTATTGAATATCCAAAGCAATTGTGTGAAGGATGTATATATGGCAAACACTTTAGAAACAGTTTCCCAAAAGAATCATCTTCAAGATCTGTGAAGCCACTTCAACTTGTTCATGCTAACATATGTGATCTAATAAATCCTATGTCTCTCGGTAAAAGCAAATATTTTTTATTATTCATCAATAATTTTAGCCGAAAAACATGGGTTTATTTTCTTAAAGAAAAATCAGAAGCTTTTGATGCTTTTAAGAAATTTAAAAGCTTGGTTGAAAATGAATCTGGTTATTATATCAAAGCTTTACGAACTGATCGTGGTGGAGAATTCATGTCAAATAAATTTAATGACTTTTGTGAATATCATGGAATTAGAAGATATTTGACAGTGTCAAGACCTCCTCAACAAAATGAAGTGGTCGAAAGAAAGAACAGAACCGTTCTTGATATGACCAGAAGCATGCTAAAGAGCAAAAGTCTACCAAAAGAGTTATGGGTAGAAGCTGTGGCATGCTCAATTTACTTGTGCAACCGAAGTTCTACAAAGAGTTTGCACAAAGTTACACCTCAGGAGGTGTAGACTAGTAGAAAACACACTCTCTCACACTTAAGGGTTTTTCGTAGTGTTGCTTATGCACATGTTGATGATGAGTTGAGACACAAATTAGATGATAAAAGTGAAAAATTTTGTGTTCATTGGATATGATCCAAAGTCAAAAGGCTATAGGCTCTTTAATCCCAGGAATAAGAAGATTGTCATCAACAGAGATGTTAAATTTGATGAAAATGAATGTTGGAAATGGGAAGCACAAGAGGAAGATTATAATTTTCTGCCTTAATTTATAGAAAATACTAATGAAGATGTTGTGCATGAACAGAACTTCCTCCACCCACAACACCACAATAAGAACTTCCTCCACCCACAACGCCAATACCAGCATTAACACCTATTGAGTACAGTCCATCAAGCTCATCTACGAGGCCCAGAAAGATGAGAAGAATCACAGATATATATGCTGAAACTGATAACAATGTCTCTCTATATTGTTTATTTGTAGGTTCAGAACCACTTGATTTTGAAGAAGCAGTGCAAGATGATAAATGGAGAAAAGCAATGGATGTAGAGATGAATGCAATACACAAAAATGACACATGGGAAATGTCTACTCTTCCTAAAGACAAGAAAACTATTGGTGTCAAATGGATTTACATAATCAAAAGAAATGAAAGAGGAGAAGTGGAGAAGTTCAAAGCTCGTCTTGTTGCTAAAGGGTTTAGTCAACAATATGGGATTGACTATAATGATGTCTTTGCTCCAGTTGCAAGAATGGAAACAGTTAGACTCATCATGGCTTTGGCTACAGAACGAAATTGGAAAATTTACCAAATGGATGTCAAATCTACATTCTTAAATGGATATCTCGAAGAAGAAATATATATTGAACAACCTCCTAGTTACATTGTTAAAGGTAATGAAGGAAAAGTGCTGAAGTTGAAAAAAGCTTTATATGGATTAAAACAAGCTCCTAAGGCTTGGTATAGTCGCATTGACGATTACTTCAAGCAAAAGGGATTCATTAAGTGCCCTCATGAATACGGTCTCTATGTGAAAATCAACAAGAATAATGATATATTAATTGCTTGCTTATATGTAGATGACTTGATTTTCACAGGCAATAATTTATCATTATTCGAAGAATTTAAGAAGAAGATTTCACAGGCAATAATTTATCATTATTCGAAGAATTTAAGAAGAAGATGACCACCGAATTTGAGATGACCGATATTGGATTGATGGCCTATTATCTTGGTATTGAAGTGAAGCAATCAAATGACGACATTTTTGCATCCCAAAAGAATTATTCCATGAAGATTTTGAAAGAATTCAATATGGAAAATTGTCAATCTGTTACTACACCTGTTGATCATACTATCAAGTTATCAAGATATGATGATACTGAGAAGATTGACCCTACAATGTATCACAAGATAGTAGGAAATCTGAGGTACTTGACAAATTCTAGACCTGATATTCTTTATGGTGTCAGTCTTATAAGTCGCTTTATGGAATCTCCTACTCTATCTCATTTAAAAGCTGCCAAAAGAATTTTGTGATATGTTAAAGGAACTTTGGATTTTGGCATGTTTTACTCATCTTATTCAAAGTTTAAACTTGTCGGCTTCAGTGATAGCGATTGGGGAGGAGATATTGATGATAGAAAAAGTACCATAGGTTATTAATTTAATCTTGGAGATGTTGCATTTACTTGGAGTTCTAAGAAGCAAACTATTGTAACACTTTCAACATGTGAAGATGAATATGTAGCTACAACTGCTTGTGTCTGTCATGCTATCTGGCTCAGAAACTTGCTGAAAATTATGCAAATA
This sequence comes from Costus lasius, assembly GCA_027563935.2. Classification (NCBI taxonomy): domain Eukaryota; kingdom Viridiplantae; phylum Streptophyta; class Magnoliopsida; order Zingiberales; family Costaceae; genus Costus; species Costus lasius. The sequence continues at coordinate 36,782,517 of CM050454.1, forward strand.
TCTCAAGATGATGCAATAGAAATTTTTGTGGATAACACTTCAGCCATTGCTTTAGGCAAGAATCCTATCTTTCATGATAGAAGCAAACATATTGATACGAGGTTTCATTTCATAAGAGAATGCATCAACAAAAAAGAATTTGAGTTGAAATACATTAAGTCACAAGATCAAATTGTAGACATACTAACGAAGCCTTTAAAGTTCGAGGATTTTGCAAGGCTTAGAGCTAAACTTGGATTAGCCATAATTCAAGTTTAAGGGAGGATGTTAAAAGTAAACTTGACTTGGACAACATGGACATGGCATCATGGACATGGCAACGTGGAGACAAGCTCCAAGACTTCAACTATGTTTTAGCAATTAGTTATTTTAAGTATTTTTATTTTAGCAAATTGTTATTTTGGGTTTACTTATTTTAGTCAATATCTTGTATTATATATTTCATGTTTACGTAATGAAATTGCACCGAGTTATTATCCTCTTCAACGTTACTGTTTCCTTGTTTGTGGAATTGGCGTTAACACATACATGTTAGGGAATGCTGGGTGTAATTTTAAAATTTTGCAGTCCTAGGACGCAGCGGAAGAAGTATTACACCCGAAACACATTCCTATCCCAAGGATCCTTGCGAGTGAGAGAACACAAGGATGTGTTAGGGTTAGTACCTTTATTGCTTGTTTAGATGTCGAAGCCATGTTGAAGGCGCCCAAGTGTTCACCCTCTACAAGTATCCACGCGTCGACTCCTTGATCGTTGCTCCCTTCCACGCTCGGTGCTAGCCTCGGGAAGAGAATCAAGCCTTCACTTCCACTTGCGCCACCTTCAAGAGAAGTTGCGCCAAGGAAGGGATAGAGAAGATGATGCCGCCAAGGACTTCCCTCTTCTTCTTTGCTTGCGCCACCTCCAAGGTGCGCCTATGGCCAAGGGACGATGAGGGCTTGTGACAAGAAGACGTCACCAAGCACAAAGAATCCTGCGCCAAGAAGAGAGGAAGAGGAAGAACTTGCGGCTCCAAGGAAGAAGTTTGCACCACCTTGTTGTCGCCCTTTGCTTTGCTCTCTCTCCCTTCTATGTGTGTTCACGCCTCCTTAAAGTCCAACCATGGAAGGGGCGGTAAGGGGTCCTATAAATAGGACAAGAGGCGGCAAGGCAATTGCTAAGATCATGCCAAGTGGGCGGCTAGGATAAAGGGGTCTTGAGGTAAGGAAAGTCTCCAAGACTTTACCATAAACCTCATTCAACCTATCCTAATTTGCCCAATGGCCATATCAGCCCAAGACATGCCTTAGATGCATGCATTCCATCCAAGGGAAGGGCAAGGCGCAACAAGCATGAGGAGTTTCGGCTAGGGTAAGAATTTTGGGAGAAACTAGGGTTTTAGGTAAGGTAAGTCTCCAAGACATTACCATATACCTTACCCTACTATCCATATGCGCCCAAGCTCTTTCCAAAAGAGCCATCAAGCCATATCAGCCCCAAGACTTACTTTAGAGGCAAGTATTCCTTCCAAGGAAGAAGGGCTAGGCGCCCTTTACTTCCATAATGAAGCAAAGGCGCCTCCCTCACCCCATTATGCCCCTAGGCGCCAATGGGGTGAGATTACTCCCCATTATACCCTTTTAAGCTAATTCCTCTTCATGACAACTAATTATTGGGCCTCATTGGATAATGAGCTAGCCCAAACTTCATGGCATGGGTTGATTAAGCCATTGGATCTAATCCAATGCAACCCTAATCCAAATGTGACCAATCTAGGTCAATTTTGGGTCAACCTGCCAAAAATGAAGTTTGGCTCCAATAACTTTCTTCCAACTCATCAGGCCCATTGGCGCTGATGAAATCTTCCAAATGGATCCAAGTTATCCAATAACTTGATCTTAAGGCTTCTGATTAAAGCAACGTCAAGAGTCTATTGCGTGTGACCCCGTAGGATCCATATGACGATGGCAATGATGTAAACATCATAAGTAGTGAGGGGTATCTAGCAACACATCACTACTACCCATGTCATAGGACTTAAGTCATTATGGCAACAACTCCTAACAAGCAACGAGGATTCCCATTGCATTACAGATCCCTTTGCCTAAGCTGATATCCTGCCATTGGATTAGTCTCCAGTTTATTATCCAATGCATTGGTCATGACTCAACAAGTGTGGCCACACTTTCCTGTCATGCACCAATAAGGTGGGGCGCCCCAAGGTGGATATCATGCTTCCTCGGAAGGAAGGGGCAAATCCTACTATTGGTCATCCATGTCTCTACGTGACTTATGACATGCCCAATGACAGTCGTTTTGATCTCCCAATTACGGAGAGACGTAAGACTGTATTAAAGCATACCCTTCATCAAGTCTAGACATGAATACCTCAAGTCTAAGGATCAATGCAAACCTCTTGCATGTGAGATTGACTTGTTGACTAGACAAGTCAATCCTCACGGTGGATCACTCCAGTGCATCCAATGCACCTGTATGTCTGCGTTACTGTGCCCCGCACCTAACCAGCCCATACACCAGTCTCACATGTACCGAAGCTGTCCCATATCTGCTAAGGTACCTTGTCTGGGGATAGCTTATGAGAATGGATCCAATCCAAACTCCTGGGACATTATTTATGCAACTCAATACATCAACGCAGGTAGAGAAGTCTGCATAATAACGACCATGCCTATATAAAGAGTAATAGTTCTATCAAAGTACATTCAAACAATGCCTGACCATGTCCATACATTGGTCTTTAGGGCATATACACCAACAATACATCCACCCTCTAACCATCAGAGATGAGTGCCGCTGCTGCCCTCAACGCCTAGTAGCTAAACGAGCAGTAGGGTCGGCACTGCTTTCATCTTCCAAGCATGAGATGGGTGCGAATGCGTGAACAATCCTCAAGGCGCCCATGGATTACGAGAAGTTGGAGTCTAATGCTGAAAAATGTCCTAGGCACAACTCGTGCCTAAAATGGCTTAGGCACGTGCTTCATCCATCGTTTAGTGAGTTCGCATATCAATGCCGCTCACGGAGTTAGTTCGATGCACATCTCTATTAAGTCTGACAATAACTATAAAATTTGACAAAACCATATTTGATAATAAACAACAAAGTTCAATAATAATTATATATCGTCAAATTTATTTAAAACTTATCATTTTATCGTCGAACTCTATCTTAAATCATCGAGCTTATTTAAAATTTATAAATTTATCGTCGAACTTTTTTTAGATATCGATGAACTTTTTCTAAAACATGATTTTATCGTCGAACTTTTTCAAGATATCATCGAACTTTTTTAAAATATATAAATTTATTGTTGAACTTTTTTAAAATTTATAAATTTATTGTCGAACTTTTTCTAAAACATGATTTTATCGTTGAACTTTTTTAAAACTTATGATTTTATTGTTAAAATGTGTCATATATCGTCGAACTCCTTCTCATTTCATTGAACTTGACCAAAATTTGACCCAATTTGACCCAAACCTAAGGATAATGAATGGACATTAACTTAGAAACAATAGTACTTAATTTATACATTTTTCCAATCTCTAATTCCCTATTTTTATTAATTGATGATATTGTCGAACTTCTTCTCATTTCATCGAACTTGACCCAAACTTGACCAAAGTTTGACCCAAACTTGACCAAAGTTTGACCCAACTTGACCCAAACCTAGGATAATAAATGGACATTAACTTAGATACAATATTACTTAATTTATATTTTTTTTTCAATCCGTAATTCCCAGTTTTTGTTAATTGATGATATTGTCAAACTGCATCTCATTTCATCGAACTTGACCCAAACTTGACCCAAACCTAGGGATAATGAATGGACATTCACTTGGCTACAATAGTACTTAATTTATATATTTTTTTCAATCTCTAATTCCCTATTTTTGTTAATTGATGATATTGTCAAACTTCTTCTTATTTCATCAAACTTAACCCAAACTTGACCAAAATTTAACCCAACTTGACTCAAACCTGGGATAATGAATAGACATTAACTTAGATACAATAGTACTTAATTTATATATTTTTTTCAATCTCTAATTCTCTTTTTTTTGTTAATTGATGATATTGTCGAACTTCTTCTCATTTCATCGAACCTGACCCAAACTTTACCCAAATTTGACCCAACTTGACCCAAACCTAGGAAAATGAATGGACATTGACTTAGATACAATAGTACTTAATTTATACATTATTTTCAATCTTTAATTCCAAGTTTTTATTAATTGATGATATTGTCGAACTTCTTTTCATTTCATCGAACTTGACCCAAATTTGACCCAACTTGACCCAAACCCGAGGATAATGAATGGACATTGACTTGGATACAATAGTACTTAATTTATATATATATTTTTTAATCTCTAATTCCCTATTTTTTTAATTGATGATATTATCGAACTTCTTCTCATTTCGTCGAACTCCTTCTCATTTCATCGAACTTGACCCAAATTTAACCCAACTTGACCCAAACCTAGGGATAATGAATGGACATTGACTTGGATACAATAGTACTTAATTTATACATGTTATCAATCTCTAATTCTCTGTTATTGTTAATTGATAATATTGTTGAACTCCTTCTCATTTCGTCAAAATTGGACCCAAACTTGACCCAAATTTGACCCAAACCTGGGGATAATGAATGGACATTGACATGGATACAATAGTACTTAATTTATATATTTTTTAATCTCTAATTTCCTGTTATTGTTAATTGATGATGTCGTCGAACTTATTATCATTTCGTCAAACTTGACCCAAATTTGACCCAACTTGACCCAAACCTAGGGATAATGAATGGACATTGACTTGAACATAATAGTACTTTATTTATACATTTTTTTCAATCTCTAATTCCCTGTTTTTGTTAATTAATGATATTGTCGAACTTGACCCCAATTTGACCCCAACTTAACACAAACCTGGGGATAATGAATGGACATTGACATAGTGGAAAATCCTGTAACATGGTAGAAATTTATTATAATATGGTAGAAAATCTTGTATGTTTACAGGTATAAAGTGTATGTAATGGCAATGATCAACTAGTTCAGATATAGAAATTTATATTGTATACTTACAGATTTTTCTACCTTGTTATAGAATTTTCTACCATGTGCCAGGATTGTTCTACCATGTTACTGTATATTTATACAATATACCATATTTTTGTACCATGTTTTACTGTATATTTCTACTATGTTACAGAATTTTCTACCATGTTACTGTAAATTTCTACCATGGTACATAGTGGAAAAATCCTGTAACATGGTGGAAATTTATTATAATATAGTAGGAAATTCTATATGTTTACAGGTATAAAGTGTAAGTAATGACAATGATCACTCGGTTTAGATATGAAAATTTATATTGTATGCTTACAGATTTTTCTACCATATTACAGAATTTTCTACCATGTGCCAGGATTGTTCTACTATGTTACTGTATATTTATACCATATACCAAATTTTTATACCATGTTTTACTATATATTTCTACCATGTTATAGAATTTTCTACCATGTTACTGTAAATTTCTACCATGGTATATAGTGGAAAAAATCCTATATCATGGTGGAAATTTATTATAATATGATAGAAAATCATATATGTTACGGTTATAAAGTGTATGTAATGACAATGTTCACCTGGTTCAGATATAGAAATTTATATTGTTTGCTTACATATTTTTCTACCATGTGACAGAATTTTCTATCATGTACCAGGATTGTTCTACCATGTTGTTGTATATTTATACCATATACCAGATTTTTGTACCATGTTATACTGTTTATTTCTACCATGTTATATAATTTTCTACGTTGTTATTGTAAATTTCTACCATGGTACATAGTGGAAAAATCCTGTAACATGGTGGAAATTTATAGTAATATAGTAGAAAATCCTGTATGTTTATGGATATAAAGTGTATATAATGATAATGATCACCTGGTTCAGATATGGAAATTTATATTGTATGCTTATAGATTTGTCTACCCTGTTACAGAATTTTCTACCATGTGCTAGGATTGTCCTACCTTGTTACTGTATATTTAAACCATAGACCAAATTTTTGTACCATGTTTTACTGTATATTTCTACCATGTTACAGAATTTTTTACTATATTACTATAAATTTCTACCATGGTACATGGTGGAAAAATCCTGTAACATGGTGGAAATTTATTGTAATATGGTAGAAAATCTTGTATGTTTACGGGTATAAAGCATATGTAATGACAATGATCACCAGGTTTAGATATAGAAATTTATATTGTATGATTACATATTATTCTACCATGTTGCAGAATTTTCTACCATGTGCCAGGATTGTTATACCATGTTACTGTATATTTATATGATATATCAGATTTTTATACCATGTTTTACTATATATTTCTACCATGTTACTGTAAATTTCTACCATGGTACATGATGGAAAAATCCTATAACATGGTGGAAATTTATTGTAATATGGTAGAAAATCCTGTATGTTTACGGGTGTAAAGTGTATGTAATGTCGATGATCACCTGGTTCAGATCTGGAAATTCATATTGTATGCTTACAGATTTTTTTATCATATTACAGAATTTTCTACCATGTGCCAGGATTGTTCTACCATGTTACTGTATATTTCTACCATATACCAGATTTTTGTACCATGTTTTACTGTATATTTCTACAATGTTACAAAATTTTCTACCATGTTATTGTAAATTTCTACCATGGTACATAGTGGAAAAATCCTTTAACATGGTGGAAATTTATCATAATATAGTAGAAAATCCTGTAGGTTTACAGGTATAAAGTGTATGTAATGACAATGATCACCTGGTTCGACCATATGCTCAATGTGCAAAAAACACGAAATGAGAAGAGGTTCAAGTTCGACGAAATGAGAAGAGGTTTGACGATATCATCAATTAACAAAAACAGGAAAATAGAGATTGAAAAAAATGTATGAATTAAGTACTATTGTATCCAAGTCAATGTCCATTTATTATCCCCAGGTTTCGGTCAAGTTGGGTCAAGTTCGATGAATTGAGAAGAAGTTTGACAATATCATCAATTAACAAAAACAGGGAATTAGAGATTGAAAAAATATATAAATTAAGTACTATTGTATCCAAGTCAATGTTCATTCATTATCTCTAGGTTTGGGTCAAGTTGGGTTAAGTTTGGGTCAAGTTCGACGAAGTGAGATGAAGTTCGACAATATCATCAATTAACAATAACAAGGAATTAGGGATTGAAAAAATATATAAATTAAGTACTATTGTATCCAAGTTAATATCCATTCATTATCCCCAAGTTTGGGTCAAGTTGGGTCAAATTTGTATCATGTTTGTGTCAAGTTTGACGAAATGAGAAGTGGTTCGACGATATCATCAATTACAATAACAGGGAATTAGAGATTGAAAAAAATGTATAAATTAAGTACTATTGTATCCAAGTCAATGTCCATTTATTATCCTTAGGTTTGGGTCAAGTTGGGTCAGATTTGAGTCAAGTTCGACGAAATGAGAAGGAGTTCGACGATATATGACATAGTTTGACAATAAAATCATAAGTTTTAAAAAGTTTTATGATAAAATGATGTTTTAGAAAAAGTTTGACGATATCCAGAAAAAGTTCGACGATAAATTTATAAATTTTAAAAAAGTTTGACAATTTTTAGAAAAAGTTCGATGATAAAATCATGTTTTAGAAAAAGTTCAACGATATCCAGAAAAATTTTGATGATAAATTTATAAATTTTAAATAAGTTCGACGATATAAGACAAGGTTCGACAATAAAATGATAAGTTTTAAATAAGTTTGATGATATATAACTATTGTTGAACTTTGTTGTTTATTGTCAAATTAGGGTTTGTCAAACTTACAGTTATTGTCAGACTTAACAGAAATGTGCATCGAACTAACTCCGTGAGCATCATTAAAATGCGCGCTCACTAAACGATGGATGAAGCCCATGCCTAAGCCATTTTAGGCACAGGCAATGTCTAGGACTTTTTTTCGTCTACTGCAATCAACTCGAGCTAGGAAATGAGAGAAAATATCCTAGGCACATGGTGCAGGAAGCTGGAGTCTAATACAGGTAGCTCGAGCTAGAAAATGAGAGAAAATGTTATTGACAAGGATGCTTAGGAATCTTCGGCACGGTGGGTTATCCATCGTTACACGAATCACAAAAGATTTTGTTCACATATGCATCCCAAAGTTGCTGATAGTGTTTGTGCCATCACTCTGTCATCATCGAACTTATGATTTTATCATATAATTTTGTCATATATCGTCAAACTTATGATTTTATCATCAAATTAGTCATATATTATCTAAACTTGACCCAAACTTGCATGGAATAAGTGGAAATAGTGTATGACACCTTGTGTTAATTATATAGTAAATATGTCAATTTTTTCTTTATTACTTTTATTAGTTTTTGTATTTGTATTTATTATCGAACTTTGTCATATATCATCGAACTGGTCTGAAACTTATGATTTTATCATAGAACTTTATCATATATCGTCGAACTTATTTGAAACTTGAACCAAACTTGCATAGAACTAGGGCTAGCAAAATATGGCACGACCTGCCAACACGACACAACACGACATGAGATTTCACGGGTTTGGGTTAAACTAATCGTGTTTCATGTCATAAACGTGTTGACCCATTTATGACCCATCAAATTTTGTGTTATGTCGTGTCGTGTTGGCGGGTCAACCCATACAACTTGTATAATATATAATTTATATTATATATAAATAGATATAATATTAATATGTATAATATATTATATATTATTAATTATTTTTTATATATAAGATAAAATATAAAATTAAAATTAATAACTAATAGCTTAATAATTAATTCTTAATCTTAAATTTTAATTCTTAACCATCTAATAATTCTTAATTGGTTAATACTAATTAGTAAATAGTAAATAATTAAACATCTAAGATTCTAAATCCCTAATTAACTTATTCAATCAAAAGTCAAAATCTCCAATCATTCTCTCTCTCTCTCTCTCTCTCTCTCTCTCTCTCTCTCCCGACTCTCATAGCCACAACATAATTCTCATCTTCATGTCTTCCAAAAAAACCTTGTCATCTTCTACATTTCTCTGGCTTCTACACTCTTGCAGCTCCATAGCTTCTGCTCTAGACTTCCCTTCACTGCTGGCTCCTACCCCTCTCGCATCTTGCCCCTCTTCACTACTGCTTGCTGCCCCTCTTCATCGTCTCACCATCGTTGCCTACCACCCCTCTTCACCGTTGCTGCCCGCCGCCTCGCTTCATTGCTACCTATCGCCGCACTTCACTGCCACCGCCAAACGCCTCTCCTCACCTTCAGCAACTACTCCATGGAAGTAAAACATCTTACCCTAATATTCTATATGAATATATGATGCAATTTGTATGCTAGCAATAGAAATGGCAATCTGCATAACTGCATAAGCATTTACAGTTTTACATTTTACTTACATTTGATATTTTATAAACATACTTGATAATTCATAGCCTACGAAGTTTACAAGTTATACCTAAGTTTTTATGCGGATGGATGATTTACAAGAAAATATACAATCTAGTAGTAAAGATAAAAAAAAATATCAGTTGAGGACAGTAATGCTAATATGCATAATATAGACTCTGAGAATGTTGATACCAACAAAAAGGGGAAAAAAGAAGAAATTAACATCAACTGTATGACAACACTTTGAGAGCATTGGAAAATCAACTCATGGGAAAGCATGATGCAAATGTAAGAAGTGCAATTTAGTGTTTATATGTGATATAAATATGGAACATACAATTTAAGAAGGCATATTGATGCTTGTGTGAGAAGAGATATTCGAGATGTAGGTCAGATGATATTCAATAACGATTTAGCACTAAAGAAAACAAGTTTTGATCCTATAGTATTTTTGTGAAATTCTTATTAGTGCTATTGTGATGCATGACTTACCATTGTCATTTGTCGCATATTGTGGTATCAAGTCATTGTTTTCATACTTGTGTGATACCTGTGTTACAGTTACTAGAAATACTATCAAGGCTGATTTATTGAAAATGTATAGACATGAAAAGATTAAAATGAAAAATATGTTTGAGGATCATCTAGCTAGTATGATTTCTTTAACTTCTGATTTATGGACCAATTGCCACTGATGGCTATGTATCACTCATTGCTCATTTTGTTGACAAAAATTAGATGTTACATAAGCGTTTATTGAATTTTTCTTATATGCTGCCACCACACAGCGATGTTGCACTAACACAAAAAATTAGTTCTTTGTTAGTTGATCGGGGAATTGAAAAAAAATTATTTATAGCTACTTTGGACAATGCATCTACAAATGATACTTTATAGGATTGTTGAAGGAGAAATTGAATGACTCTTATGCACTTGTATGCAGTGGCGAGTTTTTTCATGTTCATTGTTGTGCTCATATCATTAATTTAATTGTATAAGATGGTTTGAAAGAAGCTGAGAATGCAATTGCAAAAGCTCGTGAAAATGTTAAGTACATTAAAGGCTCTCAAGTGAGAAAGAACAAATTTTTAGAAGTTGTGAATTACTTAAACATGAATGGAAAGAAAGGGTTAAGGCAAGATATTCCAACAAGATGAGGAGTGGGAAAAGATTGTAAAGATTATGAGATTTTTAGAAGTTTTTTTATGATATTACTTGTGTATTTTCTGGAGTCAATTATCCAATAGCCAATTTGTATTTTCCATCTGTTTTTCTAGCTTATATGACTTTGAAAGAAAGCATGAAAGGGACGATATATTCATGAGAAAAATGGCATCTCAGATATTTGAAAAGTTTAACAAATATTGGTCTAAATTCAGTATTTTTTTGGCTATAGCTTTGGTTTTGGACCCCTGCTATAAAATTCATTTTGTAGATTGGAGTTATAAGAAGTTGTATGGCTCAAATTCACGTGAGTTTACTAAAGTTCGTGATAATCTATTTTAGTTTTATAATAAATATGAAGCAAAAAACTCTAGTGAGTCATAAAGTCATCACAGTAGAACTTCAATATCACTGTCTCTGAGTGAGGAGTTAGAAGAACTTCAATATCACTGTCTCTGAGTGAGGGGTCTTCTAACTCTAACGATAAATCAAAATGGCCACAGGTTGGTTTAATTTAATTGCTTTTGATTTATTTACATATTATTTATTCATAATGTTAATGACTTTTATTTTAAACAAGAATTTGATAACTTTCAAAGTGATGAATTTGGAATTACTTCTCGCAAGTCACCACTAGAGAAATATTTAGATGAGCCAAGACTTGATATAACATTGGAGTTTGATGTTTTAGGCTATTGGAAGACAAAGTCCAAGGTATCATATTATTTCTATTATGGCTCGTGACATTCTGTTTATATCTATCTCTATAGTTGCATCAGAATCTGCTTTTAGTGGTAGTGGATGAGTGCTTGACCAATATCATAGCTCATTGAAACCATCTATTGTTGAAGCACCTGATGACACTGAAATATGTAGTATATTTTGCATCATTTTAGATGCCTTTTCATGCTAAATTGAGGATCTTTCTACTTATTTTTATGCTAAATCCATCAAATATTGTAAAGTCTACTTCTATTTTGGTTTTTCATGTTTTTCAGGCAAAAAGGCACTATTTTAGGCGTTTTCAAGCAAAATCAAATACATGGAAGAGTTCTCATCATCAAGAAGAAGACACCCAAGAAATTTCACGCAAATCGAGGCAAAGAACCAAAAATACGGCAGGGTTTACGTATCGTATTTTTCAAGGCTACCGTATTATCGAGATCACGGCCGTATTTTGAAGATTTTCCAAGCAGAAGGTTTTCGCGAAAATACAGTACTGCCGTAAGAATTTACACGGCCGTATTTTGGGGCGCTTTCGGAACAGAAACCTTAGCCGATTTTACGGCACTGCCGTAAACCGATTTACGGGCCATATTTTCTAGATGTCTTCAGAACAAAAAGTTGCCCTGAAATTATGGCACTGCCGTAAACTAGTTTACGGGCTGTATTTTCTAGACGAATTCGACCAAAGAGTTCAGCCGATTTTACGGCACTACCGTAAACCAAATTATGCTGTCGTATTGTTCCAGCAATTTCAGAACAGAATAATTGATGGATTTTACGGCAGTGTCGTAAGATATTACTCTGCCGTATTCTGGTGTTTGAACGCGATTCCCAGGTCAATGGCCATGCCCGATCCTTGCAGAGATAATTGCGGATGATCCAGAAGTTTATATTCGATGCCGTCAGAAGCAAAAGGAGAGCTTTTCATGAGAGGATTACAGAGAGACAAAAGGCCCCAATTTTGATTGACCGTGGAGGGAGAAATCGCGATCCACGCCGCCGTGGAGGGTTTCGCTGCCGCGCTCGATTTAGACCACCTTCGGCCGCGATTTTTCTACCGAAGCATCGCCTGGTGAAGGAGACAACGTACCGGAAGTTTTAGATCGAAAAGAGAAAAATTGGAGGAGAAATCAAGGGAAGAAGGATCGCCACCACTATTCACGCCTTCTTTTGTAAAATACGGTTGTGAAATACTTCACAGCCGTGCCGTATTTTATAAAAACTCTTCCTTTTGTTGATTTCAGATTTTATGAAATTATGAAATATTGTATTTCCTTCGCCATGCTAGCTTAAACTACTCTTGGGACATGGGGGAGTAGTTCACTTGACTTTTAATGATTAGATAACTTCTTTTTCAATATTTCATTGAGTTTGATTTTAGCATGATGATTTTGCTCATGTGATAATTGTGCTTACACTCTCTTTAAGTTCATATTATTAATTATGTTCTTAGAATTTTCGCTTAAGACTGAAAGGTAATTGCTTGAGAATTTGGAACCCTAGAATTGCATGTTAGGATCTCTTCCTTAGGTTAGATCCATCTTGATATTTTCTAGTAAAATAATTGCCATGATTATAACATGAATCCATAGATCGAGTCTATTTGTCAAACGTGGAGATCTTGTGCGAAAGCAAAAATCGGAACGTTGGAGGTCCTTGAGCAGAACTAGTTGCGAGACTCGGATGCACGAAAGTGATCCTTGAGACTCCACTAGAGATTCTAGAGCTCGGATGCACGAAAGTGATCGTTGAGTTCATCCTTTGATAATATCTTCTTCATGATGAAATGGAATCAACGAAATCCTTATTCATGTCTAGTAATAAAAGTTTAAGTGAACGAAACCCTAGTCCCAGCTTTTCTCTTTGATAATCCCGCTTTTAGTTACCGATTGCTATTCTCACGATCTCGTTTTGCCTAGTTAGTAAGAAATCAACTATTTAGTATTCGACAACGTAGGTCCCTGTGGATTCGATACTTTTTTATTACTTCGTATACCCGTGGACTTGCGATTTAACAACAAGTTTTTGGTGTTGTTACCAAGGATTAGTCCAAGGTACACGCGTGCCAGATTTGTTGTGTTCCCTTTTGGGCTATCAAGTTTTTGGCGCTGTTGCTGGGGACCTTAGTTTTTGTCGATATTAGAGACGTTGAGAGTATTGTTAGACTAGGTTTCATTTATGTTTTATCTTTTTATTCTTTTCTGTTTACTTACATCATTTGATCAGTTTGCTCTAGTGTGCATAGGACATTCATTTCTAATGGCTGATCAAATATCAGTAAGGGACTATGCTGCCCCTAATCCTCAGGGGATACACTTCAGCATTGCTAGACCTACAATTGAGGCCTCCAACTTTGAAATTAATCCTGCCTTCGTGACTATGATCCAGCAGAATCAGTTCGGAGGATCATCAATCGAAGATCCTTATTCACATTTATATACCTTTCTTGAATATTGTGATACCATAAGAATTCATGGAATTTCTGATGATGCACTAAAACTAATATTGTTCCCTTTTTCTCTCAGGGATCAAGCACGAACTTGGTTGCATTCTCGTCAACCCAATACTTTCACAACATGGGATCAATTATCAAAAGCTTTTCTGACGAGATATTTTCCACCAAGAAAGACTTTCCAATTGAGAAATCAAATCATGAACTTCCAACAGAAAGAAGGAGAATCTCTTAGAGAAGCATGGGAACGATACAATGAATTGCAAAGGAAGTGTCCTCACCATGGCTTGGAGCGACGGGTCTTAATTGAAACTTTTTATTATGGTTTAATTAATCACACTCACCTCATTATTGATGCTGCTGCAGGGGGAGCCTTGATGAGTAGAACAATTGATGATGCTTTCAAGTTGTTTGAGGAGATGTCCTTGAATCAGAGCCAATGGGCTCCAGATGAAGGAATTTCATATTGTCATCAACATGGTACGAATGAGAATGAGGATCAGCAAACCCTGACTGAAGAGGTTAGTGAGCACATGTTAGAAAAATTTTTAGCTAGCCAAATCCATTCATTGCAAATTCAAAACACAAAACAATTCGAAGATCTTGAAGAAACTGTTAGTCATCTTGCTTCTCAAGTAGAATCCTTAGTTACTTGCAGTAAAATTCTAGAAGGACAAATATCTAGATTAAACACTGGGGAACATTGCAATGCCATTATCACTAGAAGTGGGAGACAACTAGGAGAACTTAAGGAAAAAGAGTCTATTAATGATCAGGATGAAGAATTAGAATTAGAAAAGCCTTCTGAACATGAACAAACCCTACATAGTTCAACACCTCAAAAGGGTGGTAATCAAAAAGAGGATGTTCCATGTAAAGAAGATGGATCTAAGACTAATCTACCTCCATCCTTTAGACCACTGATACCTGTTCCCCAAAGGTTAGAACAAGAGAAGTTAGATAAGCAATTTGGGAGATTTCTTGATGTTTTGAAAAGCTTTACAATAATATACCATTTACTGAAGCTTTATCTCAAATGCCCATATATGCTAAATTTTTGAAAGAAATCCTGTCTAACAAAAGAAAGATAGAAAACTATGGTACTGTTTCTTTAACCGAAGAATGTAGTGCTGTTATTCAAAATAGGTTACCACCGAAATTGAATGATCCAGGTAGTTTATCTATCCCATGTTTTATTGGAAATATGACTTTTGATCGAGCCTTATGTGATCTAGGGGCTAGTGTAAGTCTTATGCCTTTGTCTGTGTGCAGGAAATTGGACATGGGAGCTCCTAAGCCGACTACAATTTCTTTGCAGCTCGCCGATCGATCAGTAAAATATCCAGTAGGTATTCTAGAGGATGTTCCTATACAGGTTGGTAAGTACTTCATACCTGCTGATTTTGTGGTACTTGAAATGGAAGAAGACGTAAAGATTCCTATTATTCTAGGTAGGCCATTCTTAGCCACTGTTGGAGCCCTTATTGATGTAAGGAATGACAAACTTGCTTTAAGAATTGGCAATGATAAGATTGAGTTTGATTTGAATAATTCATTGAAAAAACCTACTTATGCTAGTTCCTATTGCACTATTCAGTCCATTGATGACACAGTTTATGATGCTAGTTGTTTGTTTGATGATTCTTCTGCTGATGTTTCCTTTTCTGATTCCTTGAAAAATTCTTGTGAAAAAATTGATAGTCTTGGTTTTGAGAATGATTTTGATGATGAGAAACACGATATCTTAGATTGTGCTACTTTTGATAATGAAAGTGAAAAGATCCCTAAAGTTGAGTTGAAAGTTTTACCTGATAACCTTAAATATGAATTTCTTGGTCTTAACTCTACCTACCCTGTGATTGTGGATGCTAAATTAGATGTCAGGGAAACTGATTTACTCCTGAAGGAGCTAAGAATTCATAGAAAGGTAATTGGGTATTCCATTGATGACTTAAAAGGGATTAACTCTTCTTTTTGTATGTACAGGATTCACATGGAGGATGAGCACAAGCCGCATGTAGATTTTCAGAGAAGGCTCAACCCATCTATGAAGGAAGTGGTGAAGAAGGAAGTACTAAAATTGCTAGATGCAGGTATTATCTACCCTATCTCAGATAGTAAGTGGGTGAGTCCTGTACACTGTGTTCCAAAGAAGGGGGGGGGGTGTCACTGTAATGAAAAATAAGGATAATGAATTGATACCTGTTAGAAATATTACTAGTTGGCGTATGTGTATTGATTATAGAAAATTAAATACTCCCACTAGGAAGGATCATTTTCCCTTGGCTTTCATTGATCAAATGGTGGAAAGACTTGCCAAGCACTCTCACTTTTGTTTTCTTGATGAGTATTCCGGATTTTTTCAGATTCCTATTCATCCTGATGATCAGGATAAAACCACTTTTACATGTCCTTATGGTACTTTTGCTTATAGAAGAATGCCCTTTGGTTTATGCAATGCACCTGCCACTTTTCAAAGATGTATGATGGCGATTTTTTCTGAATTTATTGAAGACTTCATGGATGTTTTTATGGATGATTTATCTATCTATGGTTTTTCTTTTGATGATTGCTTAGCTAATCTTTCTAGAGTTTTACAGAGATGCGAAGAGACTAACCTTGTCTTGAATTGGGAAAAATGTCACTTTATGGTTAGACAGGGGATAGTTTTGGGCCATCTCGTTTCAGAGAGAGGGATTGAAGTGGACAAGGCCAAGATAGAAGTGATTGAGAAGTTAGCACCTCCCACCACTGTCAAGGAGATCAGGAGCTTTTTGGGACATGCAGGGTTTTACAGGAGATTCATCAAGGACTTCTCTAAACTTGCTAAACCTTTAACTGATTTACTTTGTAAAGACGCCAAATTCTGCTTTGATGAGAAATGTCTGTTTGCTTTTCAGGAGTTAAAGAAAACTTTGGTTTCAGCACCCATCATTCAGCTCCCAGATTGGGACTTGCCCTTTGAACTCATGTGTGACGCCAGTGATTATGCAATGGGAGTAGTCTTGGGACAAAGAAAAGATAAGAAACCTCATGTTATTCACTACGCTAGCAAAACTTTGGATGAGGCACAAAGAAATTACACCACCACTGAGAAAGAATTATTGGCCATAGTATTTGCTTTTGATAAATTTAGGTCTTACTTGATTAACTCCAAAGTGGTAGTTTACACTGACCATGCAGCTGTGAAATACTTAATGCAGAAAAAAGACAGCAAACCATGATTACTCAGATGGATTTTACTTCTGCAAGAATTTGATTTGGAGATTAAAGACAAAAAGGGATCAGAAAACCTTGTTGCAGATCATCTCTCAAGAATAATGGCAGACACTGAAAAGAATGATGAAATCAATGATTCTTTCCCTGAAGAATAGCTCTTAACCATTGAACAACTCAAAGCACCCTAGTATGCTGACATAGTGAATTATCTTGTAGCCAATATTTTTCCTCCTAATTTGAGCTACCAAAAAAAGAAATGATTTTTGGCTGAGGTTAAACACTATTTTTGGGATGAGCCTTATGTGTTTAGAAGATGTCCTGATGGCATTTTTAGAAGATGTGTACCTGAAGAAGAAATTGCAGATATTTTGCTTCAATGTCATGGATCCTCCTATGGTGGTCATGCCGGTACTGAAAAAACTGCTTTTAAGGTGCTTCAATCAGGTTTTTATTGGCCCACAATTTTCAAAGATGCTAGAAACTTTGTATCATCCTGTGATAGATATCAAAAGACTGGGAATATTAACAGAAGACATGAAATGCCACTGTCCAATATTCTTGAAGTTGAGATATATGATGTTTGGGGGATTGACTTCATGGGACCTTTCCCATCTTCTGGAGGTAACAAGTACATTCTTGTAGCAGTTGATTATGTCTCAAAATGGGTTGAAGCTCTTGCTTCACCAACCAATGATTCGAGAGTTGTTATTAAACTGTTCAAGAAGATTATCTTTCCACGATATGGAACACCCCGAGTAGTGATCAGTGATGGAGGCTCGCATTTCAAAGAACATAAGTTTTCAGCCTTACTCAGGAAGTACAGAGTTAATCATAAAGTTGCAACACCCTATCACCCCCAAACAAGTGGACAGGTTGAGATATCAAACAGAGAGATCAAAGGAATTCTGGAGAAAACAATGTCGTGCACTAGAAAAGACTGGGCATTCAAACTTGATGATGCATTGTGGGCTTACAGGACAGCTTTCAAAACACCCATAAGTATGTCCTCCTTTCAATTGATTTATGGAAAATCATGTCACCTTCCCGTAGAGCTCGAGCATAAGGCGTTCTGGGCAATCAAGAAGCTGAATTTTGACTTGAAAAATGCGGGTGAAAAATAGAGGTTGCAATTAAATGAGCTAGATGAGATCAGACTCTCTGTATATAAGAATGCAAGAATCTACAAAGAGAGGACAAAGAGATGGCATGATCGATAGATTTTCAGAAAAGACTTCCAACCAGGTGACTTTGTTCTATTATTCAATTCTAGATTGAGACTTTTTCTAGGAAAGCTTAAGTCTCGATGGTCTGGTCCTTTTCAGGTAAAGAAAACCTATCCCTACGGAGCTGTAGACGTATGGAGCGAGGTAACGGGAGAATTCAAAGTTAATGGTCAAAGATTGAAGCATTATTATCAGGAAGAGCAGATTGGGGAAAAGGAAAGTTTTTACCTTGATAAGCCACGATCAAATCGAGTGTCGAACGGTCAAGCTAATGACCTTTTAAACTAGCGCTTCTTGGGAGGAAACCCAAGTACTCTTGCTTAGTTTAATCACTTCTATTTTAGTTGTTTTTAGAATTAAAATTTCCTTTTTTTTAGGAGAATAGAATAAAGAGGGAGTTATGAAGAAAGTTGAATCCAACGGTGGCGAAAAATTGAATTTTGTGAGCATCACTTTCCATACTACTTTGCATTCTATTTTCCTCAATCTTTTGAAAAAGAATTGGATGCATACGATCCACTTTCTACCATCTTGTGGTGTGATCCTATTTTTTTAAAAAAAAGATTTTCATTGATAAATATCTTCCACGATGCCTGATTGAAGATATAGCCCTGTCATGTTAAATTTATTTCTTCAATACATATTTGTCTATTGAGATATGACATTGATTGATGCATAAAATTTTGGGGAGATATATTATTTGAAGAATGAAATTTAAAAGTGAAACTTCTCTTTTGAATAAAATGAGTATATTAGTATGATTTGTGAATTTAGATCAATTGATCAACCTAGTTGAGGTTTAATCTATTTTTGCTATTTGTTGGGAAATAAGAATCCAAGATCCATAAAAAATAGTGAGAGACTCCCCTACTTGGCACTATGTAAAATTGATAGAGGTACCTAAGACATGGGTTGAAGTCTATGCATGAAAAATAATGAGTGGTGAAAAGAATAAGACTCCTCTACTTGGCACTATGTAAAATTGACAGTGGTACCGAAGAAAGAGTTGAAGTCAAAAAAAAATATATGTGTCTATGTGGATACATGCCGTCTTCACAAAATGCAAAAAAAAAAAAATTATGTGTGGAAAAAGATCTTGGAGACCTAATTCCTATAAACAAAAGCATGGTAGATTTAAATTGATACTGGGTGAAATCATGAGATTGAAAATTCTATATATTATACAAGTTGCATAGTTTTATTTGATTGAGTTGTGAATCTAGAAAATTGAGTTCTGAGGATGATATGTTTACTTGAAATTTTGTAAATCAATTAATAGAAATTTTCATTGACAAGTTGTATTTTAGAAATTTATTGAGTATGGGAAGGTTATTCTTCCAATCAAATTTTGATTTCAAATTTTGATTTTTGCTTGAGGACAAGCAAGGTTTGAGCCTTATGTGTTTGATGACAACGAAATATGTAGTATATTTTGCATCATTTTAGATACCTTTTCATGCTAAATCGAGGATCTTTCTACTTGTTTTTTATGCTAAATTCATCAAATATTGCAAAGTCTACTTCTATTTTGGTTTTTCATGTTTTTCAGGCAAAAAGGCACTATTTTAGGCGTTTTCAAGCAAAATCAAATACATGGAAGAGTTCTCATCATCAAGAAGAAGGCACCCAAGAAATTTCACGTAAATCGAGGCAAAGAACCAAAAATACGGCAGGGCCGTAAAGGATTTTACGGTACCGTATTTTTCACGGCTACCATATTATCAAGATCACGACCGTATTTTGGTGATTTTCCAAGCAGAAGGTTTTCGCGAAAATACGGTACCGCCGTAAGAATTTACATGCCGTATTTTGGGGCGCTTTCGGAATAGAAACCTTAACCGATTTTACGGCACTGCCGTAAACCGATTTACGGGCCGTATTTTCCAGATGTCTTCAGAACAGAAAGTTGCCCTGAAATTACGGCACTGCCGTAAACCAGTTTACGGGTCGTATTTTCCAGATGAATTCGACCAGAGAGTTCAGCCGATTTTACGGCACTGCCGTAAACCAAATTACGCTGCCGTATTGTTCCAGCAATTTCAGAATAGAATAATCGATGGATTTTACGGCAGTGTCGTAAGATATTACACTGCCGTATTCCGGTGTTTGAACGCGATTCCCAGGTCAATGTCCACGCCCGATCCTTGCGGAGATGATTGCGGACGATCCAGAAGTTTATATTCGATGCTGTAAAAAGAAAAAGGAGAGCTTTTCACGAGAGCATTACAGAGAGACAAAAGGCCCCAATTTTGATTGACCGTGGAGGGAGAAATCGCGATCCACGCCGCCGCGCTCGATTCAGATGACCTCCGGCTGCGATTTTTCTACCGAAGTATCGCCTGGTAAAGGAGACAACGTACCGGAAGTTTCAGATCAAAAAGAGATAAATTGGAGGAGAAATCAAGGGAAGAAGGATCGCCACCACTGTTCACGCCTTCTTTTGTAAAATACGGCTGTGAAATACTTCACAGTCGTGCCGTATTTTCTAAAAACTCTTCCTTTTATTGATTTCCAATTTTCTGAAATTATGGAATATTGTATTTCCTTCGCCATGTTAGCTTAAACTACTCTTGGGAGATGGGGGAGTACTTCACTTGACTTTTAATGATTAGATAACTTCTTTTTCAATATTTCGTTGAGTTTGATTTTAGCATGATGATTTTGTTGGGGTATGCCCTTAAGGCTAATGTTTGAGGCCTTTGGGATTGTATAAGTATCATGTAATAAACTTTTTGAGTTTATAAAGGCATGGTTGTTATTCAGGTTGTTACCTTGTCTGCTGTAATAAGTGTACTTCTGAATAATGTCTCAAAGCTGTTCAGCTAGGCTAACAGGCTCTATGTCCTTAGTCGAGATATCTTGGTGATCATGAGACAGCCTTGATATGATTGAGACTAATAGGAGTGCTAATCTTATAGGATGCTTCGAGCATGGAATAAGATGTAGACTCATGGGTACATTGGATGTACTGGACAGACCCTACTCGGATATTCCATTGCTTGTCACAATGTGAATGATCCTTGTAAGCACTAAGTGGCACATGTCCTTTGACTTGAGATCACTTGTGTTTCTAAATGATGATTGTCATTGTTTTGAGGTAGTTCAATATCATTTGAAACATAATGATTATAGACTATCTTGGATGGTGAGCTTGAGTCAGGTTAGGGCACTTGTGATAGATAAAGGATTGCCGTCTCCTTGTTTAAGGAGTGTGATGTTCTAAAGGGCCCCCCCTATATGAGATGATTGAGGTAGTGTATGGCCATACCCAGATGACTATGTTCATCTGATCTAATCATGCTCATCGTATTGGAGTTGCAGGCTTGACATGCTTGTCCAATAAGAACATCCAGTGGCAAAGGAATCATGTATGCCAAGTGAGTTGATTCACACTTATGCTATGGTTTGGGTGTAGTCTTGGAAGACTCTTTCCTTTATATCGGGAGACAGTGATGTGTTGCTAGATACCCCTCACTGATCGTGATAACGTAAGTTATCGTTACCGACATTTGAAGGAAACCCTTAGGGTCGCACAATATGATGATATGGCTTACTTGAGTCAGATCGTGTGGACTGAATTCTTTGGGTTCAGTTTAAAGGGGTTTTAATCTCTGATTGTAAGTGAGATCTGGTCTGATCATGTTTGATTGATTAGGGCTTGAGATCGGTAAGCTTCGATCGAGAGAGATGATGCCAGATCGGAGAGATCAGGGGCATCAGGAGATGAATGGTTAGATCATGAGCCTTGGGGTTCAATTTGGTCTAGACCTATTGGCTTGAGCTTTTTCGGTTTGGTTTATTGAACCGAATTGATTGGAACGTTTTAGATTGAACCGGTTCACAATTGTGAACGCATGGTTCAATGCTAAAATGCGTTTGGGTTGAGTTGAGCGCATGGACTTGATGAGCTTCCATTTATGGAATGTCATCAAGGGCCGGTTTCATTTTTCAATGCCAAAACGCATATGCGTTTGCTCCTTTCTCCTCAACGCATTCTTGGACTTTCGTGGGAGTGTGGTGTGGACGACGAGAAGGAGTGTGGTGCAAGAGAAGCTCTCGGCCAAGCTTGATCTCTCTTCATCCCTTTCCATTCGAATAGATTCCTTGGGTGACTTGCTAGCACAAGCGACACCAAGGAGTGAGCCAACTTCTTCTTGTGTGTGGCACACTTTGGAGGAGACCTAACTTGATCTCTTCTTCCAAGCCGAATTCCAAGTCCATGGCATTGGTATGATTTCTAGCTTCAAGTTGATCATATGTTTTCATATCCGATCTTGATTTGAAACCCTTTTTCCGCAAAGCTTGTTAGAATTGCAAGTTTAGGGTTTCTCCCCCTTAAAGTTAGGGGTCTTTCAATTGGTATCAGAGCTAGGCTCTTGATATGATCGATATGATTGCTTTAAGTATTGGTGATCCATACATGTTGCGCTTACTTTTTCTTGAGGCATGCTTTGTTTTCATGAAGTTGCGCTTGTATCATATGTTCATGAAGTTGCGCTTGTATCATATGTTCATGAAGTTGCGCTTGTATCATATGTTCAGGAAGTTGCGCTTGTATCATGATTAGATGAAGTATGCGCTCCCCCTTGAAGGGGACCCCCTAAAGTTTGCGCTCCCCCTTGAAGGGGACCCCCTTAGATCTAAGGGTTATCAACTTTGTTTGTATGTTTGCGCATGCTCTAAGTGTTTTACAAAACTTATATCTTGCGCGGTTGATTAGATCTAAGGTGCCACTACATTAAATCCTTAGATGGGTTGATGGGGTTGATGGCATCATCTAGTATAGATCAAGCTAGTCTGATCAGACCATCTGACAGCCCAGATGGGTCGACCAGATAGCACCTGTGCGCAAGCACGAGGTGGCTATAGGTTGACTGCATCAAAGGCGTGTAGCGAGGTCTGGTTGAGACAAATACTGAACACACTTGAGTTAGGCCCGGGGTCACACCCGCTTGCCAAAACTCATGAGGGTGGTTCAGCCCTTGGCGCATGCATGGTTGACCATTAGGTCAACTCGGGTCAGTTAGGACTCGGTGCATGCAAGGGGAAAAGATCTAACTAGATGGATGAGTGGATCCCTATCAATGGACCATTGTAAGGTTGTAGGGCTCATAAGGAAATTAAAATGGATGCCATGGGGTTTTTCAAAAAACTTTTAATTTCAAGATGATTGGATCACATGTTGATTGAACCATATGCTTGTCTATTTAGTCTTATGTGGGTTGCCCTATTGTGTGCTGTGCTGGGGCCTGCGTGCCTGGGTTTAAATTGTAAATTAATTTGTGATCTGCGAATCACATTGTTTTAATTTATAAAATGTAGTTGACCTGCGTGTCAACCTTGTCTAGATAGATCAAATGTATTTGATTAGACAAGAGCAAAGGCACACATCCTAGAGGGGCAGTCTCCTGGTGGCGCACCTGAGGTGCTCTTGGCGCTAGGGCCCTAGGTTGGACCAGATGAGATGCCAAAGAGCTCAAGTGAAGACTTAAGTAAAATTAAGGTCTTACTAGGGTTCATGGGCTTTTACCACATAAGATCATGCTTTCTACTTATTGCTAATAATTAGAATTGCATGTTTAAGTTTATCTTCTGCTATAGCCATAGAAAATGCCTGATAGTAAGAAGATAAAAGACCGTTAAAATCCAAACGCTAACATATCAAGCTCGATAAGCCTTCTGACGCGAAACCTCACCTTTCTGATTATCGTTGGAGCCGTGTTGAACCCACTCAGTGGGCACGTCCATCTATCTTCAGACGGTGCTGGATTTCACCTGCGTGTTACAGAGTTGGGATTTATCCCCTCTCGTTGCTCAGCATAGCACGTGGTGGTCCAGGGAGTAGGTCGGGTCAGCTTGACCATGTAGACTACATATGTGGCGCATATGGTAGCACATGGAGGCAGCCATCTCTGGGATCAGAGACTGTGTTGTACCAACTCAGTTGGCACAGTCTGCTGGATTGCCAAGATGAAGGGGAATCGCACGGGTTGGCGATTGGCTGGGACAGCCTACCAGAAATTAGTGCTTGTCATCTCTGTGCATCTTATCTCGCCTGAGCGGGACGCGGAGACCAAGTATGAAATCTGGATCCCATCTCACTAAAAGAGTGTTACTCTTTCGGACTGTTTACTGGATTTTTCAGTCAGACAAAATAGTGAGAAAAGAATCTTTCTTAAGTCCTGGATTGATTCTGAAACATTGATACTAACCTTGCTGTTCTTGCTTGTTGTAGATTCCTGCAGCAACGAACACCATGAGCTTCAATGTGCGATCCCTACTGGAAAGGGAGAAGTTTGCTGGGCCGAACTTCTCTGACTGGTTTGGACACCTTAAGATCGTTCTTAAGGCAGAGAGGAAACTGTATGTCCTCGAGACGGCGATACCGCCGCAGCCCGCTGCGAACGCCGCAAGGGCGGTTCGTGAAGCCTTTGATAAGCATGTCAATGATAGCATTGATGTCGCTTGCCTGATGCTAGCGTCTATGACGCCACTGCTGCAGCGTCAGCATGAGGATATGTCCGCTATAGAAATTATAGCGAACCTCAAGATGCTGTATGCTGCACAGGCGAGGACTGAACGCTATAATCTGACAAAGCTCTTCTTTCAGAGCAAACTGGCTGAGGGGAGCCCAGTGGGAGCTCACGTGCTCAAGATGATTGGGCACAAGGAGGCTCTGGAGAAACTGGGGCATACCATCAACCAGGAGCTTGCTGTGGACATTATTCTGCAGTCTCTTCCGCCTTCTTTCGATGCGTTCATTATTAACTTTAATATGAACAAGATCGATTGTACGCCGGCAGAGCTGCTGAATATGCTCTTGACTACTGAGGAAACTCTGAAGGGTAAGCCTTCAACCTCTGTCTTGATGTTTCCTTCTAGGAACAAGAAGAAGGGGAAGAAGGGCAAGGCCCCTGTCAAGAATTACAGCAAGGCCCTGAAACAGAAGGTGAAGCGGTCGAAGGATAACAGGTGTTTCCACTGTGGCCAGCTGGGTCACTGGAAAAAGGACTGTAAAGCGCTCCAAGGAGATAAGAGGGGAAGCATCGCTTCTGGCTCAGGTATATATGTGACTGAGGTCATGTTATCTTCTTCTTCTATATCATGGGTGTTGGACACTGCATGTGGAGTTCACATTTGTTCAAATGTGCAGGAACTCAAGAGAAGAAGGCAGGTGGGACAGCATGAAGTAGACCTACGCGTTGGAAACGGGGCACGGGTTGCTGCTGTTGCTGTAGGGGACTATTTCATTAATTTACCATCTGGCATTGTATTAGAATTAAACAATTGTTATTTTGTACCAAGTATTACCAAGAATATTATCTCTATTCCTGCTCTTGTCAGGAAAGGATTTGCCTTTGAATGCAAGATTTCAAAGTGTGTTTTATCTTATGATAATATTGTGTATGCAACTGGTTCGATTAACAATGGGTTATTCATGTTGGACATGGAATATTCTATACAAAACATTGATAATAAGAAAGCCAAGTATGCTGATGACAGCACCTTGCTATGGCATAGTCGTTTAGGCCATATAAACGAGAAGCGCATTAAGCGGTTGCATGATCATGGACTGCTGGGATCATTCTCCTATGGGGAGGTTGATACATGCAAAGCTTGTCTGATGGGTAAAATGACGAAGTCACCTTTTTCAAACAAAGGTCAAAGGACTTCAGGTTTACTGGACCTTATACACAGTGATGTGTGTGGGCCTTTTAGTAAACATGCCAGAGGTGGCTATCAGTACTTCATTACCTTTACTGATGATTTCAGTAGGTATGGGTATGTCTATCTGATGAGACATAAAAGTGAATCTTTTGACAAGTTCAAAGAGTTCAAAAATGAAGTACAAAATCAGCTAGGCCGAAATATCAAAGCACTTCGTTCTGATCGAGGTGGTGAATACCTGAGTCATGCATTTACTGACTATCTGAAAGAGTGTGGGATTATCTCACAGCTCACTCCGCCAGGAACACCGCAATGGAATGGTGTGTCCGAGAGGAGAAATAGAACGTTACTTGATATGGTTCGTTCTATGATGAGTCAAGCTACTCTTCCATATTCCTTTTGGGGTTTTGCACTGGAAACAGCTGCAAAGGTACTAAACCGAGTGCCATCCAAGGCAGTTTCAAAGACGCCATATGAACTATGGTATGGGAAACAGCCTAGCTTGACATTTATCAGGATCTGGGGTTGCGAGGCTTATGTCAAAAAGCTCGCCTCTGGGAAACTAGAGAGCAGATCTGATAAATGCATCTTTGTCGGTTACCCTAAGGAGACTAAGGGTTATTATTTCTACGATCCCAAGGAGAACAAGGTATTTGTTGCTCGGACGGCCATATTTCTTGAGAAGGAATTTCTTCTGCAAGAGGCCAGTGGGAGAGAAATAAAGCTGGATGAGAATCCAGAGGAAGGACAAAGTAGTCAAGCACAGTTGGATGAGCCTGAGCCGGTAGATCAGGTTATTGAACAACCTGAGGCTCAGATATCACGGGAACCGCGAAGATCGGGAAGGATCCGTCAACAGCCTGAGCGCTATGACGGAGTCTACATCATTGATAATGATGAACCCCTCACTTATGCGGATGCGGTCAGTGGACCAGAGTCAGCTAGATGGCTTGAAGCTATGCGAGCCGAGATGGACTCCATGTCAGATAATCAAGTCTGGGATTTGATTGATCCGCCTCCGGGAGTAATCCCTATAGGCTGTAAATGGATCTTCAAGAAGAAGATTGACATGGATGGTAACGTGGTTACCTATAAAGGTAGGCTAGTTGCGAAAGGTTTCAAACAAATCTACGGGATAGATTATGATGAAACTTTCTCACCTGTAGCCATGTTTAAGTCTATTCGGATTTTTTTCGCGATAGCAGCATATTACGATTATGAGATCTGGCAGATGGATGTGAAAACAGCTTTCCTCAATGGAAATCTGGATGAGGATGTGTATATGACACAACCGGAAGGTTTCACTAATCCAGCAGATCGTCATAAGATATGCAAGTTAAAGAAGTCCATTTATGGACTTAAACAAGCATCTAGGAGCTGGAATATTCGTTTTGATGAATCAATCTCTGAGTTTGGTTTCATCAAGAACGAGGATGACCCGTGTGTATATAAGAGGTTTAGTGGGAGCGTGATTACATTCCTAATCCTCTACGTCGATGATATCTTGATCTTTGGAAACGATATTCCTGAACTGCATGCTGTTAGAGCATGGTTAGGAAAATGTTTCCAGATGAAAGATTTAGGAGAAGCAGCCTATGTATTAGGTGTGAAGATCTACAGGGATAGATCTAAGAGGCTTCTCGGGCTGTGCCAGAGTACTTACATCGATAAGGTCCTGGAGAGATTCCATTTAGAGAATTCTAAACGTGGATATCTTCCAGTCAGACATGGTCTGAATCTTTCAAAGAGTCAGTGTCCACAAACACAGACTGAGAAAGATGAAATGGACAATACGCCTTATGCTTCGGCTATTGGGTCCATTATGTATGCGATGTTGTGTACTCGCCCAGACGTCGCTTACGGGTTAAGCGTGACCAGTCGATTCCAAAGTAATCCAGGTTTGGCGCACTGGATTGCGGTCAAGAACATTTTAAAATATCTGCGGAGGACCAAAGATATGTTCTTGATATATGGTGGTCAGGAAGAACTCAGTATAGAGGGATATACTGACGCTTCGTTCCAGTCGGACCAGGATGATTTCCGATCGCAATCAGGCTATGTTTTTAGCTTGAATGGTGGAGCAGTGGTGTGGAAGAGTTTCAAACAGTCAACTGTTGCTGATTCCACAACAGAAGCCGAGTATGTTGCAGCCTCGGAAGCATCCAAGGAGGCAGTGTGGATTCGTAAGTTCATGAGAGAACTTGGTGTCGTTCCTTCGAGTGCAGATCCTTTGGTTATCTTCTGTGATAACACTGGAGCCATCGCACAAGCAAAGGAACCGCGGTCGCACCAGAAGTCCAAGCACATACAGAGACGGTTTCACTTGATCCGGGAGATCATTGATCGTGGCGAGATCAAAATATGCAAGGTTCATACAGATGACAATCTGGCAGACCCGCTTACCAAGCCTCTGGCGCAGCAGAAGCATGAGAAGCACTGTAATAATATGGGTTTGAGATTTCTCAACCATTAGATTAAGTGCAAGTGGGAGATTGTTGGGGTATGCCCTTAAGGCTAATGTTTGAGGCCTTTGGGATTGTATAAGTATCATGTAATAAACTTTTTTGAGTTTATAAAGGCATGGTTGTTATTCAGGTTGTTACCTTGTCTG
Source organism: Costus lasius (assembly GCA_027563935.2). Classification (NCBI taxonomy): domain Eukaryota; kingdom Viridiplantae; phylum Streptophyta; class Magnoliopsida; order Zingiberales; family Costaceae; genus Costus; species Costus lasius. The sequence continues at coordinate 36,811,077 of CM050454.1, forward strand.
CTGTAATAAGTGTACTTCTGAATAATGTCTCAAAGCTGTTCAGCTAGGCTAACAGGCTCTATGTCCTTAGTCGAGATATCTTGGTGATCATGAGACAGCCTTGATATGATTGAGACTAATAGGAGTGCTAATCTTATAGGATGCTTCGAGCATGGAATAAGATGTAGACTCATGGGTACATTGGATGTACTGGACAGACCCTACTCGGATATTCCATTGCTTGTCACAATGTGAATGATCCTTGTAAGCACTAAGTGGCACATGTCCTTTGACTTGAGATCACTTGTGTTTCTAAATGATGATTGTCATTGTTTTGAGGTAGTTCAATATCATTTGAAACATAATGATTATAGACTATCTTGGATGGTGAGCTTGAGTCAGGTTAGGGCACTTGTGATAGATAAAGGATTGCCGTCTCCTTGTTTAAGGAGTGTGATGTTCTAAAGGGCCCCCCCTATATGAGATGATTGAGGTAGTGTATGGCCATACCCAGATGACTATGTTCATCTGATCTAATCATGCTCATCGTATTGGAGTTGCAGGCTTGACATGCTTGTCCAATAAGAACATCCAGTGGCAAAGGAATCATGTATGCCAAGTGAGTTGATTCACACTTATGCTATGGTTTGGGTGTAGTCTTGGAAGACTCTTTCCTTTATATCGGGAGACAGTGATGTGTTGCTAGATACCCCTCACTGATCGTGATAACGTAAGTTATCGTTACCGACATTTGAAGGAAACCCTTAGGGTCGCACAATATGATGATATGGCTTACTTGAGTCAGATCGTGTGGACTGAATTCTTTGGGTTCAGTTTAAAGGGGTTTTAATCTCTGATTGTAAGTGAGATCTGGTCTGATCATGTTTGATTGATTAGGGCTTGAGATCGGTAAGCTTCGATCGAGAGAGATGATGCCAGATCGGAGAGATCAGGGGCATCAGGAGATGAATGGTTAGATCATGAGCCTTGGGGTTCAATTTGGTCTAGACCTATTGGCTTGAGCTTTTTCGGTTTGGTTTATTGAACCGAATTGATTGGAACGTTTTAGATTGAACCGGTTCACAATTGTGAACGCATGGTTCAATGCTAAAATGCGTTTGGGTTGAGTTGAGCGCATGGACTTGATGAGCTTCCATTTATGGAATGTCATCAAGGGCCGGTTTCATTTTTCAATGCCAAAACGCATATGCGTTTGCTCCTTTCTCCTCAACGCATTCTTGGACTTTCGTGGGAGTGTGGTGTGGACGACGAGAAGGAGTGTGGTGCAAGAGAAGCTCTCGGCCAAGCTTGATCTCTCTTCATCCCTTTCCATTCGAATAGATTCCTTGGGTGACTTGCTAGCACAAGCGACACCAAGGAGTGAGCCAACTTCTTCTTGTGTGTGGCACACTTTGGAGGAGACCTAACTTGATCTCTTCTTCCAAGCCGAATTCCAAGTCCATGGCATTGGTATGATTTCTAGCTTCAAGTTGATCATATGTTTTCATATCCGATCTTGATTTGAAACCCTTTTTCCGCAAAGCTTGTTAGAATTGCAAGTTTAGGGTTTCTCCCCCTTAAAGTTAGGGGTCTTTCAGATTTTGCTCATGTGATAATTGTGCTTAGACTCTCTTTAAGTTCATATTATTAATTATGTTCTTAGAATTTTCGCTTGAAACTGAAAGGTAATTGCTTGAGAATTTGGAACCCTAGAATTGCATGTTAGGATCCCTTCCTTAGGTTAGATCCATCTTGATCTTTTCTAGTAAAATAATTGTCGTGATTATAACATGAATCCATAGATCGAGTCTATTTGTCAAACGTGGAGATCTTGTGCGAAAGCAAAAATCGGAACGTTGGAGGTCCTTGAGCAAAACTAGTTGCGAGACTCGGATGCACGAAAATGATCCTTGAGACTCCACTAGAGATTCTAGAGCTCGGATGCACGAAAGTGATCCTTGAGTTCATCCTTTGATAATATCTTCTTCATGATGAAATGGAATCAACGAAATCCTTATTCATGTCTAGTCATAAAAGTTTAAGTGAACGAAACCCTAGTCCTAGCTTTTCTCTCTGATAATCCCGCTTTTAGTTACCGATTGCTATTCTCATGATCTCGTTTTGCCTAGTTAGTAAGAAATCAACTATTTAGTATTCGACAACGTAGGTCCCTGTGGATTCGATACTTTTTTATTACTTCGTATACCCGTGCACTTGCGGTTTAACAACAAGTTTTTGGTGCTGTTACCAAGGATTAGTCTAAGGTACACGCATGCCAGATTTGTTGTGTTCCCTTTCGGGCTATTAGCACCCTTATGCACACGACATTGGTTGTATCGAGAAGCTGGTAAGTTTAGTCAAAAAGTTTATTTTGGTTTATAGTTATGGTGTTCTACTTATTTCTTATAAACCAAATTGTATTAATGTATGTTGGTTAATCTATATTTTTTTACTAAAAATAGAAACAGTATAAAATATATCTATGGATGAACTCATTGAGGATGTGATGAATTTAGAAATGAATGAGGAGGATATTTCAACAAAAGAAAGTTATAGTAGAGGGTAAGACTTGATTGCTATTGTATTAAATTTTACATTGAATATTTAAATTTCTTTCCATACATTTTTATTAAACAATTAACATGATATGTTGACTATATTTTGTTCTTTTGTAGGGCCTAGCAGCAATGTAGGCATGTTCAACAATTCAATAGCTTAAGAAATTATCTCATAAACTATTTTGTATATTTTGATGTAATATTGTAACATTAACAAGATTTACTAATTATATTTTTATCTTTTATAGGTACGCATAGATGCATAGTTAGAACTCAGGAGCTCAAGAAATTATGTTGTATAATTTGTATTTTTTAATGTGGATTGTACTAAATATGAGATGTTTTGTTAAATGTGGATCATGAAATCTAGTGACTTTTTTTATTTATCCTTGTGAATGGTATGGTAATGGTTGTACTCTTGAAAGTTAAAACAATTTGTATAAGTATGATTTGTTGTAACTTCTGAATTGTATGATATTTATGTTTTTTATGATATGGTTGTAAACTTCTAGTGTTCATGATTTATTGAAATTTTTATAGTTATGATTTGTTGAAATTTTAAATGGTATGGTTGTAGTCTTGAAATAACTTGTATAAGCATGATTTGTTAAAATTTTTGAATGACATAATATTTATGTTTTTTATGGTATGATTGTAGAATAGATTTTGTAGTGTTTATGATTTGTTGAAATTTATATTGTTTTGATTTGTTAGTGATTATAAAATTTTAAGTTTTTACTTCTTTAAAAACATGATATGCAAATGTGTAATATAATGAGTTAAATAGGTTATTCATGCCATTCGTGTCGTGTCGTTCGTGTTGTATCATGTCTTCTAGAATTATGTCGTGTCATGTTATGTAACATGATTTGTATTATAGCGTGTTATATCGTGTCGTATCATGTGACATGACCTAATTCTTAATAGTGTTATCCGTGTCGTGTCATGTCACCTGTGAAATAAGTGGGTAGTGTTTGGGTTTTATATATTGGCCCGCATACATAAATGGGTCGTATTCATGTCGCATGTCAAGTATGACACGACCCATTATAACACGTGAAACACGAATTCCCAGACCTACATGGAACCAATGGAAATAGTATAGGATACCTTGGTGTGAATTCTAGTGAATTATTAATTTTTTTTATTATTTATATTCATTTATGCATTTGCACTTATTGTCAAACTTTGACATATATCATCGAACTTGTCTAAAGCTTATGATTTTATGGTCAAACTTGTCAACCCAAAGTTGTATGGAACCAATGGAAATAGTGTAGGATACCCTGGTGTGAATTCCAGTGAATTTGTAAAAAAAATTTCTTCATTAATTTTATTAATTTTTGTATTTATACTTATTGTCGAACTTTATCATATATCGTCGAATTTATTTGAAACTTAACAGAAACTTGCATGGAATAAACCCTATAAGCAACTTTGGGATGCGTGCATAAAAATACCATTTATGATATGTGTAACTATGGATGAGCCCGTGCCAGGCATGGGCCCGTGCCTAGGATATTTTCTCAGGAAATGAAGAGGAGTTGGCAGTTAGAGGAAGTAGCAGTGAAGTGATAGAAACGGTGACACAAGCACCGAAAAACGAAAGCCAGGAAACCATTTCATTAAAGTTTCAATGCCCCAATTACAAGGAAAATTACATTTTTATTTACATTTTTATAGGCAGCAGCTTGCTTGAGCCAAAAAATAATAGAGGCCTTCCAACCGTTGAGGCCACAAACCCAACAAATTTTCTAGCAGTTGGAAGCATGTGGCTGGAGCTATTTTGGGTAAGTTTTCTTCTTTTGTTTTCCTGCACTTGTAGAGTTGTCCTTGAAGTGTTGAAGTTTTCTTCTTTTGAGCTGGCCACTTTAGAAAAGGTTAAAGGTGGTTGTCTCCTCCCTTTGAGCTATACATTTGGATCATTGACGTCCTTTTTGTTTGGCAATTTTTTTCACCCTAGACTTGATCCCAAGTAGCTGGAAATTTGCCCCATTGATGGTCTTGAAGGGAGCAATTAATTGGCTTGAAAGTCCTAGCATTGGGTTAATTTGTTCGGGACGTCTTGGCTTGGACTTGAGCTGAATTTTCTTTAGTTCTAAGGCTGTGTTTCCTTGGACAAAAAACTGAAAAGAAAAAATGGAAAACACATAGAATCTAGATGAAAAATATTACTAGATTTAATGTGTTTTCCATTCTTTCCTCCCAATTTTCGTCCAAGGAAACATTGCCTAAGGGTTTTGCCTATGCAATGTCAATGAAAATTTGCACTAGTTCTATTTATGAAAAGGGAATGAATAAAATGTGGGTGCGAGGATGCATGCATGCTTACAATGTAGAAAATAACCTACCAAACTTAGCAATTATATGATTACAGGTTAAAAAAAATCTAACCTACAATGATGCATGCAATATAAAGGGGTTATGAAATCTTGGGCACCCAAACCTAGAGTATCCTCAAGCTCCACATATGTCATGCCCCGACATGTACTGGGCCTTATCTGGTAGCCCACCTATAGCATATGACAATTGGGCTTGCTAATCCAGTGATGCAAGCGAGGGCAGCACAGAAGAAGAGGAAGATCTGGTCCAGAAGGTGCCCCAAAAATTTTCCCTGTGAAGCCGTCATGGCTAGGTCGTGACCCCCCATCATGGGTGTAACGGGATCGGAGAAGCTTTGGCACAGCCGTGCCCACCATCACCACCCAAGTGCCCAGCCGGTGACGTGCTACGTGAAATTCGGCAGACTTAAGCACGGCCGTGACAACATGTACAGCCAGGCTATGAACACCTCGGCGCAAAATGCAAAAACTGGTGACTTTAGACGCGAACGCAGTCACCCCCATGACGACCTTCACGGCCAGGCCATGTTCGATGTGGCAGATTCCAGCGGAACTGATCACGGCCATGACGACATGCACGACCAAGCCGTGATCACCTCGATAGAAGCTGTCTCACCCCGATGACCCCATTTCGACGTGCACAACCTTCCATACCATGTTCAACCATCCAAGGAGGATAAAAGGGAGCCCAACAAGGTGGTGGTACGACGATCTCAATGCACTTCTCAAACACCGGATCGTTTCATAGGAGTCATCAGCCCGCTATCAATCCACACCGAAGTTCTTCGGCCCAAGGGCATGGCAAGCTGTCCACTTGAAGGCCCAACTCTAGACGGCCCACGCAATCACCTCAGCAACATGGCCCAAGAGTGCGCCACGTACGTGGTAACCCAACCCACGACTTCCAAGTTATGTTGCATCGTCGCGGTGTATTCCAAATGCGTCTAACCGCCCCAACCACTTCCATCGCGAAGGACAGAAGGACATGCACAAGCTTCAAGAATATTTGGTAGAAGTTTGTTTTATTTTGTCTTGTAGCTACAGATTGACCACTTTTGTGGTCTGCATGAGTTGGTAATGATTAGAATCTTTTGTCTTGTGTGCTTTGTCCTGTTCCCATCCCCTCTTACTCCATAAAAGAAGAGGTTGGGCTAGTGTGTTTTCAGTCCTCTAGTAGCTGTTAGAGTAGTCCCGGTGAGTTGAAAGCCGCCAGCATGTGTAGAAGTCAAAGTCGTTGCTTCGCCTTCAGAGTATGTATGGGTCGTGGTCGGAGCCGTGACTCAGAAGTTGTTTCCTTCCTGGTTTGTGAAATAGTAAAGTAAATCCCACCGCCGCCGGTGGCATAGGTCCGCCTATCTTTCACCTCATTGTGTTCTTTCCCTGTTGTGATTTCTATCTTTCTCCACGGGTATCCGCACATCGGAGGCATGGACATTTAGTTGTTCTTTGGTCTGTTTTAGGAGCATAGGCATGCAAGCTGCACCTTGCGAATCTGCTGTTTCCCCAAGCGCGTGCTGAGCTTAAAATCTGTTAAGTGACTTGCGAAATTGTAAGAGATCAGTGAGTTATTTTCAGTAGTTGAGTATCGATGAATTCTTTCTTGCATTTGTTTTGCCCCAATTGAATTCGATGCTGATTTCTTCATGTTTCCTGCTGCATTTCAGATGCGTTTTCACTTCCCTCGTCTCAAGGCCCTCTCCCATTTTCACGTGCATCGTCTAACACCTTAGAGTATAGCTTTAAGGACCCTCTTACCTATCGTAGCTTCATCATTTCTGGTATCAGAGGAGTTGCGCATTCGATTCTTATCATTCGCACGGTCCAACTCTGTTGCATAGCATATTTCCACGCAATTTCTGCATTCAGCACTTAGTTTATTTCAGCCTTGTTTGTGCATGGTGACTACAAGGTCACAAGTCATGTAGTCCCAATTCCCCGACACCATCCCAGAAACCCAAGAGTCGGCTCAACCCTCGAAAGGGATTAGCACACTGTTAGACTCTTTAGCTGCGCTAGCTACGCAAGTTCACGCAGTTTGATGCCCATGTGGGTAAGACGGACACCGCTGTCCAGCAAATTATGGCGGTGATCCAAGACCTAGTTGATCATCTAGATGCGTCGGAGCATAGGCGCTCGAACTCGGTTCAGCCCCCTCCTTCCGCCCAACCTGCTCCAACTAGGGAGTTTCCCCCTCTAGCCACGTCCATTAGGCGCCAACCCTTTGAACCTGAACCCAACCATCGTAGGCCTTATATGGCCCATGAAGACCCAGATTATGGAGATGAACCTTTTAATGAAGATGATGTTTGGGCCGCACAAAGGCCCCCAGCCCAACCCCATTATGCACACACGCACATGGACGATGACTTACGCCTTCTCGCCCACACACACCCCGCACCTTTCGCGGGTGGTCTCGATCCCACTAAGTTTCTAGATTGGGTCACCTCCGTCGACTCGCACTTCAACCTATTTGCTTACCCTCAGCACCATCATGTCCGATTTATGCGCACCTTGCTCCAAGGTCCCACGCGTCTGCATTGGCAGAACGTGGAACACCAAAATGAGCAGCTCGCACTTCCTCCCATCACTCGTTGGTAGGAAATGAAGTATTGTCTCCGCGAGCGATATGTGCCCCCCTCGTATAGACAATGACTCCTAGACCAATATAGTAGTCTCCAACAAGGGTTGAATTCCGTTGCGGAGTACCGCTTGACTTTTGACACGTTGCAACTTGCAAGAGGATCTAGAGTTGGTTTTGTCCAAGTTCAAGAACGGGCTCCATTCGGATATCCGGCGGGCCTTACCTATGTACGGGTCTAAGTCGCTTGACCAAACCTATCAGCGTGCATTAGATATCGAGTAGGAACTTCACGTAGCAACCCGACGCAGCGAGTTTGTCCCCCTACGGCGCCCCTACCCTAGCGGGCCCCCACACACCCACCCTTGGGCTGAGCAACCCGAACCTCGATCCGACCCGTGTTCTGCACCCAAGGCCCATGGTTCCACTCGTCACCCAACCCTAGAGGCAGCCCCCTCTCGCTCCACTTGGGAGAAGAAGGGCAAGGCCCCTGTCGTTGGCTCGATCGAGCGAGTCCATTGTTATAACTGTCTTCAACTGGGCCACTACTCTTGGGACTGCCCTAAGAAGTCTGCCTTCGTGGATTAAGGCCACACCCGTGTAGCCACTATTACCCAAGAGTGTGATGTGCGCGACGTTGAGGTCGAGTGTTACACGAGTGGTGAAGAGTCGGGTCACCCCACACTCACGGTCGTGAGGTGCATGAAGGACCCCTTTCGAGAGGGGGGCGAAAACCCTATTAGGGTGGCGCATAAAATTTTGCAAGCGGAAGAAGGGCTTTCAAAGATCTTTCTATTGCATATGATCAACTTAGATAGATGTGAGAATGATCCATACCGTCGCCATCTCTTGGATGGTGTCTTGGAAGAAGAAAGCAAAAGAGATCTCCTCCAAAGGCTGTCGCACACAAGAAGAAGAAGGCCTACTTCTTTGGGGCGATTTGTGCTAGCAATGCTCCAAAGCTTCCTCGATCGTTTGAGGGATGATGAGATGAAAATTTGGCCGAATCCTCTTGTCGTCAACCTTCACGCCACCAGCCGTGAGTCATCTAATACCAAGAGCGAATTCGCAAGAGGAATAGAGAGAAGGCGTTGCAAGTGAACGTGGAAACGTTCCCACGTTGAAAACCAACCGAGAGTTCCCAAAATAGCAAGCCATGATTACGTGCGTTATGCGTTCACCAAGTGAACCATGCGCAACTCTCTTCTCCCACCTGAACCTTGCGCTCAACCCATGAGCCGGTTCAAGATGTTTGGTTCAATGACCAAACCAAATCAGCCCAAACATTAAGTCTAGATCAAATTAGACCCTAAGGTCCTAGATCTGACCATTCATCTCCAGATGCTTCTGATCTGATCGATCTAGCATCAACACTCTCGATCGAAGCTTACCGATCTCAAGCCCTAATCAATCAAACATGATCAGACCAGATCTCACTTACAATCAGAGTTTAAATCCCTTTAAACTGAACCGAAACAATTCAGTCCACACGATCTGACTTAAGTAAGCCATATCATCAAATTGTGCGACCCTGAGGGTTTCCTTTAAATGTCGGTAACGATAACTTACATTATCACGATCAGTGAGGGGTATCTAGCAACACATCACTGTCTCCCGATATAAAGGAAAGAGTCTTCCAAGACTACACCCAAAACACAGCTCAAGTGTGAATCCTTTTCACTAGGCTTCACTAGGCATACATATTTCCTTTGCCACTGGATGTTCTTATTGGACAAGCGTGTCAAGCTTGTAGCTCCAATATGATGAGCATGATTAGATCAGATGAACACAGTCACCTGGGTATGGCCATACACTTTCTCAATCATCTCAGCCGGGGGGGCCCCTTTAGAACACCACACTCCTTAAACAAGGAGACGGCAATCCTATGTCTATCACTAGTGCCCTAACCTGACTCATGATCATTATCCAAGATAGTCTATAATCATTATGTTTCAAATGATATTGAACTACCTCAAAACAATGACAATCATCATTTAGAAACACAAGTGATCTCAAGTCAGAGGAGATGTGCCACTTGTAGCAAACAAGGATTATTCACATTGTGACAAGCAATTGAATATCCTAGTAGGGTCTGTCCAGTACATCCAATGTACCCATGAGTCTACATCTTATTCCATGCTCGAAGCATCCTATAAGATTAGAACACATATTAGTCTTAACCATATCAAGGCTGTCTCATGTTCACCAAGATACATCGACTAAGGACATAACTGCATGTCAGCCTAGCTGAACAGCTTTGAGACATTATTCAGAAGAACATATATTGCAGCAGACAATGTAGCTTAACTGAATAACAACCATGCCTTTATAAACATAAGAGTTTATTACATGATACTTTTACAATCCCAAGGCCTCAAACATTAGCCTTAAGGGCATACCCCAACAATCTCCCACTTGCACTTAATCTAATGGTTGAGGAATCTCAAACCCATATTATTACAGTGCTTCTCATGCTTCTGCTGCGCCAGAGGCTTGGTAAGCGGTTCTGCCAGATTGTCATCTGTATGTACCTTGCAGACTTTGATCTCGCCACGATCTATGATCTCCCGGATCAAGTGAAACCGTCTCTGTATGTGCTTGGACTTCTGGTGCAACCGTGGTTCCTTTGCTTGTGCGATTGCTCCAGTGTTATCACAGAAGATAACCAAAGGATCTGCACTCGAAGGAACGACACCAAGTTCTCTCAGGAACTTACGAATCCACACTGCCTCCTTGGATGCTTCCGAGGCTGCAACATACTCGGCTTCTGTTGTGGAATCAGCAACAGTTGACTGTTTGAAACTCTTCCACACCACTGCACCTCCATTCAAGCTAAAAACATAGCCTGATTGCGATCGGAAATCATCCTGGTCAGACTGGAACGAAGCGTCAGTATATCCTTCAATACTGAGTTCTTCCTGACCACCATATATCAAGAACATATCTTTGGTCCTCCGAAGATATTTCAAAATGTTCTTGACTGCAATCCAGTGCGCCATACCTGGATTACTTTGGAACCGACTGGTCACGCTTAACCCGTAAGCGACGTCTGGGCGAGTACACAACATCGCATACATAATGGATCCAATAGCCGAAGCATAAGGCGTATTGTCCATTTCATCTTTCTCAGTCTGTGTTTGTGGACACTGACTCTTCGAAAGATTCAGACCATGTCTGACTGGAAGATATCCCCTTTTAGAATTCTCTAAATGAAATCTTTCCAGGACCTTATCGATGTAAGTACTCTGGCACAGCCCGAGAAGCCTCTTAGATCTATCCCTGTAGATCTTCACACCTAACACATAGGCTGCTTCTCCTAGATCTTTCATTTGGAAACATTTCCTTAACCATGCCTTAACCGCATGCATTTCAGGAATGTCGTTTCCAATGATCAAGATATCATCGACGTAGAGGACTAGGAATGTAATCACGCTCCCACTAAACCTCTTATATACACACGGGTCGTCCTCGTTCTTGATGAAACCAAACTCAGAGATTGATTCATCAAAACGAATATTCCAGCTTCTTGATGCTTGTTTCAGTCCATAAATGGACTTCTTTAATTTGCATATCTTATGACGATCTGATGGATTAGTGAAACCTTCAGGTTGTGTCATGTACACATCCTCATCCAGATTTCCATTCAGGAAAGCTGTTTTCACATCCATTTGCCAGATCTCATAATCGTAATATGCTGCTATCGCGAAAAGAATCCGAATAGACTTAAACATGGCTACAGGTGAGAAAGTTTCATCATAATCTATCCCGTAGATTTGTTTGAAACCTTTCGCAACTAGCCTGCCTTTATAGGTAACCACGTTACCATCCATGTCAATCTTCTTCTTGAAGATCCATTTACAGCCTATAGGGATAACTCCCGGAGGCGGATCAACCAAATCCCAGACTTGGTTATCTGACATGGAGTCCATCTCGGCGCGCATAGCTTCAAGCCATCTCGCTGACTCCGGTCCACTGACCGCATCCGCATAAGTGAGGGGTTCATCATTATCAATGATGTAGACTCCGTCATAGCGCTCAGGCTGACGACGGATCCTACCCGATCTTCGCGGTTCCCGTGATATCTGAGCCTCAGGTAATTCAATAACCTGTTCTACCGGCTCAGGCTCATCCAACTGCGCTTGACTACTTTGTCCTTGCTCTGGATTCTCATCCAGCTTTATTTCTCTCCCACTGGCTTCTTGCAGAAGAAACTCCTTCTCAAGAAATATAGCCGTCCGAGCAACAAAAACCTTGTTCTCCTTGGGATCGTAGAAATAATAACCCTTAGTTTCCTTAGGGTAACCGACAAAGATACATTTGTCAGATCTGCTCTCTAGTTTCCCAGAGGCGAGCTTTTTGACATAAGCCTCGCAACCCCAGATCCTGATAAATGTCAAGCTCGGCTGTTTCCCATACAATAACTCATATGGAGTCTTAGAAACTGCCTTGGATGGCACTCGGTTTAGTACCTTTGCAGCTGTTTCCAGTGCAAAACCCCAAAAGGAGTAAGGTAGATTAGCCTGACTCATCATAGAACGAACCATATCAAGTAACGTTCTATTTCTCCTCTCGGACACACCATTCCATTGCGGTGTTCCTGGTGGAGTGAGCTGTGAGATAATCCCACACTCCTTTAGATAGTCAGTAAACGCATGACTTAGGTATTCTCCACCTCGATCTGAGCGAAGTGCCTTGATATTTCGGCCTAGCTGATTTTGTACTTCATTCTTGAACTCTTTGAACTTGTCAAAAGATTCACTCTTATGTCTCATCAGATAGACATAACCATACCTACTGAAATCATCAGTAAAGGTAATGAAGTACTGATAGCCACCTCTGGCATGTTTACTAAACGGCCCACACACATCACTGTGTATAAGGTCAAGTAAACCTGAAGCCCTTTGACCTTTGTGAGGAAAAGGTGACTTCGTCATTTTACCCATCAAACAAGCTTTGCATGTATCAATCTCCTCATAGGAGAATGATCCCAGCAGTCCATGTTCATGCAACCGCTTAATGCGTTTCTCGTTAATATGGCCTAAACGACTATGCCATAGCAAGGTGCTGTCATCAGCATACTTGGCTTTCTTATTATCAATATTTTGTATAGAATTTTCCATGTCCAACATGAATAACCCATTGTTAATTGAACCAGTTCCATAAACAATATTATCATAAGATAAAACACACTTTGAAATATTGCATTCAAAGGCAAATACTTTCCTGACAAGAGCAGGAATAGAGATAATATTTTTGGTGATGCTCGGTACAAAATAACAATTGTTTAATTCCAATACAATGCCAGATGGTAAAGAAATGAAATAGTCTCCTACAGCAACAGCAGCAACCCGTGCCCCGTTTCCAACGCGTAGGTCTACCTCATGCTGTCCCACCTGCCTTCTTCTCTTGAGTTCCTGCACATTTGAACAAATGTGAACTCCACATGCAGTGTTCAACACCCATGAAATAGAAGAAGATGAAAACATGACTTCAGTCACGAATATACCTGAGCCAGAAGCGATGCTTCCCCTCTTATCTCCTTGGAGCGCTTTACAGTCCTTTTTCCAGTGACCCAGCTGGCCACAGTGGAAACACCTGTATTCCTTGGACCGCTTAACCTTCTGTTTCAGAGCCTTACTGTAGTTCTTGACCGGGGCCTTGCCCTTCTTCCCCTTCTTCTTGTTCCTGGAAGGAACCATTAAGACAGAGGTTGAAGGCTTTCCCTTCAGAGTTTCCTCAGTAGTCAAGAGCATATTGAGCAGCTCTGCCGGAGTACAGTCGATTTTGTTCATATTAAAGTTAATAATGAACGCATCGAAAGAAGGTGGAAGAGACTGCAGAATAATGTCTACAGCAAGCTCCTGGTTGATGGTATGCCCCAGTTTCTCTAGAGCCTCCTTGTGCCCAATCATCTTGAGCACGTGAGCTCCCACTGGGCTTCCTTCAGCCAGTTTGCTCTGAAAGAAGAGCTTGGTCAAATTATAGCGTTCCGTCCTCGCCTGTGCAGCATACAGCATCTTGAGGTTCGCTATAATCTCTATAGCCGACATATCCTCATGCTGACGCTGCAGCGGTGGCGTCATAGACGCTAGCATCAGGCAAGCGACATCAATGCTATCATTGACATGCTTTTCGTAGGCTTCACGAACCGCCCTTGCGGCGTTCGCAGCGGGTTGAGGCGGCACAGCCGTCTCGAGGACATACAGTTTCCTCTCAGCCTTAAGAACAATCTTAAGGTGTCCGTACCAGTCTGAGAAGTTCGGCCCAGCAAACTTCTCCCTTTCCAGTAGGGATCGCACATTGAAGCTCATGGTGTTCGTTGCTGCAGGAATCTACAACAATGCAAGAACAGCAAGGTCAGTATCAATGTTAAGAATCAATGAGGACTTAAGAATGATTCTTTTTCTCACTATTTTATCTGGCTGAAAAATCCAGCAAAACAGCCCGAAAGAGTAGAACTCTTTTAGTGAGATGGGATCCAGATTTCATACTTGGTCTCCGCGTCCCGCTCAGGCGAGATAAGATGCATAGAGATGACAAGCACTAATCTCTGGTAGGCAGTCCCTGCCAATCGCCAACCCGTGCGATTCCCCTTCATCTGGGCGATCCAGCAGACTGTGCCAACTGAGTTGGTACAACACAATCTCTGATCCCGTAGATGGCTGCCTCCATGTGCTACCATATGCGCCACATATGTAGCCTACATGGCCAAGCTGACCCGACCTACTCCCTGGACCACCACGTGCTATGCTGAGCAACGAGAAGCGATAAATCCCTTCTCTGTAACACGCAGGTGAAATCACACACCGTCTGAAGATAGATGGACGTGCCCACTGAGTGGGTACAACACGGCTCCAACGATAATCAGAACAGTGAGGTTTCGCGTCAGAAGGCTTACGAGCTTGATATTTAATCGTTGGATTTTAACGGTCTTTTATCTTCTTCACTATCATGCAATTCCTATGGTGATAGCAGAAGATAAACTAATCATGCAATTCTAATATTAAACAATAAAAGAAAGCATGGATCTTATGTGGTAAAAGCCCATAGCCTAAGTGAGACCTTAAATAAACTTAAGTCTTCACTTGCTTTTCTTCATGGGGCTTTCGCTGCTCATCTGGCCCAAACCTGGGCCCAAGCGCCATCTGCAGCTCTGGTGCGCCCACCAGGAATATGCGCCAGGTCCTATGGTCGAACCCTAGACCTCCCACCTGGTCTAGCCACTGCTGCAGGCGCCTCTGCCAAGTGTGCTTTGTGCTCTTGTCTGATTAATTTACATATTAATCTATCTAGACAAGATTGACACGCAGGTCAATAACATTTTTATAAATTAAGCAATGTGATGCGCAGATCACAATATAAAAATTAATTTACAAAAAAATACCAGGCACGCAGGCCCCAGCACAGCACACATTTAACATGGGCAGCCCACATAAGATTAAATAAACAGGCAATATGGCATCAAACATCAGCATGTGATCCAATAAGAAAACAAAATTTCGAAAACCGCATTGGCATCAATTTTAATTTTCTTATATGCCCCCACAACCTTACAACGGTACAATAATAGGGATCCACTCATCCATTCTAGTCAGATCCTGTGCCCTTGCATGCACCAAGTCCTAACTGACTTGAGTCAACCCAGTGGTCAACTATGCATGCACCAAGGGCTGAACGACCACGATGAGGTCTGGCAAACGGGTGTGAGCCCGGGCCTAACTCATGTGCGTTCAACAGACGTCTCAACCAGACATCGCTACACACCTATGATGCAGCCGACCTATAGCCACCTCTTGCTTGCGCAAGGGTGCTATCTGGTCGACCCATCTAGGCTGTCAGATGGTCTGATCAGACTAGTTGGATCTAACCTAGAGGATGACTTCAACCCTACTAACCCGTCTAAGGGTTTATAGTAGGCGCTTAGTCTAATGATAGGCGCGTAAGTGATATTCTTTTGATAAAACATCAAGAACAAAGATCACAAAGATGCGCCTAGTTTGAAACATGCGCAAACATAAAACATGTGTTATCATATTCGCATGTCATGTAAACTATAGATCTAAGCATGTTTTGCAAACAAGGATCACAATATAGCATTAAGCAATCATATGCATAGATAAATGGCTCTGATACCAATTGAAGGACCCCTTTCGAGAGGGGGGCGAAAACCCTATTAGGGTGGCGCATAAAATTTTGCAAGTGGAAGAAGGGCTTTCAAAGATCTTTCTATTGCATATGATCAACTTAGATAGATGTGAGAATGATCCATACCGTCGCCATCTCTTGGATGGTGTCTTGGAAGAAGAAAGCAAAAGAGATCTCCTCCAAAGGCTGTCGCACACAAGAAGAAGAAGGCCTACTTCTTTGGGGCGATTTGTGCTAGCAATGCTCCAAAGCTTCCTCGATCGTTTGAGGGATGATGAGATGAAAATTTGGCCGAATCCTCTTGTCGTCAACCTTCACGCCACCAGCCGTGAGTCGTCTAATACCAAGAGCGAATTCGCAAGAGGAATAGAGAGAAGGCGTTGCAAGTGAACGTGGAAACGTTCCCACGTTGAAAACCGACCGAGAGTTCCCAAAATAGCAAGCCATGATTACGTGCGTTATGCGTTCACCAAGTGAACCATGCGCAACTCTCTTCTCCCACCTGAACCTTGCGCTCAACCCATGAGCCGGTTCAAGATGTTTGGTTCAATGACCAAACCAAATCAGCCCAAACATTAAGTCTAGATCGAATTAGACCCTAAGGTCCTAGATCTGACCATTCATCTCCAGATGCTTCTGATCTGATCGATCTAGCATCAACACTCTCGATCGAAGCTTACCGATCTCAAGCCCTAATCAATCAAACATGATCAGACCAGATCTCACTTACAATCAGAGTTTAAATCCCTTTAAACTGAACCGAAACAATTCAGTCCACACGATCTGACTTAAGTAAGCCATATCATCAAATTGTGCGACCCTGAGGGTTTCCTTTAAATGTCGGTAACGATAACTTACATTATCACGATCAGTGAGGGGTATCTAGCAACACATCACTGTCTCCCGATATAAAGGAAAGAGTCTTCCAAGACTACACCCAAAACACAGCTCAAGTGTGAATCCTTTTCACTAGGCTTCACTAGGCATACATATTTCCTTTGCCACTGGATGTTCTTATTGGACAAGCGTGTCAAGCTTGTAGCTCCAATATGATGAGCATGATTAGATCAGATGAACACAGTCACCTGGGTATGGCCATACACTTTCTCAATCATCTCAGCCGGGGGGGCCCCTTTAGAACACCACACTCCTTAAACAAGGAGACGGCAATCCTATGTCTATCACTAGTGCCCTAACCTGACTCATGATCATTATCCAAGATAGTCTATAATCATTATGTTTCAAATGATATTGAACTACCTCAAAACAATGACAATCATCATTTAGAAACACAAGTGATCTCAAGTCAGAGGACATGTGCCACTTGTAGCAAACAAGGATTATTCACATTGTGACAAGCAATTGAATATCCTAGTAGGGTCTGTCCAGTACATCCAATGTACCCATGAGTCTACATCTTATTCCATGCTCGAAGCATCCTATAAGATTAGAACACATATTAGTCTTAACCATATCAAGGCTGTCTCATGTTCACCAAGATACATCGACTAAGGACATAACTGCATGTCAGCCTAGCTGAACAGCTTTGAGACATTATTCAGAAGAACATATATTGCAGCAGACAATGTAGCTTAACTGAATAACAACCATGCCTTTATAAACATAAGAGTTTATTACATGATACTTTTACAATCCCAAGGCCTCAAACATTAGCCTTAAGGGCATACCCCAACAGTGCACCCTTGTGCAAACCCCGCCCTCCGAGGATTGGGGGTGCACGAGCATATTCACAACTAACATCAAGTGCAACGGGCACTCATGTAAGATTGTCATTGACGGTGGGAGTAGTCTAAACGTCATCTCCCGAACCACGATCACTCGCTTTGACCTCCCCTTAGAACCTCACCCAAAGCCCTATTCAATTGCGTGGGTTGACGTATCGAGCCTTCCGGTTACCCATAGGTGTCAAGTTCCCATCGCATTTTGGGGACTATCATGAGAAGGCATGGTGTGACATGGCAGCGATGGATGTTGCCCACGTCCTTTTGGGGCGCCCATGGCTTTACGATAGGGATGTAATTCACTACGGCTGGTTGAACACATAGTTCGACCACAACGACAAGAAAATCCAGTTAATCCTGGCTCCGCCTAAGGAGCTACACGTCCACTTCCAAGGGCGTGATCGTACCTCCCATGGCCGCTCCTCAAGCACCTACCATAGTGTCCCTCATGCGCGAAGCCATTGAGTCCAAGGTTGTCTATGCCTTAATGGTGCACGAGTGACTGGATTCCTCTCCTCCCTTAGATGCGGCATCTCCCTTGGAAATCTTAGCCTTCCTAATTGAATTCTCTGACATCAGCCCGGAGGACTTACCCCATGGACTCCCTTCGGATAGAGAAATCCAGCACAGCATTGATCTTGTCCCAGGAGCACCTCTCCCCAACTTGCCCCACCATCGTTTGAACCCCATTGAATACGCTGAACTGCAGCGTCAAGTGGATGAACTCCTCACCAACCGGTACATCTGCGAGTGTCTAAGTCCCTGTGCAGTACCCGCCTTGCTCACACCCAAGAAGGATGGGTTGTGGCGAATGTGTATTGACAGCCGCGCCATCAATAGGATCACCATCAAGTATAGGTTCCCCATACCTAGGCTTGATGACATGTTGGACTTAGTCTCTAGTGCGTCGTGGTTTTCCAAACTTGATCTTCGTAGCGGGTATCACCAAGTCCGCATCCACGAAGGTGATGAATGGAAGACCGCCTTCAAAACCAAGGATCTTTATGAATGGCTCGTCGTGCCATTAGGGTTATCCAATCCCCCGTCCACATTTATGAGGCTCATGAGTCAAGTCCTTAAGCCCTACATGGGTAAATTCCTAGTCGTCTTCATTCCACATTTGACCCCCCTCTAGAAGGAGCACCTCATCCTTAACACGAAGAAGTGCACCTTCATGACTAGCCGAGTCCATTTTCTGGGGTACATCATCTCTAATGAGGGTCTTTCTATTGACTCGGTCAAGGTTAAAGCCATCCGACATTGGCCTGAACGCCGCACCGTGTCCAAAGTCTGTAGCTTCTTGGGCCTCACAGTTTTTTACTACCTTTTCATTCGGGGTTTGAGCATAATTACGACTCCACTGACCCAGTGCCTGTCTGATGTGTACTTTACCGTACTACTAACCGCAAGTGTGACGGCTTTGTCGTAGTAGTACTTAAGATGTCGATCCCACGGGGACAGTGATCAAGTACCAAGTGATTGCAAATCAATAGCTAGACAAATCGGGTAAATGTTTTTGGGTTTTCCGAAAATAAATAAAAATATAACTAAATACAAATGTTAGCCAAATCAAACAAGTGAAAGTATTGGATAGAAAACATGGTTTAGAGACATCGAAACTTCGAGTTCATCTCGTTGATGTGGAGATATTATAAAGTTCCTCACACAAATCTGACCCTAATTCTTGACCTCTCAGAGCATGTTCGATAAGGCAGATATAGCGTCGCAATTCACCTTTCTGTCCTTCTTGCGGCACCCAAGAAAAGTAATTGCATGATCAAGGCAAAACTAGCAGTAAAACAGCACAGATTGAATAAACACAAAATAAAATTACATTAGCTATAAGAAAACAAGATCCAAACAACTCAAATACACTCTAGTTCTGATAAAGAAAATTATGCTATCAAAGCATCGATTCAGTACAAATCCCTAAAGGAACAGAAGAAACTAAAGGAAGATAGAAGAAAGAGGAAGCAAACTCTTCTACATAAGCCTTGCGACATTCCTTCAAGTCTTCTAGAATGATGCACGGTTCCTTCCTCCTCCCTTGTTGTCGCCAAGAACTTCCCTTTGCAAAATTCGCTAGCCCCCCTTGAGCCTCAACTGGGCGCTGCCTTCTTTAGAGCTTTTCGCCCCTTTTATGATTTCAAAAGTGCCCTTTGATATGCCAGCATTATATTCATTTTAATTATCTACGTTTTGACACCAAGAACGTCCCAAATGGAGCTATAATGAGAAAGTTATGACTCTTTTAAGTTTAGGCTGTGCAAGTGTGATTATGGGTGTAATGAAGATTACGGGCATGGCTATAATGTCGGTGTCGATTCTCTTTAGCTCCTGAAACATTCATACACTTATGGGCCATTAAAAGCTCATCGTAATGACACCAAAAATGCCCAAATCAGAGTTGTAACGAAAAAGTTATGACAGAATTAATGTAGCCCTTCAACGCACTTAATGCTCTTAACACCATTACGGGTGTAATGAGATTATGGGCATGCCTGTAATTTCTATAACAAACTCCATTTCGTTTGAAATTTTACGTGTGAATTTACCTTTGACTTGACTTGAATTCCGGCCATAGTATGATGTCAAAGGTCGCCGATGTGGAGATTATGGGCAAGGTGAAATTACGGCTATACCCGTAACATCTTCTGTCGAAGTTTTTATCTTCCGAAAGGCTTCCTTTGAGAAAATTGAGGGCACGCCTTCGGAATATGATTATTCTTGAATGAAAATGGGCTTCTTGATAATTCAAACTAGAAATCATGACCATAATGCAGATTATGGCTTCGGCCGTAATTCTGGAAATTAGTTCCATTTGAGGCCAAACTTCTCGTCAAGGTTCTTGATTCCCTCGGGGATATAAATATACCTCCAAATAGTTCCAAAAGTGGGCGAATTATCCTGTATTCATCAAACATGACAAGAAGTGAAGCTTCTGAAGAAAATCAATAAAATAAGCTAGAAAGAGATGTAAAAACATGAAAATATGTCTCGATTCATTGGTAAATATAGGTCTAAAAGACTATAAAAATATGAGACATCAAAAGCTCCCAGACT
This sequence comes from Costus lasius, assembly GCA_027563935.2. NCBI lineage: Eukaryota > Viridiplantae > Streptophyta > Magnoliopsida > Zingiberales > Costaceae > Costus > Costus lasius. The sequence continues at coordinate 36,831,484 of CM050454.1, forward strand.
TAGATCATTGCTTGTCCTCAAGCACATAAAGATAAGAGTGGTAATCAGGTCAAGCTTGCAAAAAATCCAAGGGAGATATCATTATGAACAAAGCTCAGCAAGTCAAGGTATTCAAAATAATCATCTATCGTCAGGAATAAAGGTGTGAAGATCCCGAAACCAAACTCAGATAAGACTTACCTTCGTGAAATGCAGTAATCTCCTGTGTGGTATATGTATTCAGTTCGAACTTGATTCATCCAAAGTCACGAGTTGGAAAAACATCAATGCACTCTTATTTGTATTTTTGTCCTCTCAATTTTTATTTTGACTTCAACTCATTTCTTAAGTACCACTGCCAATTTTACGCAGTTCCAAGTAGAGGAGTCTTATTATTATTATTTTTTATATTTAATTCATATCTTTGGTACCACTGCCAATGTTTCGCAGTGCCAAGTAGAGGAGTCTATTTTTTATTTTTTATTTTTTTTTTTGTTTTTTTTTTCTTTTGTGAGAGGAGGTAACAACCATTAGATAAGTGCATTGATCAGAACCAACAAGTAGTAAGGTGAATCAGATAGATAGAAGTACGTGCATCCACAAAGAGATTATAAGCATTACTTTGAAAGTAAGATATATCACTACCACAATCTTTTCCATCAAATAAGATGATCATATGAATTTTCTGACTTTGAACTAAGATTTAAAAAACATAATAATATCCCATGGGGTCAATCATAAAACTTCAAGCTATCATGATTTCCATTAAAAATCAAAAATAATATCATCAAAAAGAATATCACCACTTATCGTTAGCATATCATCAGCATTTTAGAAATCAGATAGTGTAATCCAGTTATCAAAATCAAGGGTGTAATAGACATCAGAGTAATGCAAAATGTATCATCAAAGCACAAAGCATAAGTATTGAGTTACTGCATATCATGTTTTGAAAATGAACCCAACCCACAATCTCCCAAACTTAGATTATGCATAGTCCCTATGTATAGCATGTAAAGAATTCAAAATTTGGAGAAATGAGATGCAATACTCACAAGATCAGCTAGAGATGGTGGAGGAGTGCTTCTTTTGCCCTTCCCTTTGCAAGTTCGTTCAGCGCATTGTGCGCCATTGTGGCATGTGCCAAATGGCCAAACCGCGACCTGTGAACACCGGCCTCTACACCTCTTTGCCAGTTGCTGAAGGTCCTTGGTGCAACCTTAGCATGGATTTTGTCCTTGGGCTATCCCGTACTGCTTCTCGCTTCGACTTTGTCTACGTGGTTGTAGACCGGTTCTCGAAAATGGCACAATTCATTCCCTGTACATGAACTGCAAATGCGTCCCACATGGCCTATCTTTTTTTCAAGGAGATTGTCCATCTTCATGGTCTTCCTTCAACCATTGTGTCCGACTGTGACACGCAGTTTGTGAGCCACTTCTGGCGCTCACTTTGGGCCCTGTTTGGCTCCGCCCTGAAATTCTCTACCACATACCACCCCCAAAACGGACGGGCAAACTGAGGTGGTTAACCACAATTTAGGTAAATTGCTCCGTTGCCTCATAGGCGATCACCCAAGGTCTTGGGATACCATACTCCCCATGGCTGAATTTGCATACAATAGTGCGGCCAATAGGTCTACGGGTCTTAGTCCCTTCCACATCATCACGGGCCATCAACCTCGCAAACCCATTGACCTGCATGACCTTCCCATGGAGTCCCACTTGTCCGAGCATGCATATTCCTTTGCCCAGCATATAGCTAGTTTGCTTGATGAAGTCCGGTATTGTATCTTTTTGGGCAACACTCATAATGTGATGAAGGCCAATGAGCATTTTTTGTTGGTGAGCTAGTGAGGGTGCATATCCACCCCAAGCGTTTCTCACACAGGGCTCGTTTTAAGCTCCAGCCACGCTACATGGGGCCCTATGTAGTGGTGCGGTGGATCGGTTCCAACGCCTAAGTCCTAGACTTACCCGAGAGCATGGGGATCCACCTCGTCTTCAATGTGGCATACATCCTTCCCTTCTATGGTCCCTGGGAGGAGCCTTTGGACACCAACAAGCCCCTTCCCCCTAGTTCTCTAGAGGAGAACTCTTCAAAGTAGGGGGAGTTGATGCAGGCAAGGGCAGCGTGGAAGAAGAGGAAGATCTGGTCCAGAATGTGCCCCAAAAATTTCCCCTGCAAAGCCATCATGGCCGAGCTATGACCCCCGTCACGGGCGTTATAGGATCGGAGAAACCTGGGCACAGCTGTGCCCTGCCATCACCATGCAAGTGCCCAGCCGGGTGACAAGCTCAGTGAAATTCAGGGGACTTAAGCACGGCCTTGATGACATGCATGGCCAGACCGTGAACACCTCGGCGCAAAATACAAAACCTGGTGATTTCGGACGCGAACGCGATCACCCCCGTGGCAACCTTCATGACCAGGCTGTGTTCGATGCGGCAAATTCCAGCAGAACTGATCACAGCAGTGATGACATGCATGGCCAGGCTGTGATCACCTCGATAGAAGCCGTCTCACCCCGACGACCCCATTTTGACATGCACAACCCTCCATACCATGTTCAACCATCCAAGGAGGATCAAAGGGAGCCCAACAAGGTGGTGGTACGATGATCTCAACGCACTTCTCAACCACCAGATCATTTCGTATGAGTCATTAGCCCACTATCAATCCACACTAAAGTTCTTTGGCCCAAGGGCATGGCAAGCTGTCCACCTAAAGGCCCAACTCTAGATGGGCCGCGCAATCACCTCAGCAACACGGCCGAAGAGCGCACACTGTGGTAACCCAACCCACGACTTCCAAGTTATGTTGCTTCATCGTAGTGTGTTCCGAAAGCATCTAACCGCCCCATCCACTTCCGTCAAAAAGGATAGAAGGACATGCGCCAGCTTCAAGAATATTTGGTAGAAGTTTATTTAATTGACCACTTTTGTGGCTTGTAGGAGTTGGTAATGATTACAATCTATTGTCTTGTGTGCTTTGTCTTGTTCCCATCCCCTCTTACTCTATAAAAGAGGAGGTTGAGCCAGTGTGTTTTCAGTCCTCTAGTAGCTGTTAGAGTACTCCTGGTGAGTTGATAGCCTCCAGCGTGTGTAGAAGTCAAAGTCGTTGCTTCGCCTTTAGAGTTTGTATGGGTCATGATCGGAGCCGCGACGTAGAAGTTGTTTCCTTCCTAGTTTGCGAAATAGTAAAGTAAATCCAACCGCCACCGGTGGGTCAGGTCCGCCTGTCTTTCACCTCATTGTGTTCTTTCCCCATTGTGATTTCTATCTTTCTCCACGGGTGTCCGCACATCGGAGGTGTGGATGTTCCATTGTTCTTTGATCTATTTCAGGTGCATAGACACGTGCAAGCTGCACCCGGTGAATCCGCTGTTTCCCTAAGCGCGTGCTGAGCTTAAAATCTGCTAAGTGACTTGCGAAATTGCTAAGAGATCAGTGAGTTATTTTCAGTAGTTGAGTGTCATTGAATTTCTTCTTGCATTTGTGTTGCCCCGATCAAATTCGGCACTAATTTCTTTGTGTTACCTGCTGCATTTCCGACGCGTTTTCACTTCCCTCGTCTCAAGACCCTCTCCCATTTTCGTGTGCATTGTCTAATACCTTAGAGTATGGCTTTAAGGACCCTCTTACCTATCATAGCTTCATCTTCTAGTCTGGCCCATCAACAAACAACATAGAACTAATAATAAAAGTCCAAAAATATATATACACTAGTCTCCGTCAATATCATTGGTACAACAGTCCAACCACGTGGCTAAACATCACTATACAATGATATTGATTAAAACAACATACATAAATGTAAATATATCTAATATTAGGAGGTCATCTACAACTATCTATCTATTTATTAATCTGTCCACAACGGACCCACATCAGGACCTGAAATAAATCATTAAAACCGGGGTTGTAAGTCAGAATAGCTAAGTAGGGATTAAGTACATGGTGGATAAATATTAAGAAAAAATTATGTCATTTATACCAATGTTATCTATCATGATACACTAAACATGTACTTTATTTAATGATGCATAAATATCATGTATATATATATATATATATATATATATATATATATGTATATACATATATGTACATATATGTATATACATATATGTACATATATGTATATACATATATGTACATATATATATAAACATGTACTTTATTTAATGATGCATAAATATCATGTATATATATATATATGTATGTACATATATGTATATACATATATGTACATATATATATATATATATATATATGTATATACATATGTATGTACATATATGCGTATGCATATGTATGTACATATATATGCATATATATGTACGCCAATGCAAGCATAGAGCTGGGGGCCAACTTGTCCCATAGGACACACACGCATACCTAAGTGGTCCCTAGTGTCAACTCAACACACTGGGAACAACTACTCGTCAACAACCCACAAGTACTGCTTCTAGTACTCTATCTCACCCATGTTATAATAACACATTTGTATAATGTAGACCGGTAATATCATAGTCTGTGAGGTTTGCCTCTATAGAACTATACACCTGACCTAAAACACGGCTGGCTAGCATTTCTCTTTTGCCAGTACCGACCCAACACACCATGCTGAATCGCATGCATGCACAGTAACAATTACTAAATCCCAGTAATCTGGGATAAGAATATCATATTAAGTAGCAAACACATATGTGTCATTCATACCAATGCAACAATAGAAATAAATTCCAATGGAAAGTAAGCAATAGAGTAAATAAGTAAAGTGTCCCTAGTCAAGCAGTAACACCAAATCATAGGGTACCTCCTAATCAATCGATAGGCACCATGATCAAAGTATAGCAAGGATCTCTACCTAATCACTATAGGTCTGACCTATCCTGATCCTGTGTCCAAGCAAATCCCGCTCGTCCAAGTCTACGGTCTCTACACTAAGATAAAGTTTAATACTTATTAATCATCTAGTCTAGTCCATGTATTTACACTTATATTTATTTATTATATTTTAATTTATTTTCCTCTTTTATTGGGTTACTTTTATAGTTAATTAAGAATGTTCAGTCTATTCCTTTACTATTTATTAGCAATTATCGACGTATTTTAAGCAGGCACTCGTCTAAGACTATAGACATATAGGATTTCTTAATTAAGATTCGTACAAAGCAGGTTATATACTAACCTTGTCGACAGCATGTCAGGATGCACCAATCGTCAGGGTCATACAGATGTCAGTAGAAGTTTCACCAGAATAGTGCTTCTCCTTTGGTATCGGCGACCTTCTAAAATAAAGTGCTATGTCGCGGAGCTCACAGGGGCAGCAACAATGCCGAAATTGCTCTCTTCACTCGTTTAAGTAGCTTGCCAAAACTTCACTGGAACTTTAGCAAAATCCATCGAACACTCAACAAAACTGGCCAAGACTAATAGGAACTTGCTGGAATTTTGTCATGAGTTTGTCGGAGCTCAATGATGAACGACGAAGCCGTTGGGGGAGAAAAACAGGACCGCCAGAGTTAGGGTTTAGCGTGCCTATATCCAGCCACATCTTGCAAGATGGAGTAGCGAGGGAAGGGGAAAGGCAAGGTCAAAGCTTGTCACTAAAAGCCAGTGCTTATCGGAGGTCATCGCTAGCATTAGCTAGCCGAATGCAAAGGAAATGGATAGGGCGAATTGAAAAAAGACATACGTTGAGGAAGCTGAGAGGGCGAGGGAGGTGGTGCCGGACTCATCGCTAAAGACGAGAGCTCTATGTCGGCATCAACTTGCTGAACACGAGAGAGATAGGGTATGGTGGAGTATTGCGAGAGGGAGACAGGGAGGGAGGGAAAAAAATTGGAGGGAGAGGGAAGACATGGGCTATAGCCTGTGGGTGTGAGCCAAGTGAGAGGGAGAGAGAGTGTGTTTGGGACGAGAAGAGATAGGAAGTCTATCCTTTCAATTTCTCTTTTTTTTTAAAAAATGATGGTCATAACAACTTATACCTCCTTGGTCAAGGTGTATGTCTACATTATATCACCTGTCATTACTTTATGAAGTTCCACCATCAAACTATAATATAAAAATCAAACTTAAACAATATGTCATGTACAAGTTTTAGTCATACTAGAACTGTAATTTCTCAATAATTCTTGTTCACCAGATAATTTCAAAGTTGCAACAAATTGAACCATAGCGTACGTTACTTTTCAAAAAATGATTTCAAATACATCAAGATCATATCTCCTACATAGAATATTCAAGATACATATACAATTATCACAAACATTATAATAGAAGTTTAAATTTACAACTATATTGCATTTCAACAATTAACTAGCAAACATCATCATAGTAGATCGAAAAAACAATGGTAGCAATATCATTATCACAGAGTTAAATATTGTACAACTAACTATATTGATGTAGTTGTATAATATATTGTACAACTAACTATATTGCAGTGATATCCAGATGTAGTGTGCATGTTATGCAACTAATTTTTTTTATTCAGACATTTTCAAATAAAGTGTTATAGAACTATATTGCATTATGAAATCCATAGTATCATTAAATCAACATAAAAATATGGAGTTATAAGGGGGAAGAATACTCAGTGCAGCCAGTCATCGCTTTTCTGTCCACTCTACACTCCATCATCATCCTCTAACCATCGCCCAAGGGTCTACTTAGCTTCTCAAACAAATAGTCCTCTATCTAGTCTAGCCGGCCTACTGCATTACTCGTACGGGAGGCTGGTCTGGTTCTGTCTTACCAAGTCTACTTTGATTTGGAGGCATGAAAGGCAACACGTACGTCTAAAAATGAAGAGCTGGAACCTCAAGGATGCCTAATGGTTGGCGCATAGAATTTTAAGTAGAGTATGTAAGATGATAGAAATTTAATATAAGATGGTAAAAATTCAGAGAAATATAAATTTTATTCTTATTTAATATTAATATTTTATATTTTTTAATTTTTTTATATGTTTTAAAGTATTTTTATATATGGTAAAAATTCATCTAAGATGGTAGAAAAAATTCTCGTTGGGATCATACCCAGATGGACGATGATTTTCACTATCCTTCCCAAAAAAAAATTAGACAGGGGCACCCTGCCTATAAATTTATTCCCTAATTGTGGTGGCTCTATCGCTAGAGGGACTAGATCATCCTACTTGTGAGAAGGGATGGAGGAAATTAGAATCCAGTTCTCTCTCTAACTATGATGCACAGGGGTTAGGTGGAGTGATGGTCTTTATGCTTTTTGACAAGAGCAAACAGTACCCTCCTCGTTGCTTCGCCACGATTTTCATGGCGATGGAGTAGTCTATAACAATTTTTCACTTCCCAAAACGAGTCCCATCCCAATGATGTCTATACCAACAGCCAAGATAACAATTGTGCCATTGGTGGTGTGGGCGAATAAAAATCGTAAGCGCCCTGGACGCTGACCGGGGGCATTCATCGGGCGCGTCAGACGCAGAGCGACCTGGACGCCCTCTCGGGCGAGCTCGACCTCCTCCTCCATGACTGTGCGCTGCTGGTGAAGACGGGGGCGGCTGCCGGAGGGCTCTGCAAAAATCTTGCGTCGGTGCCGGAAGGTTCACCCCTGCAAACATACTGCGGACCCTGGTACCAGAGACAAGAAAGCAAATCAGCCAAACCGGCACCGCATGGCCATGGAAAAAAAAAAATCGTAAGAGTAGAGATCTACAGCAAGGACAGAGATCCAGTGAGAAATCGTACCGGGGCTGTTGCAGTTGATACACTTTCTGTTAAGAGGAAGCTTGAGGAGGCCTCTGATGACCTTCTCGTTCCTCTCGTCCTCTTTCCTGCTGCTCATCCTCTGAACTCCTCCGCGGCTTAACTCAACTGTAGAGATGACGGCCCCGTTTGGCGGCCGCGTTTGGTGGGCTTTTGGCGTTTTGCAGGCAGCCAAAAGCCCGAAGCAATGTGTTTTGGCGGACCCGCTTCTCAGTCGGCACTGTTCCTGGGAAGCACTCCTTAGCCAGCTTTTTGGGAACGCTTTTGCGGCTGCCTGGAATTAAAAGTGGCTCTCGCAGGCCACGCGGAAAATCTCTCGATCTTCGCCGCCTCTGATCCGTCCAGAGATCCGCCAGTCGCCGCCTCTGATCTTCGCCGCCTCCGGACATCCCCGCCTCCGGCGTTACGCCGTGAGCCTAGCATTCTTCAGCGTACGCATCTAGATCTCATTTTCCCCCTTCGTTTTTTGAGATTTTGGCTAACTACTCGCCTCTTCGCCGATCCGCCTCCGCCTCCTCGGCCGCTTCGCCTCTCGCCGATCGCCACTCCTCGACCGCTCGCCGGCATTCTGACGCGTGAAGCCCTTTCAGATCCAGCCGCCAGAGCTCCATCTTGCTTCTAACGCTGCCCGCCATCGCCTTGCCGCTCCGTCGTCGATCGCAGCACATTGTTATGTAAGCCCTTCTAACGCTGTTCAGTAATGCAACATCAAATTCGAATAGTGGCACACCTACGGCAGAGGCATCAAGTAAAACGACCAGTTTTATCGCATTATTCAAAGATATGTTATTTCAGCTACGTTGTGCACTCACCATTGTCTATAGGAACGGCCTTTTGATCTTTTTTACTGTTTTCCCTTCAGCGAGCATATCTTGTTATGCGCCTAGTTCGCTATATTTGATGCTATTGAGACGATAGAGAAGATTCAATGAATCGGAATCCTCAACTGTAAGCCAAAATAAACGAACGCTGGCCGAGTTTATTTTAGAGGATTTGTGGGATTATTTTAGTATATATTATGATTTTTTTTCCTTAGCATGAGATGTAGTTCGTGGTTATGAGTATAGCTACTACTCTGTTATTCTTCGCGAGTAACTGGGTTACTTTAGTTTGCTGACATCTTGCTGGTAATCGGTTGAGGCTAGCACATAGTCCCTAAAGCTTGTGTGTTTGACTCTGAGAAGCTTAGCCTCGAAGTTTTTCTTTCTTTTTGATAATTGACTAGGTTAATATATTTCTTCTTTTTCTATTTAAATATGTATACATTTCTAGCTAACAAGTTTTCAGGTTTTCTGCTAGGAGTTGCAACTTAAATACATTTCTTTTACAAAATGTGAACTGAAAGCATTTTTGTCTATGTGAACTGAATTGGTATAAATGCTTTTTGTAGTCCTGACAATGCTTTTGTATGCAAGGTAAGGATTGACCAAAGGATCTAGTTATTTTAGCATGCTTTGCACACAACGTACATGTTTCTTGGTGCATGTGAACTGAATTGGTATAAATGTTAAGGTAGCTCATTTGCTAATGTTTCTAGTAGCTAAGTTTGATAATATTGAATATGTTTTAGTCCACATCCATTTTTCATTAAATTGTACTCTTTTGGTCTATGTTCAAGATTCAAATGTCAACTAAAGGTGGTAAAGCAGTTTAGAATATACAAATAACACAAAATTTTTGTGATGTTTGTATTGCTGCTATTGATAAAAACATGCGTCCTGGATCTCATTTCAACCCGAATGGATGGAAGTTTGTTGTTGAAAACTTCCAACAAATTAGTGGGCTACCATATGATCGAAAAGTATTAAAAAACAAATGGGATCAATTGAAATCAGACTAGAAGTTGTGGAAAGAGTTAAAGGGGAAAGAGACTGGACTAGGATGGGACTCAAGATTTGAAACAGTAGATGCCACTCCAGATTGGTGGGCGAGTAAGATTGCGGTATGTACTTAGGTTATTATTAAATTTTTATCAAATGTAATCAAATAAATTTTTAATCCAATGTAAATGTAGGTGAATAAAGATTATGCAAAATTTCAAAAAAAAGGTATTCATCCTGACATTGAAACCAAGTTGGATACGATGTTTGGAGATACAATGGCAACTTGGTGAGTATACATTTACACCAGAAGTTCATGAAGAATCTGCTGCAGACTTGGGTGTAAATGAAGAAAGTGATGTGCCCATGTCTGATACTAATGAATCAGTGCATGTTGCTACAAGCTCTCGACGAAGTAGTGGTAGTCAACGGGGAAAAAGGAAGAATGTAGGTGCATCACTGATGAGGGATAATATGATTGAAATGAGAGATTTTATTCAACAAAGAAAGAATATTGAAGCTCGGCTAGCAGATGCTCCTGGGTGTACTCTGGACGAGATTCTGGAGGATGTATTGACTCTTCCTGGTGTAGATGGTACTTCTGAGATATATTTTTTCGCTTGTGCTTTATTCAGGGACCAACGAAATAGAGCAGTGTGGAAAAATCTGAAGACAGTTGATCAAAGGATGGGATGGTTGACATATATGCAACGTTCCATAGTAAATTTCATTCCATAGGTTGCATCTATATATGTTGGTAACTAGACTTGTGTTCTTTTGAATTCTACTCTACTTGTAATATGTGTTGGATGCTTATGTGTTGAGCACATTCACTATTGGATGCTTTATGTGTTGAGCACATTCACTGTTGGATGCATATGTACTTAAATTCTACTCTGTTGGATGTTTGTCTTTAAATTCTACTCTGTTGAATGTTTGTCCTTAATTTTTATTACTATCTGTTCTACTCTACTTGTAATATGTGTTGGATGCTTGTGTACTTAAATTCTTAACAATGTCCATAATTTTTTGTTCCAAGATATGGCTGATCATATACGTGACAGTGATGCTCCACAGGAGATTGATGCAGAAGAGTATATTAAAAATACAATGCATGACACTTTGATGCTGGTTCATTATAATAGTATTATTGCACAGGAGTATTATTCAAAATATGTAGATAAGTCACCTTGTATGATGTCTGAGCATACAGGAATTAGATGGATGAGGGAGTTAATGGAAGGGAACACTGAAAGATGTAGGCGAATGATGCGAATGGATAAAAATGATTTCAAACAATTATGTACTATTTTGGAGAATTCATATGGTCTAAAATCCTCAAACAATGTAACAATTCTTGAAAAAGTGGGTCTTTTTATTTTTGTATTAGCACAAGGTGCATCTAATAGACATACGCAAGAAAGATTTCAACATTCTGGTGAAACAATAAGTCGGATCTTTCATGAGGTGTTGAAATCAGTATGCAAGTATGCCAAGGTCTTGATACAACCCACAGATAGACAGTTTCGAGATATTTCACCACAAATATTACATGATACTCGTTATTACCCTCATTTCAAGGTAAGTCTTTTGATTAAAATAATATGATAGCTTATAGTATGAATTCTACTCTAAAATTTTGTTATATTTTCATAGAATTGCATTGGAGCTATAGATGGAACACATATAGATGCAGTCGTACCTCTTAGTGATCAAGTTCGATTTATTGGAAGAAAAGGTCATCCAACTCAAAATATCTTAGCTGTATGCACATTTGACATGAAATTCATATACGTACTCGCTGGATATGAAGGTTCTACACATGATGCCCGAGTTCTTTCAAAAGCGATGAATTTAAACTTTCCAAAACCCCCAGTAGGTATAAATTTATTTTCATTTATACACATTCTAGTATAAACTTTCAAATTTACAACCCTTCATCACGCATAAGTACTAATTGAACTTTTTCGTAATATTTGTAGGAAAGTATTACTTAGTTGATGCTGGATACTCACAAACGAGTGGGTTTCTTGGACCTTATAGAGGGGTGAGATATCATCTTCAAGAATACCAACAAGGACATCCACCACAAGGACTTAAAGAAGTATTTAATAAATCTCATTCATCTCTTAGAAGTTGTATTGAACGATGTTTTGGAGTATGGAAGAAGAGGTGGAACATATTACATGACATGCCTTCATATGCATTTGAGACACAAGTCAAAATTGTAATTGCAACAATGGCCATCCATAATTTTATTAGGGAAAGAACAAACACTGATGACATTTTTCAATAATTTGATGCAAATCCAGATCCTATCCCAACAGATGATTATGAGGTAGATGAAGAGGATGCTAAAGATCAACATGTGTCTACGGAGATAGATCACCTTCGAAATCAGATTGCATTAAGTTTAATGAATTCACATGTGTAGCAAATATTTTATTGTATTGCTATTATATGAATGTGGTTACTTTGTACTCGTTGGATGTTGTGATATTTGGATGGTTTCTTATGTGGACTTAATTCTACTATGTTATGATATTTAGATGGTTTGTTATGTGTGATTACAAGTATTTGTGATGAATTTTGGATAATTTTTTCTTGTCATGGTTGGATATTATTTTATGTATTATGTATGCAGGTTTTCGCACTTAAAATATAGGGGAAACTCTTGCAATTTTTTTTTTAATTTGTCCACTTTAAATTATATTTAGTTATATAATAGTCTAAAAATTATTTATTGTTGTGTAAAGTAATTTCAAATTTTACAAATAACTTAAAAAAAAATTTCTTAATAGAACTGAACAGCACAGCACAACAGCTCACAGTTGCTTATCAGACCAGCTAATGCACCCAAACAGCCTTAACTTTTCAGACCAGCTCTACTCAGACCAGCTCTACTCAAACCAGCCACCAGCCAGAAGCTCCAGCCACCCCAAACAGGCCCGACCTCAGTGGACCGAATGAAGCGCTCCAGAACCATAGGTGCCAGTTCCGGGGACAGACGGCGAGCAAGCAGTCACGATCCACCCGATCCGACGCCTCCGAGCTGTGGGTTCCGACAAAAACAAGAAGGCAGAGTTAAGCAATTTGAAGGAGTTCAGAGTCAAACCTAGGTTGAAAATCTGCAAGATTCAGAGAAGGAGAAGGGGGAAAACAACCGTCAACGTAGGGAAGATGTGAGCGGAGGCAGAGACGAGATTCGGGCGATCGGCAACTAGCGCGGCAGGAGAAGGAAAAAAGAACGTTTAATAATTGCGGGCCAAAGAGAGAGAGATCGAGCGAAAGAGAAGGGGCGAGGAGCTCGGCGAGGCATTGACGTCGACGAGGGGCTGGTGTCAAATGTCCTAGGCACGGGCCGTGCCTAGGTACCTTACGCACGGGAAAATATCTGCCGTTCAGTGAATCTCAAAGTGAATCTGCTACGCACGCATCCCAAAGCACTCCACTCTCCGTTACAACTGTTGATTCAATTGCCGCCGTCGACTGCCGTTCCGTCTCGTCTACTTTTTCGCTCCGTCTCCCGTCCCGCTCCGTCTCCGTAACCATCCTCTAACCCAACCCAACCCAACAACCCACAGTTTATCTCTCTCCTCTTTTCCTGTTAATCATTTCACTTGCTCTCGTGGTCTTCTCTCCAAATTCCTGCACCTGTCCCGCTCTCGCCGAACCGAATCAGAAACCCTAAACCCACCCGCTCTTGCTAAGAGAGCTCCAGCTTCCAGTGTTATCGTCCACGATTGTCGTGTAGCTTGGACCTGTAACGTTCTCATTGAGCGTCTCTGCCCTCACCATCCGTCTGTAACTTCTGTTGAAGGTAAGAACATATCCTCTATTATTACCGTATTAGCTGTTGTGCTATGCGCTGTTGTTTATGTATAGTCGGATGCAATCTCAATGTAACCTCGCAACCTACACTAATAACGGAAATAGTGTTGGGTACCCTAGTGCAATCTCAATGCAACATCGCAATCTAAACTTCTAACGGAAATAGTGTAGGGGACCCGAGTGTAATCTGAATGCAACCTCGCAAGGTAAACTACTACTATTGGAAATAGATGTTGTGCTATGCGCTGTTCATTTCCATGAATGATTGGACATTATGATATTGTCGAACCCCTCTTTATATATCGTCGAACTTGACCCAATCATGCATGAATCCAAATGGAACCAGGGGTATAGTTCTTTGTGTGAACGTAGTGCATTTTTTACATTTTATTCTGTGTTATTTCCATGAATGGCCACACATTATTTATTGTCGAATCCCTGTTATATATCGTCGAACTTTACCCAATAATGCATGAAACATATTGGAACTAGAGTAGGAGTTCTTTGTGTGAACTTAGTGCATTTTTACAATTTATTGTGTTCTATTTCCATGAATGCCCACACATTATTTTATTCTCGAACCCCTGTTATATATCGTCGAACTATACCCAATAATGCATGAAACATATTGGAACTAGGGTAGGAGTTCTTTTTGTGAACGTATTGCATTTTTACAATTTATTCTTTGTTATTTCCATGAATGCCCACACATTACCTAACACTTACTATGTTATTATCGAACTGCATTAGATATCGTAGAACTTGAACCCAAACTTGTATAGAAAGTATGGATAAAGGTATTGACAAGGTGACATCTACTCTTCTGATCGCGTTGACCTCATCAGATGAAGAAAGCATGCCAATTGAAGTTGATCCAACTTATGTAAAATTGGTTTGAAACAAATGATATATGTTAGGGATGCCATGATCAACTTTATCTACAATAATTGACACCAATGGAATATAATGAACATGACAGGAAGTTGAGGATGAAAATAAGGTTACACATGGAATTGAAGATGGTAATATTGATGAAATTGTGGAATCTGAGAATGAAGAAAAAACAGAATCTATTTCAAGTGCGGTGCCAGCTGTTGGAATGACCTTTTATAGTGAGGATGAAGCCTACAACTTCTACAATGAATATGAAAAAAGGATGGGATTTAGTATAAAGAAATGGAATGTGGAGCGTAGGAAAGATGGTTCCTTGTCCTCACGTAAGTTGGTTTGTAGCCATCAAGGCCTGAGACAAGTGCATAGGACGCATGTTACTAAGAATCCTCAGCCAATTACACGAACTAATTGCATGGCATGCGTAGAATTCAAGATTGACACCAATAATGTATGGACTTTACGGAGATTAGAGACTAATCATAACCATCCAATGACAAGCCCCAATAAGGTACATTTATTGAGATCACAGAGGAAAATCCAGCCATATCAACGGACTATGATTGACCAGATGGCAGATTCTGGTATGAAGTCACAGCAGATTTATAACTTTTTTCAGCAAGTTGCAGGTAGTGATGAGAGGGTTGGTTTTATAAGGGATGATAATATTAACTACATTAATAAGTGGAGGAGGAAGAATTTGGAGGGTAAAGACGTTGATTAGTTACTTAAGTATTTACAAAAACAACAGAGTACCTATCCCTCATTCTATTATGCCATACAGGTCAATGAATCAAGAGAAATTGCTAATTTTTTTTGGGCAGATGGTAGAGGGATTATAAACTATTCATATTTTGGAGATGTCATTTCATTTGATACAACTTTTCAAACGAATGCCTATGACATGCCATTTGCTCCAATTGTTGGTATAAACCACCATAAGCAATCAATTATATTCGGAGCTGCATTATTATATGATGAGACAACTGAATCATTTATTTGGCTATTTGAATCATTTTTAACCGCTATGTCAGGAAAGCAGCCTACAACAATATTTACGGACCAATCAGCTGCAATGGCAAAAGCAATACAAATGGTGCTACCAAATACAACACATAGACTTTGTTTATGGCATATTTTCCAAAATGCAGGGACAAATTTATCTCAAGTGATTCACTCGTTCAATACATTTTTAGGAGATTTTAAACATTGCATATATGAGTGCTGTTCTGTGGAAGAATTTGAAAAGATATGGAATGCTTTATTGAATAAGTATAATCTCGTTGACAACAGATGGATGATTAATTTTTATAGGCTACATGAGAAATGAGCTGCATGTTATCGTGTTAACACATTTTGTGCTGACATGACAACAACTCAGCGAAGTGAAAGCATAAACTCTAATTTTAAAAAGTTCTTCAAGCGGAAATTATGTATGGTAGAGTTCATAGAACAGTATGACAAGGCAGTGAAATTTTTTCGTGAAAAAGAAGTAACTGCAGATTTTAAGAACAGAAACAGTAACCCAATCCAAGTACATGGAAACATGCCAATGATGATGGAGGCAGCAATGACGTATACAAGACTGATATACCAAGCGTTTGCTAAAGAATTTCATTCTGTCTTATCAAGTTGCATCCACTTGATCCGTGATGATAATATAAACATGATATATAAGATATCTCCTGCTGATGGTAGTAGAGATGAAATAATTGCTTTTTCACCATCAACGCAGACTGTGGGATGCTCTTGCAAGATGTTTGGATGGATGGGAATTTTATGTATGCATTCCTTGAGAGTACTCACTCACAACAATGTCATATCGTTGCCCAAATAGTATATATTAAAAAGATGGACAAAATATGCCAAGGATGGGCTTGGTACAAATGTCTCTTTCGCCACACTAGATTCAAATGGACAAGAAGAGTTATCATCTCTATATAAATGGGTATGGCAAAAAACATGGAGTCTTTCAACCAAAAGTGTTCATTGCAGACAGGGCCTTATTGTTTTTAGAAAAGGCAGTTGATCAAGTAGCATGCCAGGTTGAGGAATTAATTCGTAATTGTAACCTGGAAGATAATTTACAGGATGAAGAGAATGAACAAGGCAATGATGCTTGTAATGAAACAGGCTTCCAAACTAACATTACCATTAAGCTTCCGACGGCCAAAAAAGGTCCGATGGAAAGGAGAAAGAAGAATGTACTTGAAAAAAGGTCTAGAAAACCATCTATTGTAACTAAGAACAGCGTTCATTTGAACAAATCAGCACCCCTAGAGGAATACTTATAAGCATGCGCTGCTCATTAATTGATTTGTTGATGTTATTCTGATATGACATAATAATTATATATTTTTTTAGGTAACTTATTCTATTTCCCCTGGTATTCCCTCACCCAATTTTTCATATACTGGTCTGTTAGCATATGTCGATGTAAGTATATTAATTAGCATGGAGTCTTTACAAATGTGTTGCATTCACTTGGGTTGTTTCTTATATGTTTCATTTTGGATCGCAGCAACAAGGTGAAGCGTCACACACCGCTGCGTGATGATTATTGTTTGAAGAGGATCCAAAACTGGATTGAAGTGTTTTGTAATTATGATCTATGTGATTCAGTGTATTCATATATGTGATGTAACAGCAAGCCATGCAGAGTGATGTGGCTTATGTAAATTTGAATAGTTACGGTAATTTGATGTATGCAAGTTTGTATGTTCTGCGATATTTGAGAAATTATTGGGTTTGTATGCAAGTCATGTACCGGTTCGACGCGAGAATCCACTCTTCAGGTTCGACTATCCGCCTATTATAAAAAATTCATCTTGTTTATAATAAAGTTCGACATTCGTTTGTTCGAGTTCGACGATCCACATGTTATTTATAATTTTATAAATAAATTCGACAATAGCCAGTCCGCGTTCGACTATCAACCTGTTATACAAAATTCTGAATGTATATTAATAAGTTCGACAATCGCTTGTTCGACTTCGACGATCCATCTCTTATCATCACATTAATCTTATATTTTAAATAAGTACGACAATAATTTATTATCATCGATGATCTGCCTGTTATTCGAAAATCATCTTGTTTATAAATAAGTCGAATCTCATTCTCATTCTCATTTACGATTTTGGTCGAACCTCCTTCTCATGTTGTCGAACTACATGGAGGGTTGACCTTGTTATAGAATTTCCACCATCAGCATGTTGTAATAAATTCCTACGATGTTATAAACAAATCCGCCTTGTTATAGAATTTTCCACCATGATATGGAAATTTTCTACCATGCATGTTGTAATAAATTTGTACACTGTTATAGGATTTTCTACCATGATATGGAAATTTTCCACCATGCATGTTGTAATAAAGAATTGTATTATCGAACCCGACAAGGCGCTCGTCGAACCCATACAGAACTTGAGAACATTTGAAGTTGAACCGCCTGTTCGGGTTCGAAGATATACACGGCGCATGAACTCCAGAATTAACAATCAACAATATAACATTAATTAAACCGCACACTCTTCTTTGAGTGGGGGGGGGGGGCATGAAGTATTAAAACGTCCTTAATTGACAGATTGTCGAACACTCACTAGTACGTTGTCGCGAAGATTCCATGGTATGATAATGAAAGCCTACACGGGTCCTTCAGCACAGACTAGTTGGTTGGCGCCCGTATCGGTAGAAAACCCTTTTGGCTCCGGAGCAATGTCTTTTTCGCATGAAGCGAATTTATAAGCTTGCCGTAGCGCATCCCGTATCGGAAGAAGGGGGGTTTGGCGCCGGAGCATTCACTTCAAAAGTTAATCAGCGTATTCTTCAGCCCAGTTTGAGTTGTCTATCTAGTCCCGGACTTTCACCGAGTGTATGATTCGAATGAGAAGAGCACGCGAGGGGTGGGGTGGGGTGGGGGGGGGGGGGGAGGGGGTTTATAGTGAACCATCGGATGCAAACCTGTGAACTATGAATATCTTGGCATGTTAGCCGCGTGGTATAGGCGCTCGTATGGTCAATTCCACCCCAACCCAACTCCCCCAACTTGTGAGTGCACAGGAGACATGGATATGCTTTTCGTGTTCAACAACAGGGTAGAAAAACATGGTAGAAATATTCTATTAACAGGGTAGAAATATTGTACAAATAGTCGAACCTCCTTCCCATTTTGTCGAACTTAATCCAACTTGGCCCTACTAATTTGACCCAAGTTGACCCGTGTATGTTGTAATAAATTCCTACTAATTTATAGTGAACCATCGGATGTAAACCCGTGAACTATGAATATCTTGGCATGTCAGCCGCGTGGTATAGGCGCTCGTATGGTCAATTCCACCCCAACCCAACTCCCCCAACCCGTGAGCGCACAGGAGACATGGATATGCTTTTCGTGTTCAACAACAGGGTAGAAAAACATGGTAGAAATATTCTATTAACAGGGTAGAAATATTGTACAAATAGTCGAACCTCCTTCCCATTTTGTCGAACTTAATCCAACTTGGCCTTACTAATTTGACCCAAGTTGACCCATGTATGTTGTAATAAATTCCTACCATGTTATATGATTTTCCACCTTCTCATGTTATAGAATTTTCGACCATGATATGGAAATTTTCTACCATGCAACTTGTGCTAAATTTGTACCCTATTATAAGATTTTATACCATGATATGGAAATTCTCATTACGACTTGCATGTTGTAATAAAGAACTTTATTATCGAACATGACAAGGCGATCGTCGAACCTATACAGAACTTAGGAACATTTGAAGTCAGCCGGATCGTCGAACCAGAAGAGGCGATCGTCGAACTGCCTGTTCGGGTTTGAGGATATACTGGGGTTAATGACATGCCATTGACTCGGATACAATCTCTAATACAATTTAAATTTCCATTGTACAAGAATTTTCTACAATAAATTTCCGCCATGTTACAGGATTTTTCTACCATGTATCATGGTAGAAATTTACAGAACCTCACATCACATTGCACAGAATTCGATTCTCGTATCTGAACAATGTAGCACTAACAATACTGTGATTCTAATGAGCCCCTAAACAGTTCCAGGCTTACAATTGCCCGTAACTTTTTCATGTCATCTTGTCTGAAATCAAATTCTGCGTTTCTTGATAAACATTCCATGTATCTGAGTACAAATATACCACAATCTACACCATTATATTGTTTGGGAGCATTTGTCATCCCAAACAATTGGAAAGTTCTTAAGGTCAATTCCCCCCTTCTTAGATTGGTTTCCAAAATGCGCACCTAATACCGCCACCTGAAGGACAAAGGAATGAAGGTATATGAATATCCAAACAAAATTTCTCAAGAAAAAATAATAAATAATTGAATACTTACATAAGTAGAAACTACATCTACATCAACTCTGCGCGGATCTAATGAATTGTACACTGTAATTTGTTCCCCTTTGATATCTATGTACATAAGATACCAATGGGATTCAAAACATATTGGAGCTATAACTCTTTCTAGTGTATCAACATTATCACTAGTCAAGTGATGGAGGCACAAGGCCGACATGCTGAAATTGTTAACCATGTAGCAGTTGATACATTGCGAGTGAATGTACACAAATGGCGGATATTTTAATTTATCCTTCTGAGACCTATCAGCTAACAACGCAGCATACGCCTGTATAGCCTGTTATGTAATTGGTAAAAAACACAGTGATGTCTTTTTATAATTCATCTAGTATATGTAGAAAAATTCAAAAATAACCACTAGTTATACTTACATAATCATTTACAAATAGGCCAAACAATATTGGTTGAACATTAACTTTAGCGATCTCACATTTCAATCCCTTATGAAAGATAGGGGTCTCCGATGATAAGTAATCTTCCAATAGCATCTTTTGAGATGCAGTCACTGATCGTTGTCCACACCATTTTTTCCTATTCTTAAACTAAATAAAAAATGTATTTTGCCAAGACGTGAGATATTTTGAATGTATATGAAACATATAGAGTAAGTAATTATATATTGTTGTACCTTATCTACAATAGCCTTCTCCGGTGAATTTGTGTCAAGAATGAGAATTGGCTTCTCATTACGACTTGCCACTCTTGTTTTCTTTTTCTTCTTCTCTTCGGTATAAGGGGAGACTATGAGATGGGATTTGCTTATCCGCCGTTTTAGACTCCCTTTACCATCCTGTTGAGTTTCGTTGGCATCACCAATATCAGTTATAAGTGTTCTCTCTTCATTATATTCAGTTATAAGTGTATGAGATGGGGCTTGTCTTAGTTCATTATTTTTAGCTGTGAGAATTCTCAATTTCTCCATCAAAATGTCATTCTCTTCTTCAACTTCCTTATTCCGCCTTCGAAATGAATCTACTTGTATACTTGACGCTATCCTCAAATTGTTATTCTCTTCCTACATATTAGTCATATCTCGATTTAGTGTAGCCTTCTCAGCTGTGAAAGCTCTCAATTTCTCCAACAGCTCTTCATTCTCTTCTTCAACTTCCTTATTCCGCCTTCGAAAAGAATCTACTTGTATACTTGACGCTATCCTCAAATTGTTAATCTCTTCCTGCATATTAGTCATATCTTGACTTAGTTCAGCATTTTCAGCTGTGAGAGCTCTCAATTTCTCCAACAACTCTTCATTCTCTGCTTCAACTTCTTGTGTCCACCTTCGAAATGTATCTATTTGTATACTTGACGCTATCCTCAGATTGTTATTCTCTTCTTGCATATTAGTTAAAGCAGACATATCATGAACTACCTCATCCTCCATCATCGCCACTATCGGCTCAAAAACAGGATGCAGAGATTTTCCACTATCTACACTATCCGTATCTACTGATTCAATGTCAAGAATAAGCTATAAAGAAGAAATATGTCTTAATTAACATCCCACTTGATTGAAAAATAAGTTTAAAAATGGTATATTCATCCATACCATGTCCGTACACAAGGCCTCGAGTTTTCAGAAATAGTTCTTTCTTCTTGGCAATTTGACTTTCGGCCATCGAAAAAGTGTAGGGAAAACATGATCCACCTTGTTTTTGTTGAATATTGCACAGTGTTCATAAAACCAGACCTGTCCATATTGTAAAAACATGATCAATATTGTAAAAACAGAGTAGAAAGGCTACTTCAATGGACAAGCCAAATGATTATAAACATGATCAATATTGTAAAAACGGGTTCGACGACTAATTCTGCCTTTACATTTAATAGAATAGCGCATCCAGAAAAGCTACATGGCTTTTTCTTCTTGCTGATCCTTGACAAATCATCACATAGATAGCGGTGCACTGCTTCAGCCCAATTATAATCCTTTAGAGTATCTATTTCTTCAACATAATTTACAAGTGATGGCACTAGTGTATATGAATTTCTAGGAAACAGGAATGTGCAGAATAAAATAAGAATTGCTAATTTCAGCAGCCTTTCTTTTTGCATATTAACATCACGCAATCCAGTAGTGATCTTGTTCTCTAATAGGCGACGACTGATTGCCAATCCATTGAATTCCTACTGGTAAAATGCCCCGTGTGGCAGTTCTCTATTAAAAACTACCAAATTCCCATCACCTTGTAAGCCTAAGATAATTCCCACATGCTTCACAGTAAACTTTAGCAAATTCCCATTGATATTGAATGTGTAGGTTTCAGCATCCCATCTTGTTATTAAATACTCTATAGTCACCATATCCAATGGTATATTTGGACCCGCCAGTAGTGACCCAAATGGTGTAGCATTCAACTCATTCTCTATGTGAGGAGACAATTGTTGTAAAATCTTGTGGAGTCTAGTCATTGAGCATCTGCTCAACATGGGCTGGCCTTTTCTGATTTTAACCCTACCCCCATCTTCTGTTGCACTTGGCGTGGGAAGGTACTCTCCTGAAGATGCGATCATTGAACGCATTTTATAGCCTTTGCCGACCTTATGTTGTAATAACGTGACCTGAATCTTTTCTTTGACCCCCTCACGTCTCTTGATAAATTTCCAGCGATCAAAACTCGTATATTTCTACCAAAATGCATTAGTTTATCTCAAAGTTTCAAAGTTTCTGGCATATGTCCTATATTGACACATACCAACTTCGCGGACAATGAGAGTGGGGAGAGGGTATCATTCCTTTGTCTCCTCTTCGTCGTTGAGTGAAAGGCCTTAGCTTGGCGAATGCTCGAGCGCCTAGGAAGAAACAGCTTCTTAGGGTCTTACAGTGAATGCAAATTAGAGTTAGGGTTTAAGGTTGAGGAGCGAGAGCCTGAGAAGGAGAGTAGAGAAGAGAAGAAAGATGAGGCTTCAAGAGAAGGCAGAAAGGTGAGGGACTGAGGGCGGGAAGAGAAGAAATGATGGACTTGACAGGGCAAGGTTTTTCCTCCATGTTATACACTTCTACCATGTTCTAATAATTTTCTACCATGTATGAACGGTAAATATCCGCCGTATATAAAGCTTAAAAAGCACACATCTCAGCAGAAAAATCCTATAACATACAAATTTCTATCAAAAATTTTCAAAATTCATCTTGTTTATTAATAAGTTCGACTATCGCCTGTTCGAGTTCGATGATCGGCCATTTATTCAAAATGTCTACCATGTTCATATAATTTTCCACCATGTTGGAAAGTTCGACTATCGCCTGTTCGAGTTCGACGCATAGGAGACATGGTTATGCTTGTCGGGTTCGACGATCGGTTTGTGGCATTCGACGATCCCCCTAGCTTCTATAAAAGGTAGAAAATTCATTGTCGTGTTCGACGATCACCTTGTGAGGTTCGACGATCCGCTCGTCATTGAAAATTCATGCTATATATAATTAAGTTCAACAATCGCCTCCCCTCTCTTTTCCCAATTGAACAGGACACAATATATCCGGCTCGCTCCTATAAGAGGATAGAAATATTCTATATTGTCGAACCTTCTTATCATTTTGTCGAACTGGAACCAATTCTGAATGTTTGTAGGAAAATCCTGTACATCGTAGAAAATCCTTGGATATCGAAGAAAAAAATCCTATAATTATGAAAATAACCTTATAACCAATATATTTATAATTATGAAAACAACATTCGGTCCTCAACTTACAAGATGTCGTTGGAAGTAATTACATTAGTTTAGGAAATGATTAACATTTTCCATACTAACTCTCCAAAAGTCCTCTAAAAAGTTCTAAACTTGTAATAGCCCTAAGCCTTGGCATATCAGACTGTGAAAAATCAAAATCCTTGTTGCTACACAAATAATCCATGTACTTCATTGTAAAAACACCACAATCTGCACTAGCATATTGTTCGGGGTAGTTTTGTTCCCAAGTCAGTGGCCAATTATGTATATCAATGCCGCCATTCTTGTCGAACTCTTGAAAATGTGACCTTAATGCAACAACTTGCAAGGGATTTAAAAAGAATTTATTAAATGCATCATTATACTAAATTGCATACAATTATAATGCCAAAATAACATTACTTACATAAGTAGAAAGAACTGTAGCATCATCCTTACGGGCATATAACGAGTTATACACTTTCATATTTTTATTTTCCACATCTATGTACAATAAAAACCAGTGTCCCGCATTACATATCGGGGCAAAAATTCTACATATGTTTTCAAGGGTTTCAATGGTCAAATGTTCTAAACACCTAGCTGATGCACCAATGTTATCCATTTTGTACAAATATATGCAATTTGGGGAGATATAAGCAAAAGGAGGGTAATTTAATTTGTCTTCTTTGGACCTCTTTATAAGTAGTTCTGCATAAGCATCAATGGCCTGTACGCAAATAAAGTAGTTATTCAGTAGCTGAATTAAAGATATACCAAGGGTTTCAGTTGTTAGAAAATCCTTACATCATCCGAAATGTATCGACCAAATAATATATCATACACCCTTTCTTTGTCTATTCCCCAACTAAAACCATGGTTGAATCTTTTAAATTCCCGGGTCATATACTCCTCTAACTGGGTCTTTTATTCTTCAGTTATGTACTGCCGCCCACAGTAATCTCTTCTATGCTTATCCTAGTAAATGGAATATAATAAAAAAATCATTTAATATCATAGGAAAACCTAATATTTAATATCTTCTACAAATATTGAATGAGATATACACAAACTACTACCTTATCCTCATATGGCACATCTGGCACAGTATCATCCACAGTAATTGGGGCCTCCTCTCTACTTATGGCCCCTTTCTTCTTCTTCTTCTTTTGGGTAACAATCATATTCGAGGGTTTTTTTGCCCTTTTCCCTTTCCCTTTGCTAGATTTATACCTTATCAATTGTTCTCCACCCTCCCCCTCATCCTCATTGATTGAGTCATCCCTTCTTGCATTAGACGTCAACAACTCATATTTCTGCAGAAGCTTTGCTTCGGAACTTGACCTCAGTAACTCAATTTCCTGCATAAGTTTTGCTATTTCCTTTTCATAATCAGCTTTCTACGCATCCACCATCACCCTTAGTTCTTGGTTTTCGTCCACAAGAGAAAAAATTCTCTTCAAATTCAATTCCCTTTGGAGTGTAGAGGCTGCTATAAGCTTCTCATTTTCAGCACTAAGCTGAGCTACAGTTTGGCTCAGATTCTCAATCTCCTCTTCTTTTCTTCCTTGTATATTTTTCTATAAAAAATAATATATATTTTAGACCATAACTAATCTAACATAGTAGTGATGATGACAACACATTCAAATACTAACCTGTTCACTACTATTTACACCTAATGTGGATCCTATAGAACCAATCTCAGCTTGTTTTGGTTCTATGACATAAATTATCTACAATGATAACCAAAATTTGTCTATTAGTTCTGTCCATATCCATTAAATTAACTACTAATAAGAAATACGTACCTTGCCATCAGGCAATGATTCGAGACTTTTAAAAAAAGAAGTTCGCCGTAGCAATCTCACATTCGATCAACGACTAATACGAGGGTAAACATCCTTCACCACCCTAGCCCTGAATAATTTGCAATGTTCATATAACCAAACCTGCAAGGGACAGTTTTTTCTTGCTAGTACATGAGAGCATGTCAGATTAAAAATCAACTAGCTAGTGTACTTACATTAAGAAGAATGACACATCCAGAAAAACTACTGGGTTTTTTTTGTTGCTGATTCTAGTCAATTCATCAACTAGATATCGATGTACTGCTTCAGCCCAGTTGTATTTTTGAAGTATGTCAATCTCATCAACTATAGTGACAAAAAATGGCTCCAAGGTATAGCTCACATGGCTAAACAAAAATTTACAAACAATATATAGAATGACAAGTTTAATCATTCTATCCTTATCCAAGGTATAGCCATCATTACTAAGCCTAGTCATCTTCTTTTCCAACAGTACACAGCTAATATGCTATCCTCTAAATTCTTCGTTATAAAAGGAGTCAGTCGGCATCTCCAAATTAAAATTTACCAAATTACCAACATCTGGAAAGCCCAATATAAGAGATGCATCCCTCATAGTAAATTGGACAAAACAAGAATTTAATTTGAACCCTATATTTTCACTATCCCATCTTGGTAATAAATATTCAATTGCCAACATATCTAAGGGTACAACTGGAATCTGTAGTAAATGGCCAAATGGGGTCGCAAGCATGTCCTCTTTAATGGAGTTGCCACTGGATAATCCATTTATCGTACTGTGTAGTCTAGCCAATGAACACCTGCTGTACATAGGCTAACTAGGTTCTGCGCATGTTGCCTTTTCCTTCTATCCTCTTGTTCTTCGCGTCTGTGGTTTACAAATATTACCGCAATCTTTGGAACTTGAACTCTCTGAACTTGAATTATCTCCAGAAGTGCTCATTATCTTAAATTCTATAACATTCAATGTTAGTGAGGTGCATTTATATGTATTTCTACGAATGAACTAAAATTTCTATGACATTTGGATAAAAATATAAAAAAATCACATGATCCTTAACATAATCATTAGATTCACTAATGAGGCTAACCTAGTTTTTTGACGCATTTATGAAATAATTAGGTAAAGATATATAAAACATGCATAATCGTTGGCATTAACATTAGATTCAAACTGTAATATGAAAAAATTGTCGGAAATGACACGAGTTAAAAAACCACGGTTGGGGATGAACAGTCTTCAATGGTAGCGAAGTTGGGTAGGCGAACAATGATTAGGAGGAGACAGAACTTATCTATCTAGGGCTGGCGGTGATCTCCAATGGCGGCGAAATCGAGTGAGCGGGTTAACGGCAGCGTAGCAACTAGGGCTCCCTTTCTCCCTTTCTTAACCGTGTTGAGATAGGAGAAAGCCTCTAAGAGTGACAAGAGAGGTTTTATCCGGGAGAGGGGGAGTTTTGAATGCGCCGGCGACTGCAATAGCAGATTGGGCAAGGAGACGATGAGAGGGGGAGCCGAGATGGTTTCTCGGAAAAGATTTTATCAGGGATAGGTTGGAGAGGTGTCGAGTGAAGAGAGAGGATAGAAGGGTTTTTTGTAGGAGATACAGAGATAGGAGTTTATTGCGGAGGGAGAAATATTATATATTGTCGAAGATTTGTCATCCCATATTGTCGAACCATCATATCATTTTGTCGAACTTAAACGAACTTGGCCCTAATTTGACCCAAGTTCGCCCTTCTCCGTCCGTGCGTTGGTAAGAGCTTTTTATTTAATTTTATAGCATGATTATCTTCGATGTAACACAATATTTGTACGATTAGTGACTGCAATTAGTGATGTTATGTAGCGTATAATTTTCAGTTCATGGTCGAACTTATGATTTTATTGTCGAACGTCATAAATATTTGTACTTGATTTGATTGTCGAACCTCTTACATATTTGCACTTGATTTTATTGCCGAACTGCATGAATATTTGCACATGAATTTTGATGGCCCGAACTTGACCCAAACCTAGGATAACAAATGTACAGTGACTTGCATAAATATTCACTGTTGTTATTAATTGATGACATTGTCGAATTCTTTTTTTTTTTTATCGAACTTGACCCAAACGTAGGATAATGAATGGACATTGATAGTACTTAATTTATACGTTTTTTCCAATCTCTAATACCCTGTTAGTGTTAAGTGATGATTTTGTCGAACTTGACCTAAACTTGACCTAAACTTGACCCAAACTTGACCCAAACGTAGGATAATGTATGGACATTGACTTGTATACAATAGTACTTAATTTACACATTTTTTCCAATCACTAATACCCTGTTAGTGTTAAGTGATGATATTGTCGAACTCCTGTTGATTTTGTCGAACTTGACCCAAACTTGACCCAAACGTAGGATAATGAATGGACATTGATAGTACTTAATTTATACGTTTTTTCCAATCTCTAATACCCTATTAGTGTTAAGTGATGATATTGTCGAACTCCTGTTGATTTTCTCGAACTTGACCTAAACTTGACCCAAACTTGACCCAAACGTAGGATAATGTATGGACATTGACTTGTATACAATAGTACTTAATTTACACGTTTTTTCCAATCACTAATACCCTATTAGTGTTCAGTGATGATATTGTCGAACTCCTGTTGATTTTGTCGAACTTGACCTAAACTTGACCCAAACTTGACCCAAACGTAGGATAGTATGGACATTGACTTGTATACAATAGTACTTAATTTACACGTTTTTCCAATCACTAATACCCTGTTAGTGTTAAGTGATGATATTGTCGAACTCCTGTTGATTTTGTCGAACTTGACCTAAACTTGACCCAAACTTGGCCCAAACGTAGGATAATGCATGGACATTGACTTGTATACAATAGTACTTAATTTACATATTTTTCTAATCACTAATACCCTGTTAGTGTTAAGTGATGATATTGTCGAACTCCTGTTGATTTTGTCGAACTTGACCCAAACTTGACCCAAACGAAGGATAATGAATGGACATTGACTTGTATACAATAGTACTTAATTTACACATTTTGCGAATCACTAATACCTTGTTAGTATTAAGTGATGATTTGTCATCTTCTCATTTTGTCGAACTGGAACAAATTACTGCCCTAATTTGACCCAAGTTGACCCATTTTGTCGAACTTTCTTATAATGGGTCAACCAGGGTCAAACTTACGGCCAAGTAGGTTCAGGTTCGACAATATGGGAAGGAGGTTCGACAATATTTTCTACCATGGTGTAGATTTTTTCCACCATATTTTAATAAATTTCTACACTTGCTAAGTGCAAATGGATTGTCGAACGCCAACATGGCGATCATCGAACCCTATAATGGGTTAACTTGGGTCAAATTTATGGCCAAGTTGGTTCAGGTTCGACAATATAGGAAGTAGGTTCCACAATAGAAAAGTTTTCTACGTGTCAGAGAAGATTTCCACCATGTTAGAGAATATTTCTACCATGTTGTGCGTCTATTTTCTACCATGGTGTAGATTTTTTGCACCATATTTTAATAAATTTCTACCCTCGTTATATGATTTTCTACCATGCTGCAGGAGCTTCGCCATGTGGTATATTTTTTTGCTAAATTTCTACTCTCTTTTAGGTGCAAACGGAATGGAGGTTCGACAATATAGAATTTTTTCAACCCTGTCAGAGAAGTTTTATAACATAGTACAATAGTACATGACTTGAGCAGTCTTTGATGCGTTGTACTCGCTCTCATTTCATGTAGACCTCATCACCCGAGCATAATGTACAAACGCAATGAACACTCCTATTACGTTGCCCCGAAGATTCCAGGGCCGAATAATCTTCTCAGCTGGAAGCCTGGAATCGCCTTTTCGCATGTGGCAAATTTATAAGCTTGCCGTAGCGCGTCCCATATCGCAAGAAGATTTTGGCACCGGAGCATTCACTTCACTTCACTTCATCAGGGTATTCTTCATTGCAGATTGAGTTGTCTATGTAGTCCCGGACCTTCACCGGGCATATGATTCGAATCCCGTATCGCACGGGGTCGGTTTTATAGTGAACCATCGGATGCAAACCCGTGAACTATGAATTTCTAGGCATGTCAGCTGCGTGGTATAGGCGCTCATATGGTCAATTCAATACCACACCGGGGTCCCCAACCCAAGTATTCCCCCAACTACCCCCAACCCGTGAGCGCATAGTAACCATGGATATTCTTGTCGGTTTCGGCGATCGCCTTGTGGGGTTCGACGATCCGGCTGGTTCCAATAACAGGGTAGAAAAATTCTACAACATGGTAGATATTCTATAACATGGTAGAAATATTCGGCCATGAAATATTTTTGTATTTTCAGCTGTAGTAATATTCTATAATTCATCTTGTTTATGATTAAGTTCGACAATCGTCTGTTGGAGTTCGACCACTGGACGGGTTGTGGTGCATCGGAGGAAAGGCGGTCATCTGGTCAATTCCATCCCAACCCGTGATATGATATGCATGTTAGTCGCGTGGTAAAGGTACTCGTCTGGTCAATTCCATCCCAACCCGTGATCGTACAGAAGGTCGGCTGCATCTCAGCAATGCCACACTACTTATAAATAGGCATGTCAGCTTCGAGGTATAGGTGCTCCTTGCATCGGAATACTATCCCTTTTCTTGTTAATTGTCGGAAAAACATGGCAGCAGAACATGGTAGAAAAATTCCGCAACAGGGTAGAAATATTATATATTGTCGAACCTCCTCCCCATTTTGTTGAACTTAGACCAACTAGGCTATAATTTAGCCCAACTTGAGTTGACCCATTGTCGGAAAAAACATTGCAGCAGAACATGGTAGAAAAATTCTGTAGCAGGGTATCATATTGTATATTGTCGAACATCCTTCCCATTTTGTCGAACTTAAACCAACTCGACCATAAGTTGGCCCACGTAGAACCAACTCGGTTGGCTCCTATAACAGGGTACAAAAATTCAACAATATGATAGAAAATCCTGGAATAAGTTCGCAATTCGCGTGTTTGAGTTCGACGATCAACCTGTTATTTGAAAATCATTTGTTTATAATGAAGTTCAGCAATAATTTCTTCTTGTTCATAAAAAAGTTCGACAATCAGCTTGTTATTCGAAATTCAGCTTGTTCATAAAAGTTCGACAATCTCCTGTTCGAGTTCGACGATCAGCATATTATTCGAAATTCGTGGTGTCCCAATATAAGTGATCAACAATCGCTTGTTCAAAAATCATCTTCTTAATGACTTGGATAAAATAGCACTTAATTCTTACACTTTTTTCAATCTCAAATGCCCTGTATTAAGTTGATTTACAGTAATATTGTCGAACTTCCTCCTCATTTTGCAGGACCTTGACCCAACGTTTTGCGGAAATGGACACGCTATGGCAAGCTTATAATCAAAATATTGTCAAAGCCCACTGCAGCCTGGCAATATTTAGATCATAAGCTTACCATAGCCTGTCCATTTCCGCAATAAACTGTGGTTGGAGAATATTTGTTTCTTTTTTATACAGCTAAGCACCTTCATCGCAAGTTCCCATAGTTACCACGCATCAAGAGTAGATGATCTGGTGTTTCGCCATGATCCGGTATTTCTCTAATCCCACGGGGTGCGGTGTGCTCGCATCAGGAGTAGGGTGAAAACATTGACAGAGGAGAGGTCCAAATAAGCTTACCATACTCCGTCCAATTCCTCAAAAAACTATACCGTGAGACTGCAATCCAGGATGTCAGCATACACGCATCACAAGAGATTGTTGTATCCTGCACTCCAACTTTCTCATCGGGCACGCTCTCGATGCTTATAAGCTTGCCATAGCACATCCCGAATCACCCATAGGACTAACTCTAGTATAGCCTGTCCATTTTGTCAACCCGTCTGGCTTGCCCAAACTCCTTCCAGAAGCACAAATCGGGCCCCATAATTGCGGCCTTCATCCAATGGCCAAGGACTTCGGCAGAACTGGAAGGGATTTTCTGGCAATGGTCAATTTATAAGCTTGCCATAGCACGTCCAAGTAGAACCCACGCATCTGCCAGAAAGACCAACCATAATCCACGATAAGGGTAGATATTGCCATAGTATCAACACGAATGAGAAGAGCATTGGAGAACATCTCGGAACTCCACTCACTTGATATTGCCATAGTATCAACACGAATGAGAAGAGCATTGGAGAACATCTCGGAACTCCACTCACTTGATATTGCCATAGTATCAACACGAATGAGAAGAGCATTGGAGTAACATCTCGGAACTCCACTCACTTCACTACGGATGAGAACATGATGATGTTGGGATTTTATAGTGAAACTATAAAATGTCCATACAAACGTCAGACGCGTGAACTGTGGTCATATTGAATTTTTGTAGGCATGTCAGCCGCGTGGTATAGGTGGTCGTCTATTTACTTTATATCACAACCCGTTTCCCCCGTGAATATTGATAGATGGTAGTATGGTCAAATTTAGTCCCAACCCGTGAGCGTACAGGAGACGTAACTATGCAATAGGACAAATTTAGTCTGGTCAAATTTATAAGCTTGCCAATAGCGCATCCCGTATCGAAAGAATAATGGCTACCATGGTAGAAAAATTGTGCAACAGGGTAGAAATATTCTATGTTGTCGAACCCCCTTCCAATTTTGTCGAACTTAAACCAGCTCGGCCCTAATTTGGCCCAAGTTGAACCATTGGCCACTGTCGGAACTACATGGTAGAAAAATTGTACAACAGGGAAGAAATATTCTATGTTGTCGAACCTCCTTCCAATTTTGTCGAACTTAAACCAGCTCGGCCCTAATTTGGCCCAAGTTGACCCATTGGCCATTGTCGGAACTACACGGTAGAAAAATTGTGCAACAGGGTAGAAATATTCTATGTTGTCGAACCTCCTTCCAATTTTGTCGAACTTAAACCAGCTCGGCCCAAATTTGGCCCAAGTTGACCCATTGGCCATTGTCGGAACTACATGGTAGAAAAATTGTGCAACAGAGTAGAAATATTCTATGTTGTCGAACCTCCTTCCAATTTTGTCAAACTTAAACCAGCTCGGTCCTAATTTGGCCCAAGTTGACCCATTGGCCATTGTCGGAACTACATGGTAGAAAAATTGTGCAACAGGGTAGAAATATTCTATGTTGTCGAACCTCCTTCCAATTATGTCGAACTTAAACCAGCTCGGCCGCTCGGCCCTAAATTGGCCCAAGTTGACCCATTGGCCATTGTCGGAACTACATGGTAGGAAAATTGTGCAACTGGGTAGAAATATTCTATGTTGTCGAACCTCCTTGAAATTTTGTCGAACTTAAACCAGCTCGGCCCTAATTTGGCCCAAGTTGACCCATTGGCCATTGTCGGAACTACATGGTATAAAAATTGTGCAATAGGGTAGAAATATTCTATGTTGTCAAACCTCCTTTCAATTTTGTCGAACTTAAACCATCTCGGCCCTAATTTGGCCCAAGTTAACCCATTCGCCATTATCGTAACTACATGGTAGAAAAATTATGCAACAGGATAGAAATATTCTATGTTGTCGAACCTCCTTCCCATTTGTCGAACATAAACCAGCTCGGCCCTAATTTGGCCCAAGTTCACCCATTGGCCATTGTCGGAACTACATGGTATAAAAATTGTGCAATAGGGTAGAAATATTCTATGTTGTCAAATCTCCTTCCAATTTTGTCGAACTTATACCAGCTCGGCCCTAATTTGGCCCAAGTTGACACATTGGCCATTGTTGGAACTACATGGTATAAAAATTGTGCAACAGGGTAGAAATATTCTATTTTGTCAAACATCCTTCCAATTTTGTCGAACTTAAACCAGCCCGGCCCTAAATTGGCTCAAGTTGACACATTGGCCATTGTCGGAACTACATGGTAGAAAAATTGTGCAACAGGGAAGAAATATTCTATGTTGTCGAACCTCATTCCAATTTTGTCGAACTTAAACCAGCTCGGCCCTAATTTGGCCCAAGTTGACCAATTGGCCACTGTCGGAACTACATGGTAGAAAAATTGTGCAACAGGGTAGAAATATTCTATGTTGTCGAACCTCCTTCCAATTTTTTCGAACTTAAACCAGCTCGGCCCTAATTGGGCCCAAGTTGACCCATTAGCCATTGTCGGAACTACATGGTATAAAAATTGTGCAACAGGGTAGAAATATTCTATGTTGTCGAACCTCCTTCCAATTTTGTCGAACTTAAACCAGCTCGGCCCTAATTTGGCCAAAGTTAACCCATTGGCCATTATCGGAACTACATGGTAGAAAAATTATGCAACAGGGTAGAAATATTCTATGTTGTCGAA
Source organism: Costus lasius (assembly GCA_027563935.2). Taxonomy (NCBI): domain Eukaryota; kingdom Viridiplantae; phylum Streptophyta; class Magnoliopsida; order Zingiberales; family Costaceae; genus Costus; species Costus lasius. The sequence continues at coordinate 36,864,965 of CM050454.1, forward strand.
CCTCCTTCCCATTTTGTCGAAATTAAACCAGCTCGGCCCTAATTTGTCCCAAGTTGACCCATTGGCCATTGTCGGACCAACATGGTAGAAAAATTGCGCAACAGGGTAGAAATATTCTATGTTGTCGAACCTCCTTCCAATTTTATCGAACTTAAACCAGCTTAGCCCTAATTTGGCCCATGTTGACCCATTGGCCATTGTCGGAACTACATGGTAGAAAAATTGTGTAACAGGGTAGAAATATTCTATGTTGTCGAACCTCCTTCCAATTTTGTCGAACTTAAACCAGGTCGGCCCTAATTTGGCCCAAGTTGACCCATTGGCCATTGTCGAAACTACATGGTAGAAAAATTTTGCAAAAGGGTAGAAATATTCTATGTTGTCGAACCTCCTTCCAATTTTGTGGAACTTAAACCAGCTCGGCCCAAATTTAGCCGAAGTTGACCCATTGGCCATAGTCAGAACTACATGGTAGAAAAATTCTACAACTGGGTAGAAATATTCTATGTTGTCGAACCTCCTTCCAATTTTGTCAAACTTAAACCAGCTCGGCCCTAATTTGGCCCAAATTGACCCATTGGCCATTGTCAGAACTACATGGTAGGAAAATTGTGCAACTGGGGAGAAATATTCTATGTTGTCGAACCCACTTCAAATTTTGTCGAACTTAAACCAGCTCGGCCCTAATTTGGCCCAAGTTGACCCATTGGCCATTGTCGGAAGTACATGGTATAAAAATAGGGCAACAGGGTAGAAATATTCTATGTTGTCGAACCTCCTTCCAATTTTGTCGAACTTAAACCAGCTCGGCCCTAATTTGGCCCAAGTTGACACATTGGCCATTGTCGGAACTACATGGTAGAAAAATTGTGCAACAGGGAAGAAATATTCTATGTTGTCGAACCTCATTCCAATTTTGTCGAACTTAAAACAGCTCGGCCCTAATTTGGCCCAAGATGACCCATTGGCCATTGTCGGAACTACATGGTAGAAAAATTGTGCAACAGGGTAGAAATATTCTATGTTGTCGAACCTCCTTCCAATTTTGTCGAACTTAAACCAGCTCGGCCCTAATTTGGCCCAAGTTCACCCTTTGGCCATTGTCAGAACTACATGGTAGAAAAATTGTGCAACAGGGTAGAAATATTCTATGTTGTCGAACCTCCTTCCAATTATGTCAAACTTAAACCAGCTCGGCCCTAATTTGGCCCAAGTTGACGAATTGGCCATTGTCGGAACTACATGGTAGGAAAATTGTGCAACTAGGTAGAAATATTCTATGTTGTCGAACCTCCTTCCAATTTTGTCGAACTTAAACCAGCTCGGCCCTAATTTAGCCCAAGTTGACCCATTGGCCATTGTCGGAGCTACATGGTAGAAAAATTGTGCAACAGGGTAGAAATATTCTATGTTGTCGAACCCCCTTCAAATTTTGTCGAACTTAAACCAGCTCGGCCCTAATTTGGCCCAAGTTGACCCATTGGCCATTGTCGGAAGTACATGGTATAAAAATAGGGCAACAGGGTAGAAATATTCTATGTTGTCGAACCTCCTTCCAATTTTGTCGAACTTAAACCAGCTCGGCCCTAATTTGGCCCAAGTTGACACATTGGCCATTGTCGGAACTACATGGTAGAAAAATTGTGCAACAGGGAAGAAATATTCTATGTTGTCAAACCTCATTCTAATTTTGTCGAACTTAAAACAGCTCGGCCCTAATTTGGCCCAAGATGACCCATTGGCCATTGTCGGAACTACACGGTAGAAAAATTGTGCAATAGGGTAGAAAATTCTATGTTGTCGAACCTCCTTCCAATTTTGTCGAACTTAAACCAGCTCGGCCCTAATTTGGCCCAAGTTGACCCATTGGCCATTGTCGGAACTACATGGTAGAAAAATTGTGCAACAGGGTAGAAATATTCTATGTTGTCGAACCTCCTTCCAATTAAGTCAAACTTAAACCAGCTTAGCCCTAATTTGGCCCAAGTTGACCCATTGGCCATTGTCGGAACTACATGGTAGAAAAATTGTTCAACCGGGAAGAAATATTCTATGTTGTCGAACCTCCATCTAATTTTGTCGAACTTAAACCAGCTCGGCCCTAATTTGGCCCAAGTTGACACATTGGCCATTGTCGGAACTACATGGTAGAAAAATTGTGCAACAGGGAAGAAATATTCTATGTTGTCGAACCTCATTCCAATTTTGTCGTACATAAAACAGCTCGGCCCTAATTTGGCCCAAGATGACCCATTGGCCATTGTCGGAACTACATGGTAGAAAAATTGTGCAACAGGGTAGAAATATTCTATGTTGTCGAACCTCCTTCCAATTTTGTCGAACTTAAACCAGCTCGGCCCTAATTTGGCCCAAGTTGACCCATTGGCCATTGTCGAAACTACATGGTAGAAAAATTTTGCAAAAGGGTAGAAATATTCTATGTTGTCGAACCTCCTTCCAATTTTGTGGAACTTAAACCAGCTCGGCCCAAATTTAGCGGAAGTTGACCAATTGGCCATTGTCAGAACTACATGGTAGAAAAATTCTACAACTGGGTAGAAATATTCTATGTTGTCGAACCTCCTTCCAATTTTGTCGAACTTAAACCAGCTCGGCCCTAATTTGGCCCAAGTTGACCCATTGGCCATTGTCGGAAGTACATGGTATAAAAATAGGGCAACAGGGTAGAAATATTCTATGTTGTCGAACCTCCTTCCAATTTTGTCGAACTTAAACCAGCTCGGCCCTAATTTGGCCCAAGTTGACACATTGGCCATTGTCGGAACTACATGGTAGAAAAATTGTGCAACAGGGAAGAAATATTCTATGTTGTCGAACCTCCTTCCAATTTTGTCGAACTTAAACCAGCTCGGCCCTAATTTGGCCCAAGTTGACCCATTGGCCATTGTCGGAACTACATGGTAGAAAAAATTGTGCAACAGGGTAGAAATATTCTATGTTGTCGAACCTCCTTCTAATTAAGTCAAACTTAAACCAGCTTAGCCCTAATTTGGCCCAAGTTGACCCATTGGCCATTGTCGGAACTACATGGTAGAAAAATTGTTCAACCGGGTAGAAATATTCTATGTTGTCGAACCTCCATCTAATTTTGTCGAACTTAAACCAGCTCGGCCCAAATTTAGCCGAAGTTGACCCATTGGCCATTGTCGGAACTACATGGTAGAAAAATTCTACAACAGGGTAGAAATATTCTATGTTGTCGAACCTCCATCCAATTTTGTCAAACTTAAACCAGCTCGGCCGTAATTTGGAGCAAGTTGACCCATTGGCCATTGTGGGAACTACATGGTAGGAAAATTGTGCAACTGGGTAGAAATATTCTATGTTGTCGAACCTCCTTCAAATTTTGTCGAACTTAAACCAGCTCGGCCCTAATTTCGCCCAAGTTGACCCAGTGGCAATTGTCGGAACTACATGGTTTAAAAATTGTGCAACAGGGTAGAAATATTCTATGTTGTCGAACCTCCTTCCAATTTTGTTGAACTTAAGCCAGCTCGGCCCTAATTTGGCCCAGGTTGACCCATTGGCCATTGTCGGAACTACATGGTAGGAAAATTGTGCAACTGGGTAGAAATATTCTATGTTGTCAAACCTCCTTCCAATTTTGTCGAACTTAAACCAGCTCGGCCCTAATTTGGCCCAAGTTGACCCGTTGGCCATTGTCGAAACTACATGGTAGAAAAATTGTGCAACAGGGTAGAAATATTCTATGTTGTCGAACCTCCTTCCAATTTTGTCGAACTTAAACCAGCTCGGCCCAAATTTAGCCGAAGTTGACACATTGGCCATTGTCGGAACTAAATGGTAGAAAAATTCTACAACAGGGTAGAAATATTCTATGTTGTCGAACCTCCTTCCAATTTTGTCGAACTTAAACCAGCTCGGCCGTAATTTGGACCAAGTTGACCCATTGGCCATTGTCGAAACTACATGGTACAAAAATTGTGCAACAGGGTAGAAATATTCTATGTTGTCGAACCTCCTTCCAATTAAGTCAAACTTAAACCAGCTTAGACCTAATTTGGCCCAAGTTGACCTATTGGCCATTGTCGGAACTACATGGTAGGAAAATTGTGCAACTGGGTAGAAATATTCTATGTTGTCGAACCTCCTTCAAATTTTGTCGAACTTAAACCAGCTCGGCCCTAATTTGGCCCAAGTTGACCCATTGGCCATTGTTGGAACTACATGGTATAAAAATTGTGCAACAGGGTAGAAATATTCTATGTTGTCGAACCTCCTTCCAATTTTGTCGAACTTAAACCAGCTCGGCCCTAATTTGGCCCAAGTTAACCCATTGGCCATTATCGGAACTACATGGTAGAAAAATTGTGCAACAGGGTAGAAATATTCTATGTTGTCAAACCTCCTTCCAATTTTGTCGAACTTAAACCAGCTCAGCCCTAATTTGGCCCAAGTTGACCCATTGGCCATTGTTGAAACTACATGGTAGAAAAATTGTGCAACAGGGTAGAAATATTCTATGTTGTCGAACCTCCTTCCAATTTTGTTGAACTTAAACCAGCTCGGCCCTAATTTGGCCCAAGTTGACCCATTGGCCATTGTCGGAACTACATGGTAGAAAAAATGTTCAACAGGGAAGAAATATTCTATGTTGTCGAACCTCATTCCAATTTTGTCGAACTTAAACCAGCTCGGCCCTAATTTGGCCCAAGTTCACCCTTTGGCCATTGTCAGAACTACATGGTAGAAAAATTGTGCAACAGGGTAGAAATATTCTATGTTGTCAAACCTCCTTCCAATTTTGTCGAACTTAAACCAGCTCAGCCCTAATTTGGCCCAAGTTGACCCATTGGCCATTGTCGAATCTACATGGTAGAAAAATTGTGCAACAGGGTAGAAATATTCTATGTTGTCGAACCTCCTTCCAATTTGTTCGAACTTAAACCAGCTCGGCCCTGATTTGGCCTAAGTTGACCCATTGGCCATTGTCGGAACTTCATGGTAGAAAAATTGTTCAACAGGGTAGAAATATTCTATGTTGTCGAACCTCCATCCAATTTTGTCGAACTTAAACCATCTCGGCCCAAATTTAGCCGAAGTTGACCCATTGGCCATTGTCGGAACTACATGGTAGAAAAATTCTACAACAGGGTAGAAATATTCTATGTTGTCGAACCTCCTTCCAATTTTGTCGAACTTAAACCAGCTCGTACCTAATTTGGCCCAAGTTGACCCATTGGCCATTGTCGGAACTACATGGTAGAAAAATTGTTCAACCGGGTAGAAATATTCTATGTTGTCGAACCTCCATCCAATTTTGTCGAACTTAAACCAGCTCGGCCCAAATTTAGCCGAAGTTGACCCATTGGCCATTGTCGGAACTACATGGTAGAAAAATTCTTCAACAGGGTAGAAATATTCTATGTTGTCGAACCTCCTTCCAATTTTGTCGAACTTAAACCAGCTCGGCCGTAATTTGGAGCAAGTTCACCCATTGGCCATTGTCGGAACTACATGGTAGGAAAATTGTGCAACAGGGTAGAAATATTCTATGTTGTCAAACCTCCTTCCAATTTTGTCGAACTTAAACCAGCTCAGCCCTAATTTGGCCCAAGTTGACCCATTGGCCATTGTCGAAACTACATGGTAGAAAAATTGTGCAACAGGGTAGAAATATTCTATGTTGTCGAACCTCCTTCCAATTTTGTCGAACTTAAACCAGCTCGGCCCTAATTTGGCCCAGGTTGACACATTGGCCATTGTCGGAACTACATGGTAGAAAAATTGTGCAACAGGGAAGAAATATTCTATGTTGTCTAACCTCATTCCAATTTTGTCGAACTTAAACCAGCTCGGCCCTAATTTGGCCCAAGTTGACCCTTTGGCCATTGTCAGAACTACATGGTAGAAAAATTGTGCTACAGGGTAGAAATATTCTATGTTGTCGAACCTCCTTCCAATTATTTTAAACTTAAACCAGCTTGGCCCTAATTTGGCCCAAGTAGACGCATTGGCCATTGTCGGAACTACATGGTAGGAAAATTATGCAACTAGGTAGAAATATTCTATGTTGTCGAACCTCCTTCCAATTTTGTCGTACTTAAACCAGCTCGGCCCTAATTTGGCCCAAGTTGACCCATTGGCCATAGTCGGAACTACATGGTAGAAAAATTGTGCAACAGGGTAGAAATATTCGATGTTGTCAAACCTCCTTCTAATTTTGTCGAACTTAAAGCAGCTCAGCCCAAATTTGGCCCAAGTTGACCCATTGGCCATTGTCGAAACTACATGGTAGAAAAATTATGCAACAGGGTAGAAATATTCTATGTTGTCGAACCTCCTTCCAATTTTGTCGAACTTAAACCAGCTCGGCCCTAATTTGGCCCAAGTTGACCCATTGGCCATTGTCGGAACTACATGGTAGAAAAATCGTGCAACAGGGTAGAAATATTCTATGTTGTCAAACCTCCTTCCAATTTTGTCGAACTTAAACCTGCTCAGCCCTAATTTGGCCCAAGTTGACCCATTGGCTATTGTCGAAACTACATGGTAGAAAAATTGTGCAACAGGGTAGAAATATTCTATGTTGTCGAACCTCCTTCCAATTTTGTCGAACTTAAACCAGCTCGGCCCTAATTTGGCCCAAGTTGACACATTGGCCATTGTCGGAACTACATGGTAGAAAATTTGTGCAACAGGGAAGAAATATTCTATGTTGTCTAACCTCATTCCAATTTTGTCGAACTTAAACCAGCTCGGCCCTAATTTGGCCCAAGTTGACCCTTTGGCCATTGTCAGAACTACATGGTAGAAAAATTGTGCTACAGGGTAGAAATATTCTATGTTGTCGAACCTCCTTCCAATTATGTCAAACTTAAACCTGCTTGGCCCTAATTTGGCCCAAGTAGACGCATTGGCCATTGTCGGAACTACATGGTAGGAAAATTTTGCAACTAGGTAGAAATATTCTATGTTGTCGAACCTGCTTCCAATTTTGTCGAACTTAAACCAGCTCGGCCCTAATTTGGCCCAAGTTGACCCATTGGCCATTGTCGGAACTACATGGTAGAAAAATTGTGCAACAGGGTAGAAATATTCGATGCTGTCAAACCTCCTTCTAATTTTGTCGAACTTAAAGCAGCTCAGCCCTAATTTGGCCCAAGTTGACCCATTGGCCATTGTCGAAACTACATGGTAGAAAAATTATGCAACAGGGTAGAAATATTCTATGTTGTCGAACCTCCTTCCAATTTTGTCGAACTTAAACCAGCTCGGCCCTAATTTGGCCCAAGTTGACCCATTGGCCATTGTCGGAACTACATGGTAGAAAAATCGTGCAACAGGGTAGAAATATTCTATGTTGTCAAACCTCCTTCCAATTTTGTCGAACTTAAACCAGCTCAGCCCTAATTTGGCCCAAGTTGACCCATTGGCTATTGTCGAAACTACATGGTAGAAAAATTGTGCAACAGGGTAGAAATATTCTATGTTGTCGAACCTCCTTCCAATTTTGTCGAACTTAAACCAGCTCGGCCCTTATTTGGCCCAAGTTGACACATTGGCCATTGTCGGAACTACATGGTAGAAAATTTGTGCAACAGGGAAGAAATATTCTATGTTGTCTAACCTCATTCCAATTTTGTCGAACTTAAACCAGCTCGGCCCTAATTTGGCCCAAGTTGACCCTTTGGCCATTGTCAGAACTACATGGTAGAAAAATTGTGCTACAGGGTAGAAATATTCTATGTTGTCGAACCTCCTTCCAATTATTTTAAACTTAAACCAGCTTGGCCCTAATTTGGCCCAAGTAGACGCATTGGCCATTGTCGGAACTACATGGTAGGAAAATTATGCAACTAGGTAGAAATATTCTATGTTGTCGAACCTCCTTCCAATTTTGTCGAACTTAAACCAGCTCGGCCCTAATTTGGCCCAAGTTGACCCATTGGCCATAGTCGGAACTACATGGTAGAAAAATTGTGCAACAGGGTAGAAATATTCGATGTTGTCAAACCTCCTTCTAATTTTGTCGAACTTAAAGCAGCTCAGCCCTAATTTGGCCCAAGTTGACCCATTGGCCATTGTCGAAACTACATGGTAGAAAAATTATGCAACAGGGTAGAAATATTCTATGTTGTCGAACCTCCTTCCAATTTTGTCGAACTTAAACCAGCTCGGCCCTAATTTGGCCCAAGTTGACCCATTGGCCATTGTCGGAACTACATGGTAGAAAAATCATGCAACAGGGTAGAAATATTCTATGTTGTCAAACCTCCTTCCAATTTTGTCGAACTTAAACCAGCTCAGCCCTAATTTGGCCCAAGTTGACCCATTGGCTATTGTCGAAACTACATGGTAGAAAAATTGTGCAATAGGGTAGAAATATTCTATGTTGTCGAACCTCCTTCCAATTTTGTCGAACTTAAACCAGCTCGGCCCTAATTTGGCCCAAGTTGACACATTGGCCATTGTCGGAACTACATGGTAGAAAATTTGTGCAACAGGGAAGAAATATTCTATGTTGTCTAACCTCATTCCAATTTTGTCGAACTTAAACCAGCTCGGCCCTAATTTGGCCCAAGTTGACCCTTTGGCCATTGTCAGAACTACATGGTAGAAAAATTGTGCTATAGGGTAGAAATATTCTATGTTGTCGAACCTCCTTCCAATTATGTCAAACTTAAACCTGCTTGGCCCTAATTTGGCCCAAGTAGACGCATTGGCCATTGTCGGAACTACATGGTAGGAAAATTTTGCAACTAGGTAGAAATATTCTATGTTGTCGAACCTGCTTCCAATTTTGTCGAACTTAAACCAGCTCGGCCCTAATTTGGCCCAAGTTGACCCATTGGCCATTGTCGGAACTACATGGTAGAAAAATTTTGCAACAGGGTAGAAATATTCGATGTTGTCAAACATCCTTCCAATTTTGTCGAACTTAAACCAGCTCAGCCCTAATTTGGCCCAAGTTGACCCATTGGCCATTGTCGAAACTACATGGTAGAAAAATTGTGCAACAGGGTAGAAATATTCTATGTTGTCGAACCTCCTTCCAATTTTGTGGAACTTAAACCAGCTCGGCCCTAATTTGGCCCAAGTTGACCCATTGGCCATTGTCGGAACTACATGGTAGAAAAATTGTGCAACAGGGTAGAAATATTCTATGTTGTCAAACCTCCTTCCAATTTTGTCGAACTTAAACCATCTCAGCCCTAATTTGGCCCAAGTTGACCCATTGGCCATTGTCGAAACTACATGGTAGAAAAATTGTGCAACAGGGAAGAAATATTCTATGTTGTCGAACCTCCATCCAATTTTGTCGAACTTAAACCAGCTCGGCCCAAATTTAGCCGAAGTTGACCCATTGGCCATTGTCGGAACTACATGGTAGAAAAATTCTACAACAGGGTAGAAATATTCTATGTTGTCGAACCTCCTTCCAATTTTGTCGAACTTAAACCAGCTCGGCCGTAATTTGGAGCAAGTTGACCCATTGGCCATTGTCGGAACTACATGGTAGGAAAATTGTGCAACTGGGTAGAAATATTCTATGTTGTCGAACCTCCTACAAATTTTGTCGAACTTAAACCAACTCGGCCCTAATTTGGCCCAAGTTGACCCAGTGGCAATTGTCGGAACTACATGGTATAAATATTGTGCAACAGGGTAGAAATATTCTATGTTGTCGAACCTCCTTCCAATTTTGTCGAACTTAAACCAGCTCGGCCCTAATTTGGCCCAAGTTGACCCATTGGCCATTGTCGGAACTACATGGTAGAAAAATTGTGCAACAGGGTAGAAATATTCTATGTTGTCAAACCTCCTTCCAATTTTGTCGAACTTAAACCATCTCAGCCCTAATTTGGCCCAAGTTGACCCATTGGCCATTGTCGAAACTACATGGTAGAAAAATTGTGCAACAGGGAAGAAATATTCTATGTTGTCGAACCTCCATCCAATTTTGTCGAACTTAAACCAGCTCGGCCCAAATTTAGCCGAAGTTGACCCATTGGCCATTGTCGGAACTACATGGTAGAAAAATTCTACAACAGGGTAGAAATATTCTATGTTGTCGAACCTCCTTCCAATTTTGTCGAACTTAAACCAGCTCGGCCGTAATTTGGAGCAAGTTGACCCATTGGCCATTGTCGGAACTACATGGTAGGAAAATTGTGCAACTGGGTAGAAATATTCTATGTTGTCGAACCTCCTACAAATTTTGTCGAACTTAAACCAACTCGGCCCTAATTTGGCCCAAGTTGACCCAGTGGCAATTGTCGGAACTACATGGTATAAATATTGTGCAACAGGGTAGAAATATTCTATGTTGTCGAACCTCCTTCCAATTTTGTCGAACTTAAACCAGCTCGGCCCTAATTTGGCCCAAGTTGACACATTGGCCATTGTCGGAACTACATGGTAGAAAAATTGTGAAACAGGGAAGAAATATTCTATGTTGTCGAACCTCATTCCAATTTTGTCGAACTTAAACCAGCTCGGCCCTAATTTCGCCCAAGTTGACCCTTTGGCCATTGTCAGAACTACATGGTAGAAAAATTGTGCAACAGGGTAGAAATATTCTATGTTGTCGAACCTCCTTCCAATTATGTCAAACTTAAACCAGCTCGGCCCTAATTTGGCCCAAGTTGACGCATTGGCCATTGTCGGAACTACATGGTAGGAAAATTGTGCAACTAGGTAGAAATATTCTATGTTGTCGAACCTCCTTCCAATTTTGTCGAACTTAAACCAGCTCGGCCCAAATTTAGCCCAAGTTGACCCATTGGCCATTGTCGGAGCTACATGGTAGAAAAATTGTGCAATAGGGTAGAAATATTCTATGTTGTCGAACCTCCTTCCAATTATGTCAAACTTAAACCAGCTCTGCCCTAATTTGGCCCAGGTTGACACATTGGCCATTGTCGGAACTACATGGTAGGAAAATTGTGCAACTGGGTAGAAATATTCTATGTTGTCGAACCTCCTTCAAATTTTGTCGAACTTAAACCAGCTCGGCCCTAATTTGGCCCAACTTGACCCATTGACCATTGTCGGAACTACATCGTATAAAAATTGTGCAACAGGGTAGAAATATTCTATGTTGTCAAACCTCCTTCCAATTTTGTCGAACTTAAACCAGCTCAGCCCTAATTTGGCCCAAGTTGACCCATTGGCCATTGTCGAAACTACATGGTAGAAAAATTGTGCAACAGGGTAGAAATATTCTATGTTGTCGAACCTCCTTCCAATTTTGTCGAACTTAAACCAGCTCGGCCCTAATTTGGCCCAGGTTGACACATTGGCCATTGTCGGAACTACATGGTAGAAAAATTGTGCAACAGGGAAGAAATATTCTATGTTGTCTAACCTCATTCCAATTTTGTCGAACTTAAACCAGCTCGGCCCTAATTTGGCCCAAGTTAACCCTTTGGCCATTGTCAGAACTACATGGTAGAAAAATTGTGCTACAGGGTAGAAATATTCTATGTTGTCGAACCTCCTTCCAATTATGTCAAACTTAAACTAGCTTGGCCCTAATTTGGCCCAAGTAGACGCATTGGCCATTGTCGGAACTACATGGTAGGAAAATTATGCAACTAGGTAGAAATATTCTATGTTGTCGAACCTCCTTCCAATTTTGTCGAACTTAAACCAGCTCGGCCCTAATTTGGCCCAAGTTGACCCATTGGCCATTGTCGGAACTACATGGTAGAAAAATTGTGCAACAGGGTAGAAATATTTGATGTTGTCAAACCTCCTTCCAATTTTGTCGAAGTTAAACCAGCTCAGCCCTAATTTGGCCCAAGTTGACCCATTGGCCATTGTCGAAACTACATGGTAGAAAAATTGTGCAACAGGGTAGAAATATTCTATGTTGTCGAACCTCCTTCCAATTTTGTCGAACTTAAACCAGCTCGGCCCTAATTTGGCCCAAGTTGACCCATTGGCCATTGTCGGAACTACATGGTAGAAAAATTGTGCAACAGGGAAGAAATATTCTATGTTGTCAAACCTCATTCCAATTTTGTCGAACTTAAACCAGCTCGGCCCTAATTTGGCCCAAGTTAACCCTTTGGCCATTGTCAGAACTACATGGTAGAAAAATTGTGCTACAGGGTAGAAATATTCTATGTTGTCGAACCTCCTTCCAATTATGTCAAACTTAAACTAGCTTGGCCCTAATTTGGCCCAAGTAGACGCATTGGCCATTGTCGGAACTACATGGTAGGAAAATTATGCAACTAGGTAGAAATATTCTATGTTGTCGAACCTCCTTCCAATTTTGTCGAACTTAAACCAGCTCGGCCCTAATTTGGCCCAAGTTGACCCATTGGCCATTGTCGGAACTACATGGTAGAAAAATTGTGCAACAGGGTAGAAATATTTGATGTTGTCAAACCTCCTTCCAATTTTGTCGAAGTTAAACCAGCTCAGCCCTAATTTGGCCCAAGTTGACCCATTGGCCATTGTCGAAACTACATGGTAGAAAAATTGTGCAACAGGGTAGAAATATTCTATGTTGTCGAACCTCCTTCCAATTTTGTCGAACTTAAACCAGCTCGGCCCTAATTTGGCCCAAGTTGACCCATTGGCCATTGTCGGAACTACATGGTAGAAAAATTGTGCAACAGGATAGAAATATTCTATGTTGTCAAACCTCCTTCCAATTTTGTCGAACTTAAACCAGCTCAGCCCTAATTTGGCCCAAGTTGACCCATTGGCCATTGTCGAAACTATATGGTTGAAAAATTGTGCAACAGGGTAGAAATATTCTATGTTGTCGAACCTCCTTCCAATTTTGTCAAACTTAAACCAGCTCGGCCCTAATTTGGCCCAAGTTGACACATTGGCCATTGTCAGAACTACATGGTAGAAAAATTGTGCAACAGGGAAGAAATATTCTATGTTGTCGAACCTCATTCCAATTTTGTCGAACTTAAACCAGCTCGGCCCTAATTTGGCCCAAGTTGACCCTTTGGCCATTGTCAGAACTACATGGTAGAAAAATTGTGCTACAGGGTAGAAATATTCTATGTTGTCGAACCTCCTTCCAATTATGTCAAACTTAAACCAGCTCGGCCCTAATTTGGCCCAAGTTGACGCATTGGCCATTGTCGGAACTACATGGTAGGAAAATTGTGCAACTAGGTAGAAATATTCTTTGTTGTCGAACCTCCTTCCAATTTTGTCGAACTTAAACCAGCTCGGCCCTAATTTGGCCCAAGTTGACCCATTGGCCATTGTTGGAACTACAAGGTAGAAAAATTGTGCAACAGGGTAGAAATATTCTACGTTGTCAAACCTCCTTCCAATTTTGTCGAACTTAAACCAGCTCAGCCCTAATTTGCCCCAAGTTGACCCATTGGCCATTGTCGAATCTACATGGTAGAAAAATTGTGCAACAGGGTAGAAATATTCTATGTTGTCGAACCTCCTTCCAATTTTGTCGAACTTAAACCAGCTCGGCCCTAATTTGGCCCAAGTTGACTCATTGGCCATTGTCGGAACTACATGGTAGAAAAATTGTTCAACAGGGTAGAAATATTCTATGTTGTCGAACCTCCAACCAATTTTGTCGAACTTAAACTAGCTCGGCCCAAATTTAGCCGAAGTTGACCCATTAGCCATTGTCGGAACTACATGGTAGAAAAATTCTACAATAGGGTAGAAATATTCTATGTTGTCGAACCTCCTTCCAATTTTGTCGAACTTAAACCAGCTCGTCCCTAATTTGGCCCAAGTTGACCCATTGGCCATTGTCGGAACTACATGGTAGAAAAATTGTTCAACCGGGTAGAAATATTCTATGTTGTCGAACCTCCATCCAATTTTGTCGAACTTAAACTAGCTCGGCCCAAATTTAGCCGAAGTTGACCCATTGGCCATTGTCGGAACTACATGGTAGAAAAATTCTACAACAGGGTAGAAATATTCTATGTTGTCGAACCTCCTTCCAATTTTGTCGAACTTAAACCAGCTCGGCCGTAATTTGGAGCAAGTTGACCCATTGGCCATTGTCGGAACTACATGGTAGGAAAATTGTGCAACTGGGTAGAAATATTCTATGTTGTCGAACCTCCTTCAAATTTTGTCGAACTTAAACCAGCTCGGCCCTAATTTGGCCCAAGTTGACCCAGTGGCAATTGTCGGAACTACATGCTATAAAAATTGTGCAACAGGGTATAAATATTCTATGTTGTCGAACCTCCTTCCAATTTTGTCGAACTTAAACCAGCTCGGCCCTAATTTGGCCCAAGTTGACACATTGGCCATTGTCGGAACTACATGGTAGAAAAATTGTGAAACAGGGAAGAAATATTCTATGTTGTTGAACCTCATTCCAATTTTGTCGAACTTAAACCAGCTCGGCCCTAATTTGGCCCAAGTTGACCCTTTGGCCATTGTCAGAACTACATGGTAGAAAAATTGTGCTACAGGGTAGAAATATTCTATGTTGTCGAACCTCCTTCCAATTATGTCAAACTTAAACCAGCTTGGCCCTAATTTGGCCCAAGTAGACGCATTGGCCATTGTCGGAACTACATGGTAGGAAAATTATGCAACTAGGTAGAAATATTCTATGTTGTCGAACCTCCTTCCAATTTTGTCAAACTTAAACCAGCTCGGCCCTAGTTTGGCCCAAGTTGACCCATTGGCCATTGTCGGAACTACATGGTAGAAAAATTGTGCAACAGGGTAGAAATATTCGATGTTGTCAAACCTCCTTCCAATTTTTTCGAACTTAAACCAGCTCAGCCCTAATTTGGCCCAAGTTGACCCATTGGCCATTGTCGAATCTACATGGTAGAAAAATTGTGCAACAGGGTAGAAATATTCTATGTTGTCGAACCTCCTTCCAATTTTGTCGAACTTAAACCTGCTCGGCGCTAAATTGGCCCAAGTTGACTCATTGGCCATTGTCGGAACTACATGGTAGAAAAATTGTTCAACAGGGTAGAAATATTCTATGTTGTTGAACCTCCAACCAATTTTGTCGAACTTAAACCAGGTCGGCCCAAATTTAGCCGAAGTTGACCCATTGGCCATTGTCGGAACTACATGGTAGAAAAATTCTACAACAGGGTAGAAATATTCTATGTTGTCGAACCTCCTTCCAATTTTGTCGAAATTAAACCAGCTCGTCCCAAATTTGGCCCAAGTTGACCCATTGGCCATTGTCGGAACTACATGGTAGAAAAATTGTTCAACCGGGTAGAAATATTCTATGTTGTCGAACCTCCATCCAATTTTGTCGAACTTAAACTAGCTCGGCCCAAATTTAGCCGAAGTTGACCCATTGGCCATTGTCGGAACTACATGGTAGAAAAATTCTACAACAGGGTAGAAATATTCTATGTTGTCGAACCTCCTTCCAATTTTGTCGAACTTAAACCAGCTCGGCCGTAATTTGGAGCAAGTTGACCCATTGGCCATTGTCGGAACTACATGGTAGGAAAATTGTGCAACTGGGTAGAAATATTCTATGTTGTCGAACCTCCTTCAAATTTTGTCGAACTTAAACCAGCTCGGCCCTAATTTGGCCCAAGTTGACCCAGTGGCAATTGTCGGAACTACATGCTATAAAAATTGTGCGAACCTCCTTCCAATTTTGTCGAACTTAAACCAGCTCGGCCCTAATTTGGCCCATGTTGACACATTGGCCATTGTCGGAACTACATGGTAGAAAATTTGTGAAACAGGGAAGAAATATTCTATGTTGTCGAACCTCATTCCAATTTTGTCGAACTTAAACCAGCTCGGCCCTAATTTGGCCCAAGTTCACCTTTGGCCATTGTCAGAACTACATGGTAGAAAAATTGTGCAACAGGGTAGAAATATTCTATGTTATCGAACCTCCTTCCAATTATGTCAAACTTAAACCAGCTCGGCCCTTATTTGGCCCAAGTTGATGCATTGGCCATTGTCGGAACTACATGGTAGGAAAATTGTGCAACAGGGTAGAAATATTCTATGTTGTCGAACCTCCTTCAAATTTTGTCGAACTTAAACCAGCTCGGCCGTAATTTGGAGCAAGTTGACCCATTGGCCATTGTCGGAACTACATGGTAGGAAAATTGTGCAACTGGGTAGAAATATTCTATGTTGTCGAACCTCCTTCAAATTTTGTCACACTTAAACCAGCTCGGACCTAATTAGGCCCAAGTTGACCCAGTGGCAATTGTCGGAATTACATGGTATAAAAATTGTGCAACAGGGTAGAAATATTCTATGTTGTCGAACCTCCTTCCAATTTTGTTGAACTTAAACCAGCTCGGCCCTAATTTGGCCCAAGTTGACACATTGGCCATTGCAGAACTACATGGTAGAAAAATTGTGAAACAGGGAAGAAATATTCTATGTTGTCGAACCTCATTCCAATTTTGCCGAACTTAAACCAACTCGGCCCTAATTTGGCCCAAGTTCACCCTTTGGCCATTGTCAGAACTACATGGTAGAAAAATTGTGCAACAGGGTAGAAATATTCTATGTTGTCGAACCTCCTTCCAATTTTGTCTAACTTAAACCAGCTCGGCCCTAATTTGGCCCAAGTTGACGCATTGGCCATTGTCGGAACTACATGGTAGGAAAATTGTGCAACTAGGTAGAAATATTCTATGTTGTCGAACTCCTTCCAATTTTGTCGAACTTAAACCAGCTCGGCCATAATTTGGCCCAAGTTGACCCATTGGCCATTGTCGGAACTACATGGTAGAAAAATTGTGCAACAGGGTAGAAAATATTCTATGTTGTCAAACCTCCTT
The DNA here is from genome assembly GCA_027563935.2 of Costus lasius. Taxonomy (NCBI): domain Eukaryota; kingdom Viridiplantae; phylum Streptophyta; class Magnoliopsida; order Zingiberales; family Costaceae; genus Costus; species Costus lasius. Next base: position 36,881,713 of record CM050454.1, read on the forward strand.
CCAATTTTGTCGAACTTAAACCAGCTCGGCCCTAATTTGGCCCAAGTTGACCCATTGGCCATTGTCGAAACTACATGGTAGAAAAATTGTGCAACAGGGTAGAAATATTCTATGTTGTCGAACCTCCTTCCAATTTTGTCGTACTTAAATCAGCTCGGCCCTAATTTGGCCCAAGTTGACCCATTGGCCATTGTCGGAACTGTTGGGGTATGCCCTTAAGGCTAATGTTTGAGGCCTATGGGAATGTATCTGTATCATGTAATAAACTCTTATGTTTATAAAGGCATGGTTGTTATTCAGTTAGCTACATTGTCTGCTGCAATATATGTTCTTCTGAATAATGTCTCAAAGCTGTTCAGCTGGGCTGACATGCTATTAAGTCCTTAGTCGATGTATCTTGGTGAACATGAGACAGCCTTGATATTGTTAAGACTAATATGTGTTCTAATCTTATAGGATGCTTCGAGCATGGAATAAGATGTAGACTCATGGGTACATGGGATGTACTGGACAGACCCTACTAGGATGTTCAATTGTTTGTCACAATGTGAATATTCCTTGATTATGACAAGTGGCACATTTCCTCTGACTTGAGATCACTTGTGTTTTCTAAATGATGATTGTCATTGTTTTGAGATAGTTCAATATCGTTTGAAACATAATGATTATAGACTATCTTGGATGATGAGCTTGAGTCAGGTTAGGGCACTAGTGATAGACATAGGATTGCCGTCTCCTTGTTTAAGGAGTGTGATGTTCTAAAGGGGCCCCCTGGATGAGATGATTGAGAGAGTGTATGGCCATACCCAGGTGACTATGATCATCTGATCTAATCATGCTCATCATATTGGAATTACAAGCTTGACAGGCTTGTCCAATAAGAACATCCAGTGGCAAAGGAAAAATGCATGCCTTGTGATTTGATTCACACTTGTGCTGTTTTTGGGTGTAGTCTTGGAAGACTCTTTTCTTTATATCGGGAGACAGTGATGTGTTGCTAGATACCTCTCACTGATCGTGATAACGTAAGTTGTCGTTACCGACATTTAAAGGAAACCCTTTGGGTCGCACAATTTGATGATATGGCTTACTTAAGTCAGATCGTGTGGGACTGAATTATTTGGGTTCAGTTTAAAGGGATTTAATCTCTGATTGTAAGTGAGATCTGGTCTGATCATGTTTGATTGATTAGGGCTTGAGATCGGTAAGCTTTGATCGAGAGAATGCATGCCAGATCGGTCAGATCAGGGGCATCGTTGAGATCGACGGTTAGATCGTGAACCTTAGGGTTTATTTAAGATCTAGACTAGATCATTGGCTTGATTGGTTCTTAAACCGAACCAAAGTGAACCGGCTCACTAAATGAGCGCTTGGTTCATAGGGAGAGGAGTAGGCGACAAGTTCACTTGGCGTGAACGTTGTGGTGAGGAGTGGTTACTATTTTTAGTAACCATGATCTCCACTGAGGGGGCTCTCGTCCGAATAGAGTATGCTCTATTTTCGCCACTTCCCCATATTCCTCTCGCCCATATTCCTCTCGACATTCTTGTGTGAGTGCAGCGACGCTTGACGGATTGAGGAGGATTCGGCCAAGAGAGATTGACATCTCATTTTCCCTTCACTCGTCAAAGGACCTCTTGGAACCTTGCTAGCACAAGGAGCACCAAGAGAGATAGCGACATCATCTTGTGTGTGACGACAAGGAGAAGATCTCGTTTGATCTTTACTTCCAAGGTGCCATCTAGAAATGGCAATGGTATGGATCGAATCATCTCTTATGCAATCGGTTTTTCTTTAAGTTGATTATATAAGGTGCATGCGATTCTTAGAGACCCTATCCGCTGCTTGAAATTTGTTTTGCACCATGCTGGGTTTCGCCCCCCCTCTTGAAAGGGGTTCCAACAACTGTATCAGAGCAGGTTTTCTATGCATCTTTGTATGATTGCTTAAGCTTATGTGATCCATGTTTGCGTGTACATGCTTAGATCTAGTTAACATGCGATTTTTCTTTAAGTTTTGTACATGCGAAACTTGAAGTATGTTTTCATTGGCGCATGTTGTTCTTGGCGCATGCTTTGTGTTTTTCTTAAAACCCTAATTGACATGCGCGAGTCACTCTAGATCTAAGGCTCTACTATAAACCCTTAGACGGGTTATTAGGGTTGAAGTCACCCCCTGAGTTAGATCCAACAGTCTGATCAGACCATCTGACAGCCTGAATGGGTCGACCTGTTAGCACCTTGGCGCAAGCCTATGGTGGCTATAGGTCGACTGCAGACAGGTGTGTAGCGATGTCAGATTGAGACAACCTATGAACACACATGAGTTAGGCCCGGGGTCACACCCGCTTGCCAGACCTCATTGTGGTTGTTCAGCCCTGGCGCATGCATGGTTGACCTCATGGTCGACTCAAGTCAGTTAGGACTTGGTGCATGCAAGGGCAGTGGATCTGACTAGGTTGGATGAGTGGATCCCTAGTAATGTACCGTTGTAAGGTTGTAGGGCAAATAAGGAAAAATTAAAATTAATCCCAAGGGGTTTTCGAAAATTTTAATTTTTATAATGGATCACTTGATTGCTGAATGGATGCATGTGTCTGTCTATTTTGTCTTATGTGGGCTGCCCATGTTAAATCTGTGCTGTGCTGGGGCCTGCGTGCCTGTTTTAAAATTGTAATTAATTATTGTGATCTGCGCATCACTGTGTTTTAATTTATAAATGTAAGTGACCTGCGTGTCACTCTTGTCTAGATAGTTAAATTTGTAATTTAATTAGACAAGAGCATAGAGCACACTTGGCAGAGGCGCATGCAGCAAGTGGCAGGACCAGGTGGGAGGTCTAGGGTTCGACCCTAGGACCAGGCGCATTTTCCCTGGTGGGCGCACCTGTGCTGTAATTGGCGCTTGGGCCCAGGTTTGGGCCAGATGTGCAGCAAAAGACCCATGAAGAGCAAATGAAGACTTAAGTTAGGTTAAGGTCTTCTAGGGCTATGGGCTTTTACCACATAAGATACATGCTTTCTTTTATTGCTTAATATTAGAATTGCATGATTAAATTATCTTCTGCTATCACCATAGGAATTGCATGATAGGCAAGAAGATAAAAGACCGTTAAAATCCAACGCTTAAATATCAAGCTCGTAAGCCTTCTGACGCGAAACCTCACTGTTCTGATTATCGTTGGAGCCGTGTTGTACCCACTCAGTGGGCACGTCCATCTATCTTCAGACGGTGCGGGATTACACCTGCGTGTTACAGAGTAGGGATTTATCCCTTCTCGTTGCTCAGCATAGCACGTGGTGTCCAGGGAGTAGGTCGGGTCAGCTTGACCGTGTTGGCTACATATGTGGCGCATATGTAGCACATGGAGGCAGCCATCTGTGGGGTCAGAGATTGTGTTGTACCAACTCAGTTGGCACAGTCTGCTGGACTGCCCAGATGAAGGGGAATCGCACGGGTTGGCGATCGGCAGGGACTGCCTACCAGAAACTAGTGCTTGTACTCTCTGTGCATCTTATCTCGCCTGAGCGGGACGCGGAGACCAAGTATGAAATCTGGATCCCATCTCACTAAAAGAGTTTTACTCTTTCGGCTGTTTTGCTGGATTTTTCACGCCTGATAAAATAGTGAGAAAAAGAATCTTTCTTAAGTCCTGATTGATTCTTATACATTGATACTGACCTTGCTGTCTTGCATTGTTGTAGATACCTGCAGCAACGAACACCATGAACTTCAATGTGCGATCCCTACTGGAAAGGGAGAAGTTTGCTGGGCCGAACTTCTCTGACTGTTTTGGACACCTTAAGATCGTTCTTAAGGCAGAGAGGAAACTGTATGTCCTCGAGACGGCGATACCCGCCGCAGCCCGCTCCGAACGCCGCAGGGCGGTTCGGGAAGCCTATGAAAAGCAACGTCAATGATAGCATTGATGTCGCTTGCCTGATGCTAGCGTCTATGACGCCACCGCTGCAGCGTCAGCATGAGGATATGTCGGCTATAGAGGATGATAGCGAACCTCAAGATGCTGTATGCTGCACAGGCGAGGACTGTACGCTATAATTTGACAAAGCTCTTCTTTCAGAGCAAACTGGCTGAAGGGAGCCCAGTGGGAGCTCACGTGCTCAAGATGATTGGGCCACAAGGAGGCTCTAGAGAAACTGGGGCATACCATTAACCAGGAGCTTGCTGTGGACATTATTCTGCAGTCTCTCCCGCCTTCATTCGACGCGTTCATTATTAATTTTAATATGAACAAAATCGATTGTACTCCGGCAGAGCTGCTGAATATGCTCTTGACCACTGAGGAGACTCTGAAGGGTAAGCCTTCAACCTCTGTCTTGATGGTTCCTTCTAGGAACAAGAAGAAGGGGAAGAAGGGCAAGGGCCCCGGTCAAGATTACAGCAAGGCTCTGAAGCAGAAGGTGAAGCGGTCTAAGGAATACAGGTGTTTCCACTGGGGCCAGCTGGGTCACTGGAAAAAGGACTGTAAAGCGCTCCAAGGAGATAAGAGGGGAAGCTTTGCTTCTGGCTCAGGTATATTCGTGACTGAGGTCATGTTTTCTTCTTCTGTATCATGGGTGTTGGACACTGCATGTGGAGTTCACATTTGTTCAAATGTACAGGAACTCAAGAGAAGAAGGCAGGTGGGACAGCATGAGGTGGACCTACGAGTTGGAAACGGGGCACGGGTTGCTGCTGTTGCTGTAGGAGACTACTTTATTTCTTTACCATCTGGACTTGTATTGGAACTAAACAGTTGTTACTTTGTTTCCCAGTATAACTAAAAATATTATCTCCATTCCTGCTCTTGTTAGGAAGGGATTTTCCTTTGAATGCAATATTTCAAAGTGTATTTTGTCTTTTGATAATATTGTATTATGCAACTGGTTCAATTAATAATGGGTTATACATGTTGGACATGGAATGTTCGATACAACAAATTGATATTAAGAACAGCCAAGTATGCTGATGACAGCACCTTGCTATGGCTATAGTCGTTTAGGCCATATAAACGAGAAACGCATTAAGCGGTTGCATGAAAATGGACTGCTGGGATCATTCTCCTACAAGGAGATGATACATGCAAAGCTTGTTTAATGGGTAAAATGACGAAGTCACCTTTTCCTCACAAAGGTCCAAAGGGCTTCAGGTTTACTTGACCTTATACACAGTGATGTGTGTGGCCTTTTAGTAAACATGCCAGAGGTGGATATCAGTACTTCATTACCTTTACTGATGATTTCAGTAGATACGGGTATGTCTATCTGATGAGACATAAGAGTGAATCTTTTGACAAGTTCAAAGAGTTCAAAAATGAAGTACAGAATCAGCTAGGCCGTAATATCAAGGCACTTCGCTCAGATCGAGGTGGTGAATACCTAAGTCATGCATTTACTGACTATCTAAAGGAGTGTGGGATTATCTCACAGCTCACTCCGCCTGGAACACCGCAATGGAATGGTGTGTCCGAGAGGAGAAATAGAACGCTACATGGATATGGTTCGTTCTATGATGAGTCAGGCTACTCTACCCTACTCCTTTTGGGGTTTTGCACTGGAAACAGCTGCAAAGGTACTAAACCGAGTGCCATCCAAGGCAGTTTCCAAAGACGCCATATGAGTTATGGTATCGGAAACAGCCAAGCTTGACATTTATCAGGATCTGGGGTTGCGAAGCTTATGTAAAGAAGCTCGCCTCTGGGAAACTAGAGAGTAGATCTGATAAATGTATCTTTGTCGGTTACCCTAAGGAAACTAAGGGTTATTATTTCTTCGATCCAAGGGAGAACAAGGTTTTTGTTGCTCGGACGGCCATATTTCTTGAGAAGGATTTCTTCTGCAAGAGGCCAGTGGGAGAGAAATAAAGCTAGATGAGAATCCAGACGAAGGACAAAGTAGTCAAGCAGAGTTGGATGAGCCTGAGCCGGTAGAACAGGTTATTGAACAACCTGAGGCTCAGATATCACGGGAACCGCGAAGATCGGGTAGGATCCGTCGACAGCCTGAGCGCTATGACGGAGTCTACATCATTGACAATGATGAACCCCTCACTTATGCGGATGGCGGTCAGTGGACCGGAGTCAGCGAGATGGCTTGAAGCTATGCGCGCCGAGATGGACTCCATGTCAGATAACCAAGTTTGGGATTTGGTTGATCCGCCTCCGGGAATTATCCCTATAGGCTGTAAATGGATCTTCAAGAGAAGATTGACATGGATGGTAACGTGGTTACCTATAAAAGCAGGCTAGTTGCGAAAGGTTTCAAACAAATCTACGGGATAGATTATGATGAAACTTTCTCACCTGTAGCTATGTTTAAGTCTATTCGGATTCTTTTCGCGATAGCTGCATATTATGATTATGAGATTTGGCAGATGGATGTGAAAACAGCTTTCCTTAATGGAAATCTGAGATGAGGATGTGTATATGACACAACCAGAAGGTTTCACTAATCCAGCAGATCGTCATAAGATATGCAAGTTAAAAGAAGTCTATTTATGGACTTAAACAAGCATCAAGAAGCTGGAACATTCGTTTTGATGAATCAGTCATTGAATTTGGTTTCATCAAGAACGAGGATGACCCGTGTGTATATAAGAGGTTTAGTGGGAGCGTGATTACTTTCCTAGTCCTCTACGTCGATGACATCTTGATCATTGGAAACGACATTCCTGAATGCATGCTGTTAAGGCATGGCTAAGGAAATGTTTCCAGATGAAAGATTTAGGAGAAGCAGCCTATGTGTTAGGTGTGAAGATCTACAGGGATAGATCTAAGAGGCTTCTCGGGCTGTGCCAAAGTACTTACATCGATAAGGTCCTGGAGAGATTTCATTTAGAGAATTCTAAACGAGGATATCTTCCAGTCAGACATGGTCTGAATCTTCGAAGAGTCAGTGTCCACAAACACAGACTGAGAAGATGAAATGGACAATACGCCTTATGCTTCGGCTATTGGATCCATTATGTATTGCGATGTTGTGTACTCGCCCAGACGTTGCTTACGGGTTAAGCGTAACCAGTCGTTACCAGAGTAATCCAGGTGTGGCGCACTGGATTGCAGTCAAGAACATTTTAAAATATCTGCGGAGGACCAAAGATATGTTCTTGATATATGGTGGTCAGGAAGAACTCAGTATTGAAGGATATACTGACGCTTCGTTCCAGTCTGACCAGGATGATTTCCGATCGCAATCAGGCTATGATTTTAGCTTGAATGGAGGTGCAGTGGTGTGGAAGAGTTTCAAACAGTCAACTGTTGCTGATTCCACAACAGAAGCCGAGTATGTTGCAGCCTCGGAAGCATCCAAGGAGGCAGTATGGATTCGTAAGTTCGTGAGAGAACTTGGTGTCATTCCTTCGAGTGCAGATCCTTTGGTTATCTTTTGTGATAACACTGGAGCAATCGCACAAGCAAAGGAACCACGGTCGCACCAGAAGTCCAAGCACATACAGAGACGGTTTTTCATTTGATCAGGGAGATCAATAGATCAAAGTCTGCAAGGTTCATACAGATGACAATCTGGCAGATCCCGCTTACCAAGCCTCTGGCGCAGCAGAAGCATGAGAAGCACTGTAATAATATGGGTTTGAGATTTCTCAACCATTAGATTAAGTGCAAGTGGGAGATTGTTGGGGTATGCCCTTAAGGCTAATGTTTGAGGCCTATGGGAATGTATCTGTATCATGTAATAAACTCTTGTGTTTATAAAGGAATGGTTGTTATTCAGTTAGCTACATTGTCTGCTGCAAATATATGTTCTTCTGAATAATGTCTCAAAGCTGTTCAGCTGGGCTGACATGCTATTAAGTCCTTAGTCGATGTATCTTGGTGAACATGAGACAGCCTTGATATTGTTAAGACTAATATGTGTTCTAATCTTATAGGATGCTTCGAGCATGGAATAAGATGTAGACTCATGGGTACATGGGATGTACTGGACAGACCCTACTAGGATGTTCAATTGTTTGTCACAATGTGAATATTCCTTGATTATGACAAGTGGCACATTTCCTCTGACTTGAGATCACTTGTGTTTTCTAAATGATGATTGTCATTGTTTTGAGATAGTTCAATATCGTTTGAAACATAATGATTATAGACTATCTTGGATGATGAGCTTGAGTCCAGGTTAGGGCACTAGTGATAGACATAGGATTGCCGTCTCCTTGTTTAAGGAGTGTGATGTTCTAAAGGGGCCCCCCTGGATGAGATGATTGAGAGAGTGTATGGCCATACCCAGGTGACTATGATCATCTGATCTAATCATGCTCATCATATTGGAATTACAAGCTTGACAGGCTTGTCCAATAAGAACATCCAGTGGCAAAGGAAAAATGCATGCCTTGTGATTTGATTCACACTTGTGCTGTTATTGGGTGTAGTCTTGGAAGACTCTTTTCTTTATATCGGGAGACAGTGATGTGTTGCTAGATACCTCTCACTGATCGTCGATAACGTAGTGTTGCTAGATACCTCTCACTGATCGTGATAACGTAAGTTGTCGTTACCGACATTTAAAGGAAACCCTTTGGGTCCGCACAATTTGATGATATGGCTTACTTAAGTCAGATCGTGTGGACTGAATTATTTTGGTTCAGTTTAAAGGGATTTAATCTCTGATTGTAAGTGAGATCTGGTCTGATCATGTTTGATTGATTAGGGCTTGAGATCGGTAAGCTTTGAATCGAGAGGAATGCATGCCAGATCGGTCAGATCAGGGGCATCGTTGAGATCGACGGTTAGATCGTGAACCTTAGGGTTTATTTAAGATCTAGACTAGATCATTGGCTTGATTGGTTCTTAAACCGAACCAAGTGAACCGGCTCACTAAATGAGCGCTTGGTTCATAGGGAGGGAGGAGTAGGCGACAAGTTCACTTGGCTGTGAACGTTGTGGTGAGGAGTGGTTACTATTTTTCGCCACTTCCCCATATTCCTCTCGCCCATATTCCTCTCGACATTCTTGTGTGAGTGCAGCGACGCTTGACGGATTGAGGAGGATTCGGCCAAGAGAGATTGACATCTCATTTTCCCTTCACTCGTCAAAGGACCTCTTGGAACCTTGCTAGCACAAGGAGCACCAAGAGAGATAGCGACATCATCTTGTGTGTGACGACAAGGAGAAGATCTCGTTTGATCTTTACTTCCAAGGTGCCATCTAGAAATGGCAATGGTATGGATCGAATCATCTCTTATGCAATCGGTTTTTCTTTAAGTTGATTATATAAGGTGCATGCGATTCTTAGAGACCCTATCCGCTGCTTGAAATTTGTTTTGCACCATGCTGGGTTTCGCCCCCCCTCTTGAAAGGGGTTCCAACAGGAACTACATGGTAGAAAAATTGTTCAACAGGGTAGAAATATTCTATGTTGTCGAACCTCCATCCAATTTTGTCGAACTTAAACCAGCTCGGCCCAAATTTAGCCGAAGTTGACCCATTGGCCATTGTCGGAACTAAATGGTAGAAAATTTCTACAACAGGGTAGAAATATTCTATGTTGTCGAACCTCTTTCCAATTTTGTCGAACTTAAACCAGCTCGGCCATAATTTGGACCAAGTTGACCCATTGGCCATTGTCGAAACTACATGGTAGAAAAATTGTGCAATAGGGTAGAAATATTCTATGTTGTCGAACCTCCTTCCAATTAA